>JBBPDA010000021.1:7467296-7492537 GCA_037974385.1 Arnoldichthys spilopterus | reverse complement strand
ATATACACACACACACAAACCCAAACCTTTCTGGAAAGTATATTTTGTAAAATGCAATAAATCAACATTTTTTTTCAATGTGTATTTTTCTTTTAAACATTTATTTAACTGACAAAAGTACAACAAAAATTACTTTTAATGTTTTGGCAAAACATCTTGATTTGTGAATAACAACACATTTTCAATTTGATGCCACCAACACACTCACAAATATTTGAGACAGAGAATAAGAGTTAAAAGTTTACTAAATATTCAAGTTACAAATTTTTTAAATGATCCACAACAATCAGGTTAATTCGTAACAGATGATGTAATCATGTTTAGAAAAAAAGGCTCAGTCTTTATAAGCAAAGATGGGTCATGTCTCACCACTTTGTGAGATATCAATCAGTTCAAAAAGAACATTTTGCAAAAGAAAATGACATTTTAACATTTGTAATACATCATATTTTAAATAGATTGAGGGGATCCAGAGAATTTCAGTCCATCACAGTCCATCACATTTTCCATATTTTGTTATATGTATGTAGTAAATATGAGTTTTAACCATATATCTCTACACATCATCACATGAAAGCATTTAATACGTAAAAAAGTTGTCGGATCTGCTAATACAGATGCCATCTGCTAACTGTCAGGTCCAGACCCAGCTTGCAAAAATTGCACTGAAGTCATACTGGCTTCATTGGTCCTTTGGTTTCCTAAATGTTACACATGCTTATCCAACAAGCTCAAGAGTCCCCCACCACCCCCCTCCTCCCCACCTGCTACATTAATTATGAGTTCCCGTACACAACCTAGAGTATCCCTGACCATGAATATGTAATGCTTTTAAATGACTCATTCACATAAGTGACGCCCTGCGGTGAACAAATACTACCAATCCATCACCGGCCACGTCCGTGAAAATCTAATGAGGGAGCATCAGCCTGGCAGAGTGAAGGCCATGAAAGCTGGGGGGAGATGTAAAGAAAATGAATGATGGTGGTGCATGAGAGGAAAATGCTGCAGAATAACATGATGACAAGAAATCACCTATTTAGCCCTTACTCATCTAATGATCTAATAATCTAATAATTTCATTATTAACTAGTTGGTAACTATGCATTCAGACAGTTTAGCTTTTCCCTTTAACTTGTTAAAATCTGAACCCAGAGTTTTTGGAACACATCCATGTCCAGTTTCTTCATAATAAAATGGATCAGCATGTGGAACTTTAAAGTGTCTGTGTACTGTAATTAGGTAACACTTTAAGGTAGGTGTCTTCGCAATTAATTAAACCTTTATTAATTAATAAGCAATTGATTATAAATTAAAACAAGCTACTATAGAGAGACATATAATTGTAAGCAAGCTAAGAAATCTGTTATTAACCCTTTACAGATGTGTTCTGTTGGCACAACAACTGAAGTTAATGGCGTTCAGCGTTACAGTCAATTTACCATCATCTTTACACTAAATCACAGAATGCATCAGACACAGCCAACGCTATACAGCTTGTTAAAAAGGAGTTCTACACAACACACTGTTTGCTATGCAATGCTGTATAACAAATCTCATCATGCATGTGCATACTAAAGAATAAACAAACCATTTTCCCAACAGCAGCCACCGGCGTTCAGCAGGCACTGACACTTATTACTTTTTTTAGGCATTTTAGGAGGATTTCTGAGACATTTGTTACACTAAACTGAAGTAAAACAATGCTAGTATCATAAACACCTCTGATTATGTTCCAGTTAGAGTTAAATGGTTGTTGTCTATACTGTCGCTGGCCTAAAACTAATGTTTTGAATCTACTTTTCTGAAACAGTGGTTTGGGACAGCTGCAGTCTCAGAGGTCAGTTCTAGAATGAAAAACAAAAATTATGCAGCAGTGGGTATAAGTTTATAAAATTCCCCTGCTTAAGGGTTAATTTATTTATAAGACATGTTAATAATGTTTTCTATATATTTACTGAGTAACTGTTTTTGAAAAATTTGTTTAATTAATAAATTTTTAATTATAAGATTATTTAATCTTTCAGTTCACTTGAACTTTATGACATTAATCAGAGAGTACAAACAAAATCATGATCTGAAGAACAGGGATGGGATAGTTTTTACATTATTTGTAAATTATACTGTACAATTTTTAACAGTTTATAAATTAAGACACTGACCTTAAAGTAAAGTCTTATCCAGAATTCATTCAATTCATCAGATTAAAAAAAGGTGACTAAAGTGTGAAGTAAATTTCTATTTATTTTTATAATTGTATGCTCAAAATTACAGTCTGTGACACAAACAAAATAAATGTACTGCTTAAGTCAATCAGACCATTTATTATAGTTCTTATAAAGAAAGATGAGAGAAAAGTATTTTGGTCATAGCTTTAAAGGAATAGTTTAGCAAAAAATAATAATAATAATTAAGAAATTTTTTTTGCCCCAGATGTAGTCAATCATCCAAGAAATGTCTGATGTTTGAATGTTTAAAAATTGATTAGAAATCCTTGGGAGTCATAAAAATGGAGAAACACTTCAGTGCAACAGGAAGCCTTTACAGTCAACACAAGGGCATTTAGCCTCACACTGAAATTTTGTTTAGCTTGTATAGCTCACAGTAAGTCACACGGTGTTCTAAACCACATCCACCAACCTGTGCCATCTTAATGAAGAGCTGAATGCACTTTGGGCAGGTTCAGAGTTTTGAGCATGTATTTAGGAAAAGATTTGGGCAACTAATGACATAGTGGTTGAGTTAGCAATGTTAGCCTTGTAACCTCATTTCTGAAGTAAAAAAGTAAAATGTGGACTCCAAAAACATCTTCGTTTTTCAACTACATCCGGACACCCAAAACTGAGTTAATTACATTTTTCACTAAATTATTTCTTTATTAAAGCAACACCCTTGTCTCTCATTCATTTTTTTTTCATTAGCTTAGCAGCTGTCACATGTTCAGAAATCAATGTGTGAAGAAAATTAATTTAAAAAACATCATTTTTTTAAGTAGAACTGAATACCCCAAAACACACAAATACAATGCAAGTAAGGAAACTTTAGCAATCGAATGAGCTTTCTTTAAAATTATTTCTCAACAATTGTTACATACAATATAAACCTTCATGAAAGGAAACTGCTGTGTTGTTTGAGAATGTGGTAAATGGTTGTATCATAAAGACAATGCATCATAAATGTATAGGATATTCTGATGAGTAATTCTCAGAAACTGCATACAGCACATCAGGAATACATTCTTAAAACCTTTACAGCGTGCTGACAATAAAAAAACAACATTCATCATTTCTGGTATCATGTGCTATCTACTAAACCCTCAGAACAGACAGTGCTGAAATATGGTGGCCCATTAAAAACTCAGATATCTATAAACTACCCTAACAAGATTTGAAAGTACATCAGTTGCAGTTTTTCCTGCTTTTTCGTGCAGCAAAGACAGAGTAATAAAATCCAAGGGATTTTAGAGCCCCTAACAATTAAGATCAGAGAGATGATTCTGAAGCAGTTCTCTGGACATCACATTCTGCCCCATGCTCACAAATCTATGACTGTAGTATGTAAAAAAAAGTTTTGCAAATTTGCGTCTTGTCCTTTTGGATTTAACTCTGTTGCACAGTTTACACTCAAAGTTCAATTCAAAGTTTTCATCCATTCAGTATAAAAAAATATTCTGTTAGGTGAAATACTGATTTAAACAGATGGTGACTGTGTGAAATCCATGTGTCTAAAAAGCAACCAAACTAGGATCTGCCATTTAAACATCACTATTTGTGAATAGCATGCTTTCCTCAACTGTTTACACTTTATATTCTCTGTAACTTGATTAATGATTGGTTTAATGGTGAGAAGGAGGAGGACGTCAGAAGAGAGCTTATAGGCTAAAAGATGCATAAGACTTCAAATTCAAATGTTTGCAGATTTTCCAAATATATCTGGTTACCTGTATAAACTGAATGAGATGAGAAGACTGGAATCTGCCATGCTTTTATTCTCTGAAAGTGAAAGCGACTTTTCTGTCACTGTGAACACACTCAGATACACACAACGTGCACATATATGGCCTCTGCATTTAACCCATCACACATGCACACATGGAGTAGCGGGGGGCTATCAACAGCACCCTGGGAACAGTGTAGTGGAACGGTACCTTGCCTGAGGGTCCATTCTGCGTCACCCCTGCCAGGTTAAGTGCACTGCTATCCTAGGTCTGGATTTAGAAACTGCACTTTCTCTTTTGCCCAAACTTGTTGCTCCACAGCAAAGATTTATTTAAAATAAGAGGAATAACATGTGCACAACAGACTAAATGTACAAAATAAAAATTATTTAAATTCCAGCTTTGTTAGATAATATTTTTCACATAGGAAAACTAATCATCAGCGTCATAAAAAACATCAAAATAATGTAACAATATTTTATATTTTTGTAATTAATTACAATTATTTATTTATAAATAGTTTCAGATTATTTCTATTGATCCACTCATTGTAAACATCATCACAGAATGTAAAGGGCAGCTGCTGTCCTCAAAATACACAGAAAAAGACAATGGAGATAGAATGTTTTAATATGACAATGGCATAACGCACCCTGATGCCATCATGCTTTAGCAAAAGTGTTAAAGGGTTAATTCTTCTGCTCCAGCTGTTCAATTTGGAAAACCCTCCACAATAAAAGGCAGTTTTTGTCAAGTGCTAAGGTTCAGAAAATGTCCAAACTGCAAGGTAAATGGGTAGAAAATGGGAGCAGAGGGGAATGGGTGAATGGCCTAATGGTCCAGAGTCAGAGGCATTTTCTTCTTTAACTGCACACCCAACATGCCTAGACAGGCTGTTCCCTCAAGAGACTGATTAAATAGAAGCCATGTACAAAACACTTATACTCCCACAATTGCACCCTAACTCGTTTTATTACAACTCGCAGAAGATTGACAGTGTCCTTACCCATGATTATAGCCAAAGGAATTACAGTTGTTACTGAACTTGTCAGGGCCAATTGGTGCACGTTTTCCCTCTAAATGCTATGCTACACATGCAAATGTAACCTCAAATCATATTCGGTTTTAGATTTCTCACATGACACAGGCGCATGCAAATCGCTTCCTTGAATGCACTGCATTTCAAGCTTATCTATCTGAAAATGCATTTCCAGATAACTAGTGGACTCTCCTGCTGTTTGTTTGCAAACACACTTTAGTAATAAATATACCCGCAGTTAACAACTGAGCCACAAGAAGTGAAAGTCCTGCCCGACGTAAATGGACTTCAGATTTTATGGAAGTTCGTGCATCGAAAAAGTTATCCAGATGCTTACATAGATATGTTATAGAACCTTCTTATAATCTAGCTCATATGTTCCCTGGTGTAGTATTTTTTGTACTATGATCAGATTGGAGACCGCAAACCATAATAACTTATTTTCAGAGAAACCATATCACTGGAATAACATATGTGCACGATTTGACTTAAATAACATACAAGCTCTATTTCTTTTCCACTGCTCCATAGTTATCTTTAAAAATAAAGTCACAAGATAAAAAACAAAAACAGAGAGCCTACTACACTTTTTTCCCCCCACAGTGAAAGATGTGTGTGTATGAAGCCAGACTATTGAACCTGTACAAAATCTCTCTCTTTTTGCTGTGGATCTTTTGGCTGGTGCTGTTGGGAATGTAGCTTTTGGCTGAGCGTAATCACAGTATCAGTCCCTCCCTCTCTGCTCTCCTCCATAAAACCCTGTTCTAAGCTGTCCCCAACAGGCCTGCGGCTCAGTGATACATTCAGGGAGGAAAGTAAGTCTGGCCCCGTCTGACACCATAGGGAAAACACTGTGAATAGAGTTGACATCTCAGGCCATCTCAAGTCCCCCCCCCAAGAGCGTGACCCTGTACCACTCTGCGGACAGGAGTGGGGCACTTTCCCCCCTTTGTTTCTCTCCTGAAGCACAAGTGTAGCTGTAACCTCATAATCTACTCTACACATCCTCCAGGTAGGAGCGCTTAGCAAGGAGGAGAAAGCTCTCCTGACTGAAAATGAATACTGATAAAGATGTGAAGATGCAGGGATTTGGAGAGGTATGAAGGTCAAGTTATATTTACAAGGTCTATAATATCTACTGTTTTACATTTTTTACAGACACATCATAACCTAATAATCCCACTTTTCCCCCAGTTTTTTTATCACTTAAAACTGCAACCTGCATTTTATATTATACAAATACCTGGCCCAATAGAAATTAAATAAAATCTCATTCACCAGTGTTTTTTGTGGGTTTTTGTATCAAACACAACCTTTATTCATTTTCCAACCTTTTTAAATTCTTTACAAATAAAAGGCTTTTCTTTTTGTTACTGCGCCCTAAAGACTGTTCTGACTGGCTGCTCTATTTTTCTCAAACACTCCTCGTTTCTTAAACATACATGGGTGGGCTAAACTGCTCTAGGCATAAATATGTAAAAATGTTTTTTACAAAATCAATACATTATACGTATACAAAAAAAACATAATGTCAGACTTTTTAAGGGCAGTGGTAATTTAACCTTTAGGCAGTTGCGCCTGTGACCTTTAGGTTCAAGTACCACTGAGGTATCTGTGAGCAAGGTACCGTCCCCATACACTGCTCCCCGGGCACTGCCTACATCAGCTGCCCACTGACTGTTTCTACACAGATGGGTTAAATTCAGAGGTCACATATCGTTGTGGTGCACTGTGTAGTAATCACTCACTCACTTTTATTCAAAAGAATTGTGGAGCTTTCTAAGACTTGAGCCTTTTAAACGTTTTACTTCCAATGTTGCATTTTGGAGATGAGAGGTTTTGCTATCTTTTCATCAGTCAATAGAATTTGCGAGGAGAAGTGAGTAAAAATAACATCTGTCAGCTGCTCTGCCTGCTGCTGTTTAAGGGCAGCGGGAATAAGGCCTGCCAGTGCACCGGCAGTGCTGCTCCAAAGCTGTCAGATCCAACCCAAGCTGCACTGGCAAACAAAACCCTCTCTGTTTCAGCCTCAGCCACAGGGTGGGTCTCCTTGCTTCTGTAAAAACACCTCCACCCCTCCAGACCTTACCCCTTACCCACACCCTCCTCCTCATCTTCCTCATCTCCCCATCCCAAAAACCACGGCCCCACCGCTGGGCGACAGGACCCTACAGGGAACCCAACCTCAGCCCTGCCACTTACCATTAAACCCTGGCCCCTCAGCTTCATTGGAAACACCTGGAGGTTTTTGAGAGAGAGAGAGAGAAAATGAGAGAAAGAGAGGGGAAGAGAGGGAGAGAGAGAGAGAGAGAGAGAGAGAGAGAGAGAGAGAGAGAGAAAGAGAGAGAGAGAGAAAGAGAAAGGGAGGGAGAGTGTATGTGTGAAAGAGAGAAAGGCAGGCAGACAGACAAATAAATAGTGTGTGTATATGTGTGCATGTGTGTGCATGCGTGAGTGCGCGTGAGAGAATGCGAGAGAGAGAGAAAGAGAGAGAGAGAGAGAGATCCGAACTGACACAAAACCAGGTCAAGCAGAACCTTCATGCTGAGTGTGATCACGCATACAGTTTAAAATCATCAAAGCTGTAGGGAGGAGTAGAATTCTTATAGTATTCTTCCACTTTTTCAGGCTTTTGGATCCTCCCTAGATTCTGGAGAGGCCTTTTTTTGTGTGTAGCCACTGTGATGAGTTTAACTGAGGGTCTGGAGTCTCTGTATTTATGGCAGTCTGTTTAATGGCCATAATCATGGAGCCATTGTAAGCAGCAGTGGAATCCACGAGCTCCGGTCATTTATCTTTTTGAGGGGGCACCATTACTGTGGTATTGGAAACCACTGGTTTAATTGTGCAAACATCTCAAGTATCACTAGCAATGGAAGAAAACACTTCCTTCCTCAGAGCAGATCTGAATAGAGAGAAATACAGAGGATGACACAGAAGATGTTTTTCTAACACATCACTGTAGAGTGTTAACATGGCCTACAATGTATACGACTTTCAATGGGCAACATATGTTTTGGCGAATCACACGTGACATTGACATATTGCGAGTGGAGCTTGAACAGGACCCAAGTCAAAGAGAGAAGGAGAGAGACTGGAGCGAACCACTTACGCCATAGATCATCACAGACAGGGTATTTTTCCGTCTCGCCGTGTAGAGGGTCTCTCTGCGTGGGCTCCGCTCCGCTCTGAGAGAAAATAGGAAAGTGGAGAGACACACAGTGAGCCACTGAGGGGGGAGAGGAAGGTGGTATGAAACCAATCTAGACGGTTGAGGCTCAGGGTGGGCCTAATAGGCTTATAACTTAGACCACACACATCCTCTACACATCTACACACTCCCATACACATTTATATACAAACACACGGTCAGGCACAAGCCAGAACACACACGTGCATGCAGAAAATGTTACCATATCCCCCTCATGCGAGGAGCAAATTGCACCCCAACCTTTTCCATGCTTTGGTTAAGGCCTCAATGAGGTGATGTGTATTTGATGAGCCACATTAAGCCTAACAGGAAAGCCTCTTCTTACACTTTATATAGTTCTCACTAGAACCTCTAACCTAAAAGAATGAATTATTAACTTTATTTAAATTTAACTTCATTTAAATTCAATTAAATTTGTATTTCTAAGTATATAAACAACATATATAGGGTATTGAGACACTAATGAAGTGAATTCAGTTACTTTTAGGTAAGGAACCAGCATTTGGTTTGCTTTTTAGTGATAAATAAATTATTACTACAAAATTAATAATGCCCTGATAAATAGAAACATATAATTTGTCACCAAGTTATTCAGTATAAACATATTTAATATAAGATGCATTAATAAGGTCATCTGATATGAGCTTACTGTTCTTTAGCTGTAGGCTAATCTTTCAGTTGAAGGCTAAAATGTCTTTATATCACATCAATTCATCATATATATGGTATAGTGCTGTCAGAACAAACAATTTTCTCTATTTTTTCATATAATCAAATCATATTTATATCCTTATAGAAATTAATAAAAATCCATCCAAATAAAGAAAAACTCCTCGTGTGTGGGCTGAAACAAGTCATTTCATTAGTGAGGAATAGGACTCCGTGGCCTGTCTACCTGCGCGCACTTTGCGCATGCCTCTGCAGCTAGTCCAGCAGACATGTTGGGTAAAATTAGCGAGCAACAATGACAGAAAAACGGCCTTCAACAGCCTTTAGCCGCTAACATAACACAGAATTGCAGAAGGCTACGCTCAAAATCATGTTGGATAAAGTAAAAAACGATTCTTCCATTCCACCTTAAACTGGGGCAGCGGTTACGTCCTGGCGCCTCAGACCGCTGCGTCGTTTAAGGTGGAATGGAAGACTTGAAATTGGAATTTAAAGCAGGCAAAAACTGCCCAAATCAGAATGGAATGGGTTTAAACGTGATGGGACGACGGCCATATTTCTGTTGGACTGGTCTGTTTTCCGATGTGAAGAACAGCGAAGTCAACTCACAGAGGTGGTAGGTTTGCGGGATACAGCAATCAGGGAGTGTGCGTTTATGGGTCTTGGGGGCGTGGCTTTGGAGAGAGGCAATCTGCACTTCCATTAAGAGTTAAGTAACATACAAACACGCATGCAAAAAAACATGAATGTGATCTGTGAACTCTGATTTAACTGCAAAAATTCCAAAGAAGCAATTTCCAGTGTTTTCACTAATCAACTTATATACAGCATAATAAACAGACAACGGCCAAAGTCTTGTATCAAGCAAGAATGGGCAAAAATTCCACTAGCAGAATTACATCAATTAGCATCTTCAGTTCCAAAATGACTGAACTGTGTAAAAAAAAAAGGAAAGGTGATTTAAAACATTGGTATACATGCCTTTGTCAAATTTGCAGGCATCAAATTCTAAATTTGTTGATCAGTGAAAGTTGATCAGTGAAAACACTGGAAATCTTTTATTTGAACTTTTAACAGTTAAATAAGAGTACACCAGAGTTGATACATCTGAGCATCAGAACTGATTCATGAAGCAAAGGATAAATGTGTCCTTTTGTGAAGAATCACATTTTCTTTTACATTCTATAGGCAGCTGGATGCATGGAGGTGCTGGAAAACCATGGATATGTTGGATAAATTAAATCAATCTATGAAGGCCCTACCTCACAACTTAGAAGACTTTAAGGATCTGCTACTAACATCTTGGTGCCAGAGACTACAGCACACCTTCAGAGGTCTTCTGCCTCAATGAATTGGAGCTGTTTGGCGGCATAAGAGGGACCTACATAAGGCAGGTAATTTCAGTGTTATAGCCTGACTTTGTGTGTGTGTGTGCAAAAGAATGCATTTTAATAACGCTAGACTTCTAAGGGTTAACTATTACAATAATCAAAGCTCTAACTCAGCATTTAAACACATTACCAACCAGACACACAATCTTACTTGAAGTTAACTCGTCTAAATAAGCGGATTCAGTTTCTACAGGAGACGTATAATAAGAGTCTGAGATGGATAGGAGGACTGCCAGAGCACCCTTCCCCTCCACACACACACCCCCACACACAAACACACTTACACTAAAGTGGACTTCCTGTTAACATTCCTGGCACACAACAAGCGTATCAGTGCGTTTGAGGTTTGCTGGAGTTTACTCTCTCTCAGGCATGGGGCCGTGGCTCTGCTCACAGTCAGAACAGCGGAGTGCTTTGTGTCACTCTGTGCATTCCAGACTCTGTGGACAGGGAGATACACTCTGTCTGCACACACAAGCTCGGCCCGCCGCTTTGATCAAGCTAACCGCTAATGCATCATAACCACCCTCACTCACCACAAGCCAACACCTAAACTAACAGCAGTCAGGGATTAGGTTTCTACACATCACAGGTATGCAGGTTTGAGTGGGGCCCAAGTTCAAATAAGCAAAATCTTAGATTCAGTCATAGCCAACTTCTGCCAGTGCCATAGCCTAAAAACCTTAGACTAAAAGGGACAAAATGAGTCATAAAATTAGAACATTTTACCTTAAAACTACACTCACTAGCTTTTTTTTTTTTTATCAGAAACACTAAGCTTATATGTGCAGTGTATAGATTTAAAATGACAAATTAAAGCTCATCTGCTGCTGCACAATGTATCATCCACCCTCTATCCCATCCATCAGTGGAAAGGGACCACCACCGGCCAGTCAGATGCTTTCTGTGTAGTCAACCATTCTTATCAAAGCAGTGGCAAGGTTGTGCCATTGTAGCAGGTATAGCACAGGTGTGAGTGTATCAGGCATAACGGCATTGTCTACTGGCCACTTTATAAGACACTCCTATCTTGTTTGTGTGTGGTTAGAGACTGTGGTCGGTTTCTAAACACAAGACCACTGTTGGCTTGACCTTTTTATATTAAACTATTTTCAATTCTGCACTGATGCTGAGGTATTAAGGTATTAACTTAAGTGACGCCGCTGTGCATGTTACATTTGCCAACACACTCAGCATCACTGTTGTGTTCACTGTTAGATAATACCTGGTCAACCATAGTCCCTTTCTATTGATGGACTGAATAGAGGGCAATAAACATAAGGCACTTTCGCACCAAATGGTTCAAGGGACTTTTTGTGAGGAAAGCGGCTAACCTTTTACACAGTTTCACATGACTGCAGACCCTGAACACTTTCATCTGGACCAGTCAAGGTTTACTTACGTCACTCATGGTTCAACTAGTGTGAGAAAGTACCTACCCTGGAACAGGGGCTAAAAAGTTCCTCAAAGTGTCTTCCTTAGAACTATAATTGTTCTCATTTCCTCAGGTGCAAACACACAAAAAAGGGGTAAAGTCCTTAAATGATTCTAAGTTCCATGTTTCTCTGGCTGGAAAGCACCAGTAGTGTGCAGCAACAGATGGGACACAGTCTGTAGGTGTGAATCTACAATGCATGGCTATATGGTGGATATGACCAATGAGTGTAGGTACAAGGTAGGTCTAATAAACTGGCTACTGTGTAGATGAAAAAGTGCACGGATATACCCCTTTATTCTGTTTATTGCTCACTCTTAGACAATAATGATAAACCTGTTCACTTACTCCAAAGTAGGGAGGTCAGAATATATGCGCCGATGCACACAAACAAATAAAGTAGATGCCGTGTGCTGATAAACCCTATATTGACATTCGCCATTCACCACAATTCACCATGCTGCTCTCTTTGCATCTGTGATATGCACATCTCCCTGCTGGTCATAAACACCTGAATACATAACGGCCACTCTTAGAGCCCTTCCTGTTTATATTAATGTTTTATTTAGTGTTTTGCATTATCATAATCAAAATAGCAATAAAAAATAACAAAGTGGAATAAAATATACATATCAAGTGACAGCCTGGTTCAGTAACCTGTCCCGTGTGGAATCTTGATGTTATGTTAACAAACAAATTAGCATTTAAATGAGTCCGGCATTTTATTCTTCAAGGTTATGTTGTTATGAATATTAAATTATGGTGTGTGTGTGTGTTGGGGGGGGGGGGGTTGCTTACGTGGTGTGTATGTATGCACGCTAATATTGGTATTGCAAGCAGAGGTGGGGAGCTGAGGGGGTGGATTTTAGGGGTTACACTGCAGATGAATGGTTTTCATGGCAATGAGTGCTTGGTGAACATGCACAGAGTCATTTGCTTCAGGAACCCGGCACACTGGCTACAATGATAAATCCCCAAGTTCAGCTTTCTCCTCAGCTGCAGTGGAGATAGTGAGGCTCATGTTATTGTGGGCCCATAACCTAGTAAATATTTAAACAGCAAACAGCTAAGATGTGCATAGCGTAGGCCAAGGTCTGTACTGCCAACTCAGAGCCTAAATCACTAAATATTGCACGTTTTCTTTCATCTCTCCTGTTTGATTTACCTTTCCTCTTCATATCAATCGCACCCTGCAGTGAACCAGGTAGAAGAACTAAGAAAATGAGAGAATGTTCTTAAACATACATCAGCTAAGTGACTAGGGGTGGATTTGTTGTTTCTGTGGCCCCAAGCAATGTTTTGCCTGGAGGCCCCAATCAAAGATGTTTGATTTTAACATGAACATTTACTGGTACACTTACTTGTAATCAGAACTGATCCATTCTGGGTTTTTCTCAGCCTTGATTATGTCCTTTAAGTTGTTCTGTCAACATTTCTGGCAAAAATACTGGTTTGTAATATGGAATAGTAACTGTAGTTCTGATAATCCAACTCTTCCAACTGTTCCCCTCGTTCTCATCAGACGTTTCTTCTTTTTTGGGTGACACTAGAATATGATAATGACACGTGGGGCGCTACACGTCACAGGCAGGTTAAACACACGTAACAGCGTTTACATACCTCCTACATTTCTGAAGTCATGTTTAGGCACCTCTAAATAGCATTTACACTAACTTTAAAAAAACTTGGAGTCAGAGTTTTTATAGTTTTGTACTCCTAATGGTGATTAGTGTGTTTTATACTCTGTGGTGATTTCATAGACTTCAGCCATGCTTCCATAGTCTCTTTTGACAATTTATTCCAGCCTCATCTTTTTAAATATGCCGTCACATGCAAAAATATGTACACCTGATTGAAATCATAGATTCATAGATCATGGATTTCAGTTGCAAAACCACAAAGTATCTTTTTCACTCATTTATTCAATAATAATACCAACAGATATACTATTCTTCTGGGCAGAAAGTAAATACTGCCCAACCTTAAGTAAAAAGAAGTTCTTGTATGCTTTGTTGCATAAATGTTCACCAGTTTTAGACATCTGCATCCTAATTTTTTCATGCAAAATTTCTTAATTTGAGTTCAAGTAGTAGTGTTCTTTTTGTAGAGCAAGTGTTTTTCCTGACACACCTCCCACAAAGGTAAAATTTTGTCCATTTATTTCAAATAATTTAGAGATCTTAAATCATACTCACACTCAGTTCCTTAGATCTTGGCATGATGACACCACACACTTTAATATCAAACAGAACATTAGACCCTACATGTCAGATTGCAGAAGGTTTTTATTAATGGCACCTTATCTGAAACATCTGATTCTAATTCTATGGACTTGAAGTTGGTCATGTGGTAAATGCAATGGTGTTCACATTTTTTCCATTTTTTTAGCACTCTGTTCTTAATTTATATTATGAAAATGACTATAAAAAGTAAATTTTATGGGTCATTTTTTAATGATTTGGGGTAGTTTGGAAGCAATTCCAGGTGGCAGTATTTAAGAAGGTTTATTATCGGTACAAAACAAAGACTAAGGATAAGACAGGATGAACTAATAACAAGGAGTACAACTACATAAATGGACAGCATGAAAACAAACAGCGTCTAACTAAACAGCAATACAATAGCACAGAGATTGTGATGTAGACAGAGAAGTGACAATGGCTGAGACAAACACACAGGACTATAAAGGAAGACAAATGAGCAACATCTGACAAGGGAAACATGGAACAGATAAACAGGGTGGAGACAGACAGGGCTAAGGCACAACATAAACACCAGACACGAGGACAAGGAGCACATGGAAACCAAAACAAACCAGGAACATGGCAGGACGAGACGGGACATTACACATTTGTTGAAGTATAATCATATTTATGTGTAGTCACTTAAAAAGGGTCAAATGTTTACATGTTCAATTATTTTCACAAAATCAGCAATTTCCATGGGATATACTTATTTTCTCACATGACTGTGCTTCAGATGGTAAGGGATCATATAAGTGCAAATTTCTACAAGCCTATATGAAGGAACCACACAATAAGGGCCCAGGGAACACCCAGTGATGCCAAGCAACTCTCTAGAAACTACCTAAAGGTAGCGTATAACAACCTGTATTGTTTTTCAAAACATTTTCTACAGAAAATGCAAATTCTACAAATAAATAAACAAATATTAATAGCAGTTTTTACCAAATATGTCTTGGTCTACCTTGATTACAGAATTTACATATTACCCACCCATTTTATCACTAAACCCCTGTTTATCAGGTGGAAAATTCTCCATAAAGGCATTGCTTAAAATACTTTAAGCAATGTTTTTAAGCAAAGTTAGATCAGAATATACACATTTATATCAACTATATTTTTCTTCCAGTGCATTTGTAATTATTAATGATTGTTTGAACAAATGGAGAAATGTGTTCCAGCAAGCCAGAGATAAAGAATCCTAACACCTTGGTTTGTGCTTCTCTGTTTTGTGAACCATATATCAGTAGGTCTGTGCTAATCTCAAAGGCAAACTAATCTTTTCCCCTTAATATACTTGATTCATGAACCTGCTGAAAAACATGTTGTTTTTAATCTACCCCTAGCCAGCTGTGCTGCAATAATAAAACGAGGATTAACTAGTAAGCCCTATGATATGTAGTTCTTTTACTGGTTCCTTCTCCACACCGTGCTTTCCTCCAGTCCGTCACAGTGAATGTGTATGCTAATACACAGGCTCATAAAGTCGCCGAAAGTGCTCAATGAATTAAAAGAAGTGTTCAGTTTAGACCCAGTGATGATGACTTTGCCCCAGGCATCTGATGTCTAAAGGGCCCTGCAGACCATGCAGCTCCCCACATGCTAGAACTGATTGTTCTCATTTATTTGGAACTCTTCCTGCCGTTTCTTGAAGTACATTTGAGTGCTGTAATTGTTACGCATGACGTGTAAAACCATAGCAGGCTTGAGGGGACTTACATTACACCCACATCAGAATCGCTCTTTTCTAAGCTATAGTTCAACCACCCTGACATTAGGTTGAGTGTAGCACATAGCATACTTGCATATACCTTGACAGAACATAATGTAGATTTGTACAGCTAATTAGCAGGTTTTCAAACACATTACAATCTATGTCAATATCCTTTTCTAGAAATGCAAAGGTAAAGACACTATTTTACACTACTGAGGAACATTCTTTATTGTTCGGTCAGCAATTCCTCAGACCAAGCCTTTCATTAGGAAGATGTGAGGCTCTAGCTGGCATATGGAGCGAATGAAGGTGCCAGTGTAAAGAGTAGTTTTTGGAACTTGAAAGGCATCTTACAGCCATTTGAACCCTGTCCCCATTACTGGCCCGTTCACCCTCAGGATAAGTCTCCTTATTTGACAGCCTTGCCGCCCTTTGGAGTTCCAGCACAGTTCAAACGCACAGCTTGGATAAAAGGAAACACGCATTAGAGCCAGAGTTCGAATCTTCTGCTTTTTTTTTAACATTTGGTTTTGATAGTAAGTGATTGATTGGCCATCACTCAATACAGTCCAGTCTGCATTTTGTGGAGGTTACAGGTAAGAAAAATGCTTGCACAGTTCTGACTTGACATCCTGCACCATTTTCTGCCTATGCATGTCCTGTAGCCAATCACCCAGCTTGGAAACTCTCACTACTTCTTAAAGGAGAATGTACTTTTTACTTTGTATTTTTTATTTTATTTTTTCAATTTTTTTTTATTTTGTTATCTTTTATGGCAAAAGAAAGACCTAAATACCCTTTAATCACATTTCAATTATTCAAATGAAAGTGTTTTTTGTGAGAGTACAGAAATTCTTTTTTCCCCCCCTCTTTTTCTTTCTTTCTTTATTTTATTTATTTATTTTTGAATCATGTATTTTCCATTTCAGACTCCAGGTAATTAATCATCCCAAGATGGTCCGCCTGGGTTTTCAGAGTTCTTTCCCGCAGTTGATGAAATATGTGAGTGATTACTGTGGACCTGAGCATATTACATATTCCAAAAGTGAGGAAAGTACACATGTGGAGGTGGCTTTGAAAAAGCTCTTTATTCAAAGGGAAAAGACATTTTAAAAGGCAGCACAGAAGCACATTTTGTAACACAGGTGCAGCAGGCTAGAAGAAGAAGCTGGCTTTTGAGCGATGGATAGAAAGGCAGTGTGGTCTTAAACTGTTATCCAGCCAAGTGCGCTGCTCAATTAACTAATCAGGATCCTCATGATTCACAGAAATCTTCCATGTGTTTCTGCTGATGTGAGGAGAAAAGGCATGCTTCAACCTAAGACAGATGCTCTCTACAGAAACATTTTCTGCCTGCAGAAGAATAAAGATTACCAGTCAGTTTAACTTGTAGAAGTCACAGGTTTTTTCAAAAGCATTTTTTCATTTTAGAAGTGTTAAATTACAGTAACATACCTGCAGCATTTTTTAAAGCATGGCATTTTCTTACAACAGCATAGAACTGTTTATTAATGAAAACATGAACCGAACATTAAATGATGAAATTCTGTCAAACCTTTAATGTATACCCTATCATATCATTATGATTTAAGTTTGACTTAAAGCTATTGTTATACTTTACTGTCTGTTTTTTAGAGCAATGCCATGTTTTTTTTTTGGTTTTTACAGCTTTTGACACAAAAGGAAAATTTAACCAGAACTGGTTGATACAGAATTTAAGATAGTAAGTGAAGTTTAGTAAGTAAGTAAAATGTATTTATAAAGTGCCTTTTTACAGACACAGGTCACAAAGTGCTGTACAACAGTAAAATACATAAAATTACTATCATAAAATTCAATAACATTAGAATACAAAGATATAAATAAGAATAAAAAAGAAGAAAGAAAAGAAAAAGATTAAGAAAAGTCACACAGCTGTTAGTCAGCTCTACTCTAAAAGGAATGAACCTCTTTTAATCAGGTTACTAGTAAGATAACATTGACATTATGTCATAGACATGTAATCATAGTTTTATGCTGTCATGAGATGTCAACAAATGTTATATTTATTCATATAGCAGGTTCATATTACCTATATTAGTAACTGTGATGTCATACTATAAAGACTGATTCCTGTCAGTTTATATTACATGCTAATTTAAGGTAATCTAATATTATAACATCTGTCATGACAACTCCAACTCCATGTTATGAACAGTAAATACCATACAGTGAAAACATAAGATATAAATGTACACAAATTGTGCAAATGACTATGTGACAAATGATTAGTGGTGTAAATCATGAATGTCATCACAATTCAATCTGACCCGATTATTTTAGCCAATGATCCGAAACGCTTTCAGTACCTCAAAATTTGCAGAGATGCGATTCGGTTTGATATGATTCGGTTGATTTGGTTCGATAATGAGCTCTGCAGTCAGTATGAAATATGATGAAACTTTACACAGTCTGCTACATTTCCATGATCTCACACATGCAAATAAATTGTAATGTGAACATTTTATTATTAAAGGTCAAATACAGAAGTGTTGTCATAACCAGAAGCAGCTTCTCGGTACAAAACATGTTGTGTACAGCACAACAACAATACATTTATAGGCCTAATTCTCATGTTTACACAGAGGGGCTGAGTGTAAAGTGCAAACACATAAATAATTCATTTTTTATTTGTTAAGATTCAGTTTAAACGTTGCAGGTGTGACTGGGAGTGTTTCATGCCTAAACTCACAGCGCATGCTTTGCACGAAAAAGTGGTGTGTTGACAGGTCAAGTGAACCATTAGTAGCCAAACACTCCAAAAACATAAATAAGGGGGTTAACTGACTTACACACTTAAACTGTTTTGCCAATAATTGTTTTGTTGTGATAACTTGATATGTAACACTTCATTTTTAAGCTGCAAATAAATAAATAAATTAAATTAAAATAAATACATTTTGGCGTTTGTGAAGTAATGAAAAAAAATGCTTCTGCTTATCCAGATTACACATCCACCTATCTAGATTAAAGTTTGGCTCTTTGGTTATGAGTAAATAGCCTTCATAGTATATGTGCAACACCAGACATTCAGTCAGAAAATATATATTTTACGTATATCAGTCTAAACGGCACAGCACTGAGAAGAGAATTATGGTCATGTAAAAATTAATTGCATTGTTTTTAGCTTGTAAAACCAAAGGAATCATCAGGATCTTAAAACAGAGGGGTCAGTGTCTTTTAACACAAGATTTTTGCTGACTGTGAGAAGGGGGTTCATTTTTGATTTAGATGTACAGTAAACAGCAAAACGATTGGAATGACAGGAGAATGGTTGTGGGGCCATTTGAAATCTGGGCCTATTCATAAAACATTTGGGACCGTAGCCTTGACTGTCCAGGCCTAACAAAGCCCCTGCATAAGCCTACACAAATTTCATAAATGGAGACCTTAGAGAAAAAAAAATCTTGACGAATCTAAGATACAGGCCCTTTAAGTTTAATAATGAGTAATGAACCTGCAGTCTAAGGGGTTTAACCATCTGTAAGCAGCAGAAGACAGAGAACACCAACATCACACACATGCATGCATACACACATAGAAGCTGTTCCTGTATCCTGTATGTATTTAGGTTAATTGCTGTAGTATGTCAGACGGGTCATTCCTGTAACCCATGCCATCAATGGAGCTCTGAAAGGGAATGCAGAGGATGTGTGTGTCTGCACTGGTTCCTGGGCCATCAGGCAGGGCCATAATGGCAGATCAGTTTCACCCTCATTTTCAGCTTCTTCTCCCTCACCCACATAGTTTCCTCCATCTCTCAGTTTGTACACAGAGGTCATGATATCCAGAGCAGCCATCATCCCATATAGGGTCCAGATCATATGAGGCATGTCACCTCTACTGAAATAGCAGAGAGCCGGATACTGAAGCCTGATTGCCTATGTCACCTGTGAGGGAGAATAGGGGATGCGAGGGAGAGGTAGACAGTGAAATAGAAAGAAAAGAGGAAGACAGAGCATATTACCGGTGTCTAAAAATAAAGGTGAATTATGGCTTCTGCTCTCAGTTTAGCAGTTTTTCCTTTTCCTGTGTAACAGGGTACAGGAGGGTCTGAGGATAAAGTGTTTCAACAGAGCAATTGAAGTGGCTTCTTATAAGGAAACCCGGGGCTGAATGTAACCATGAGTCCAGACTTGGAATCTTATACTTAAAGCGTAATACAGAGGAAGGCGAGCAATCAATAGTGTCTGATACGGTCTTTGTTGAACCAAAAATGAAACTGTGTTGCGTCTACATATCCCCACTGCTGTAACAAAAACTCATATCTCGGAAATGGTAACCTTAGGAAGGAATGCTCTTGACATTAATGTACGGTCATTTAAAGCTCACCATTGTAGTCCAATGGCAGTTAAACGGGTAAAAAAGTAAAACAAATGAAAAGAACTAGAAGTGCCCCTACGGCATTCTAACAGTATAATAGTGCTACTGGCAGCACTATGCCAGGGCTCATGCTGCAGTATAACTGTGGCTCATTCCGTCAGAGCCCTGTCATGCTTCAGTTCTCCTTTTCTAGCATTGGACTAAAACACCCTGGTCAGTCTATCGTTTGTCAGTGACTTTCAGAAGACTTGGAGTGGAGCTTTTTCTCTCATTGACCTCGCACTTTTAAAAATGAAAATGTAATTAGTTGATTATTCTGATATTTCTTTAAAACCAATGGGAGAGGCAGGTTGGCTGTATCTCCCTAGATAAAATGGGAAAAATCTTAACTGGAACATTTTCCTTTGGGTATGTCAATAATTTAACCCTTTTGTTTCCGACAGAAACTTAGCAAAAAAAAGTATAAATCTATAAGACCTGCAGAGCTCTATTACTCTAAGAGAGAAATTGTAAAAAAAATTTTTAGGATATAGGCTATAGTAGTGTTTAAAATCAATGAAACTTTATTTACACTATTTCTTTATTATTACTACACTATGGACCATATGAGCAAATGTGTTGTGGTGATAAGTATCAGTAAGTCATGAAAGACAACTGGTGTTCAGCTAGTACAGTGACAACAGAAAAATCAGAAACCAGTCATACACTGAAATGAAGCTGAATATGAGGTTGCAACTGAATCCTCCTTCTAATCAAAATGAAACATGTTCCCACCTCAGATAAGGACAGGAGGATGATAAATTGTCCTCTTCCTCCTCAGTGAAAACAGTGAAATGTGTTTAGATTAATGTTGCACAATGCTGCGCTCAATTAGCAACCCTTAAGTCTACACTTTAAAGCTTCTTTCATCTACATCTAAAGCAGTGCTTTCAATATGCAGAGATAGGTCAGCTCTCTCTCTCTCTCTCTCTCTCTCTCTCTCTCGCTCATTCTCTCTGTCTCAGCAGGACATCTGTTTATTTGCTCTCACTTATCAAATGCTCTTGTCTCTCCGTCACCAGGACCAGGCTAAGTGCTCAGGCATTAGTGCAGATTTTAATCACTTTCATCCACTTAAATAAAGAAGAAAAGGTATTTTACAAGCAAAACATGGTGTCTGCCTTAATGTTTTGTCTTTTAAAAGTGCATTTCTAAACTTCAGCATTAGCATGTTTATAGTGCATATTGCATTTGTCTAGTTTCTTATACCACTGTCACAGATGTAGTCAGAGTTAGCCTGGCTTGAAGTGGTCTAGCTTGAGATGTTTGTAGCATGGTGTGCTTAACTGTGTTGTATATATTATGTTTAGCAAACTACACTTACAGCTGTGTTGAAAATGTCTTAGGTACCAATCCTGGGACTCTTTTTTTCTATTACTGCTTCAGAACATACAGGGGAGTCATTACACACACTGTATGCCCAGCATGATACCAGTGAGTAAATGTTATTATTCTGTACCTCGTTTCTTTTTTCCCCACTCCGTCTCCAAAGACGAAGGCCTTTTGACCTAATTGGTTCCACAGCACATTCTAATGCGACAATCTTAAGCGGCTCCAAGTCCCGTTCATCTCTGCTTGCTTGTAACGATCATTTTGCAAACAACACAATTGCCTTAATAAGAGACCAGGTGGGTAATTGATGTGGTTACTAAGTGGCTCATTTGCATCCTTTATGCATATAAAACAAAGCAGCAGGGGAGGGCATTAAAAGGCATTGCAGACTTTCTGATGAGCATTGAGGAGCCTTGGTGGAAGCTCCAATCAGTAATTAAACTCTTCAGGGGTTCCACTTCATTCTCTTTTTCACTCCCTCTATTTTCCCCCTCTCCTGGGACATTCAATGAAAAGATAAGCAGAAAGCATACAGGTAATCGGGGAAATTAAAACATGCTTCCGAGGCGTTCTTTGTTAACCATCAGCTTAACCTACCTTTTAGAGTGAATACCCAATCTCCCTTGGGTTGTGGGCAGTGAAATGATGTACTGGCTAAATGAGGCACTCGAGGCGGTGTGGGTTTCAGACCAATAGCAGGCCCCTAACACTGTTAATGGGAGAGGGGATATATGCAGTCTCAATGGATAAGCAGCAGGGACATGTTACATTTATATAAAATACTAAGAGTGTCTCCAGTCATAATAATAAAAGCCACTCTGACAGGGCTGGATTACTCATTTGAACTCAATATCTCAGTTAAGAAATTAAATAAGTAAATAGGATACTCTTTTTGATGATTCTGTAAATTGTAATTGTGAATTTTTTATAATCACAGAACAAAACCTTGTATCTCCAAAATATTAATAAAAGGCAGCACTGGTATAAAGCTGTTTATTTTTGAATTATTCAGTTAAACTCAATACCTCATAAAAAAAATAATAAAATAAATAAAATAAAAAATAAACATAATTTAAAATCACTCTTCTTAATAAATCAGCAATGATTAATTGGGAAATGTATATTGTGACTGTCAGAATGCAAAAGCTGTATCTCTAAAATAGTGACAGAAGAAGAATCTCTTTTTTTTAGGTCTTTTGGTTATAATTTGTTATACAAAAGTGATAAATGACAAAAAAATAAGTTTTTTTTTTGTTTTGTTTTTTGTACACACATGATATACATACATACACGTCGGATCTTATATCTTCACTAAATGTAAGTTAATTTTAAAAGATTTCTATTATACTAAGGTCACTAGATATAAATCTAATTTGAAAATGCCAGCTGTGCCTTAACAAATATAGCTGGTAGTTACAGCCTCACACTTGTACACTTAATGAAAACAGAGTAAGTACCAAAGTACTAATATACTATTATTTAATTTAATCACTTACCATATCTTTCATTCTGAAATGAAGTTGTATTAGTAGTTAGTTGTGTTATTTCTATATTACTTTAATCAATGGATACACTAAAATGTCAGATATGCTCTAGTTCTTGTAGTGTTGTATCAGTTTAATACTATTGAGGCAATAAATTGAGCCAGCATGCCCTTTTAGACTTGTTTTGGAATACAATCAAAACTATTTCAATGAAAATAAATGAGAGGAAACTTGTCTGTACTGCCATGGTTTTCCTCTCATCTAGGAGAACAGCTGCAGCATAGTGATCTCCTGCTGTCTGGGTAAAACCATGTGGTTGAAGGCTGTTCAGTTATAACTGTATAAAGCAAGATGCTGATGGATAGAGTCAGGATGAGTGATGGGGTAAATGCTTGTGCTGAAGGCTTCACTCAGCCTTAGTGCTAGCACTGATGCTTTGCAGTTGCCAGACCCCTCGATTAGCCCAGTAAGAGTGAAAGTGTGCCATCGTTCCAATCTCATCTTGAGCATGAGTGAGAATTCTTCAATAGGTGAGGGAAAAACACATAGATTCAAACCTGAATTGCCTGAACTGTTGTAGAGGCCAAAAGACTAAGCTTCGCTAATAGATGTTATTTCAGGTCACTCAAAAATGACTACAGCAAGAATACAGCTATCATAAAGGTCTGGATACATAGTGGTCAGGTTCTAGGAACATCCTCCTAACACACTTTCTATATTGTTACATCTCCACTGCTGGCAGTGGCTAAAGGGTCAGTTTGAAAAATCTGTAATGGTCTCTTAGGGGGCATCTTGGGAGCAATTGGTTACTGGCCACTGTCTATTCCAGACTTCTAGCCTCTGCGCAGTCTGTAGGCGATTTCTGTTACGGACTCCATAGTGAGGGTGCAAAGTACTCTAGCTGGCTAATGGCACCTCTCCTGAGAGCACATCTGCTGTTTAATGTTCTGCCGTGGTTTATGGAGGCATCAGTCCGGGCCATAAGAAGTGCACCTGCGGAACAGTCCAAACAAGAGGAACAGCGCGCTTATTGTAAAACGCCCTCATAACATAAATATTTCTCTTCTCGTCACTCTAAACTCCCATAATGAAGCAGACAAATCCTAACCACATGTGTCTGCAGTGAATTTTAGAGAGAGATTAGGAGAGGGGGGAGGAATAAGGAGCTGTCTGGTGACCACATACAAAAAAAGTAAGAACTGGATGCACAGCATACAATACTATCAGACTTTGTACAGTTGTGTTAAATGACAGTTGCAATAAAACAAAATCACTTGCATAGGTATATTTTCTATGCATCAAAATTCCACTTTTGTCTCCTCTTACTTTCAAAGATAGGTCGAGTTTGCAGGAGATAGGCAGGGCAAGTATTAGAGGTTTACATGGTAGAGCTGTCCTAATTCAGATAGAAGCAGAATCATATTACATAGGTGTCATTTAATGAACAAATAGTCCTGTCAGTATTATCTTTACTTATGTTAAATACATAGTGAAAAATGTGTATTAATTAAATTAGCTAACATTGGTTTTGTTGACCTGATGGTGGCTTATTTGTTAACCTAACATACAGACGAAACAGCATAAAGCTTCTTAGTCAGGTAATTAAGAGTAATTTGTTCTTGATTTGCTGTCACCCAAGGGGACAAGTTGACCCAAACCGTACCAGTAAATGCCCTCCACAGTTTAACAGTGCCCCCAGCAGTGTTGTGCAAGATACTGAAAATGTGTCATAAGTAATTCAATTTAGTAGAGAAAGTAACTTTTTTGGTACTTCCAAATATCAATTTTAGCTGACAGTGCTGTTTAAATGAGAAAAAAAGCACTCTGCCACAAGTTTTGTGTGGGCCTGGACTACTGCACTGAATGCACTGCACCACATTAATTCAACATTCAGCTGTACTGAAACAATTACAGAGAGGGAGAGGGATCTTCACTCCAAGCAACATAAAATCAGCGTTAGGAAACATTTCAAATTATGGTCAGTATAGATGACAAAATTGTGGAACTTCAAGATAAAGTTGTTAGCAAGCTTTGTAAGCTACAGTTAGCCTAGCTTTATTATTGTGGGCATAATACACAAAAACAGATGGAATAACTGAAAGTCATTTCTAGCACTCTTGCCATTAATAATTGCCTCACGCATTCCACCTTATTTTGTGCCTTCTGTTAGTTTTATGTGCTTTAAATAATAGTTCTATATTAGTTGTATATTGTCTTTTCTGACATTTTTTGTTGTATTCATGTAGTTAATGTTTAACTGGCTACACTCACCCTCCTCATGTACAACCCTAAATCAGAAAAAGTTGGAACGGTATGGAAAACGCAAATAAAAAAAGAAAGTAGTGATTTCTAAATTTACTTTGACTTGTATTTCATTGCAGACAA
>JBBPDA010000021.1:7441853-7461248 GCA_037974385.1 Arnoldichthys spilopterus | reverse complement strand
TCTCCCTCTCTATATATATATATATATATATATATATATATATAAACTTTTTAATTGTTGTTGTTGATGACAACCTTTAACGCACAGTCTATGACCACAGCTTACTGCTCAAAGTCTATGAGCAGCACAGATACCAATTATATAAGCTGCCCTCTAATGATACAACCACTTTGAATAACGCATCACATACTTGAAAAAAATCTTCTCTTTGGTGTCAAAATATGTACCCAGTGACCAATGATCAGTGACCAACTGGTGAAGTCTTTACCTACATAAGTGGCACACTAATTGCACACTTAGATATTTCTAAATAATTAGGGCTTCATGGATATCAGAGATACTACCTTCACTGGGCTCATGCTGGTACATCCACTCCATCTAGTAAGCTTTTATGGCAATTAAGCAGTGGGTACAAACAATCGTTTTTTCTATTCCTGACCACTGATCTCTTACCCTTTCTGCTCAGAAGAGATGGTTTCACTGAGAGAAACCCTTTGCTAAATGAGTTGATCAGCCACAACATAAAAACACCTGCTATATATTTTAGAGGTCATCTTTGTGCCACCAAAACAGCTCTAATTCATTGAGGCATGGCCTCCACAAGACCTCTGAAGGTGTGATGTGTTATTTGGCACCAAAATGTTAGCACCAGATCCTTTAAGTCCTGTAAGTTGCAAGGTGGAGCCTCTATTGGATCAGACTAGTTTGTCTAGTACATATCACAGATGCTCGACTGGATTGAGATCTGGGGAATTTAGAAGCCAAGTCAACATCTTGAACTTTTCATCATGTTCCATTATTCTGCTGAAGGAGGCACTGACATTAGGGAATACCATTGCCATGAAGGGATGTACTTGTTCTACCACAATGTTTAGATAGGTCATACATGTTAAAGTGACATCCACATGAATGCCAGGACCCAGTGTTTCCCAACAGAACATTGCCCAGAGCATCATACTGCCTCTGTCAACTTGCCTTCTTCTCATAGTGCATCCTGATATCATCTCTTACCCAGGGCAGTGCCACACATGCACCTGTTCTTCTATATGATGTAAAGAAAATGTTATTCGTCAGCCCAGGCCACCTTCTTCTATTACTCTGTGGTCCAGTGCTGATGCTCACACTGATGCTAGGTTCTTTAGATGGTAGATGTAGCATTAACGTTTTCAACAATCTGTGCTACAGTATTTATTCTGTGGCTATCCTTGCTCCATATGTGCATCAGTAAGCCTTGGGTTAACAGCTTGTCTTTTCTCAGACCACTTAAATATTAACCACTGCATCCTAGGCAAAACCCACAAAACTTGCTGTTATGGAGATGCTCCATGGAGATACAATGTCATTGACATACACCAGCATCTAGCAAAAGTACCTGCTAATACATTATGAAACTGAGATTTATATAATAGTTAGGGATTTACCATTTTTCAGCCTAACACAACAGTTTAACCACATGTGGAAGACACTGTGTACCTTGATTTTTAATAACAATTATTTGTGTAGAATGTTATTAATCATATCTATATGCTCTTTATATGCCTAAGCAACCCAACTTTGTCATATACAAATTGTTTAAGACTGAGTGAATGATGGTGAGGCTTTAACAGGGAGAACACCACCACCTAGAGTATAAATTAGGCAACTCCTCTTGCCCCGAACAGTGCAATGGAGTATTACTGAAATCCAAAAAGCAGAACATTCCTATATACCTTACTAAACTACTACTTTTTTCAGTAGTTCCAGTAACACAATAATCACATGTAATACTTGTGATGAGAAAGTTAGATGATGTTTTGTTTATGTGCATGCAATTCATTTATGCAATTCCATGTAATCAGGTGAAGTGACAAATGAGCTTCATGCTAAGGAGCCTTTTGAGATACAGTTTAGCCAATAAAAAGCAACTATAATAAATAATTACCACAAGGCCCTGACATCGCTGATCTGGATGTTGTCATAATTTCAAAACTACCAAATCTACCAAAATGTCCAAACATTTAGTTCAGCCTAGGCTTTTACACTCCTCCTAAATTCCTAACTTGCCCTGAAATAAAGCTCTTAGAAATGATTTATGTGACTGAAAGCTTGTGCATACAGGCCTTTCTAAAACAGTTACAATTTCAACAAGTTTAAATTGCAGACATGCAATGAAATATCCCCAGTTAACACAAAAGCTGAGTAATGAGAAAATCCTGACAGATAAACAAGCACTTCCTTAAACAAACCAAAAGTATGAACACACATGTAAAAGTGTTCCATGTATTGACACAGTGAAAAAACACACTTATGGATGAGAGTTTTTTCTGCTATGTGTCACACCCTGGGATGTACTGTGCATGGGCTAAGGGAATTTTATAGAATATGTGATAGATGCTGTTTAGAGCAATATAAGCATATCATATGCTAGTGTCAGCATTTGACCTCTCAGCTGTGATAAAGCTATCAGATATAGTGTGAAAGGAGTGAAATAACAGGAGATGAGCTGTGGTCTTGAAAAACACTCTGCAGTTCTGGCATTGACCCAGACTTATAGAGCAGCAGTCAACCCTCTGCAGATGAAGTATAGAGACAAAATGTAGTATCTTAAACTATGGCTACAATTTGCTTTAATCCTGGCAAATACTGGTGTCATAAAAGTGACAAGAATACCCCAGCAAATACTCATGCAAGATGCTGTCTTTACCCTAATTACACATAGTACCTCTATATAGCAATTAACATTTCCTGCTTTTATTGTTACTTTATGCCATATATCTGTCAAACTTTTTAAAAAGAAGAAAGCAGTTATTATGCAATGTTGTATTACAATTTCCTTGAATATTTAGTTCTAATTAAGTAGTGAGAAGCCAGTAAAGTATTATGTACATCAGTGCAAATTTTACATTTATTCATTTGGCTGACGCTTTTATCCAAAGCGACTTCCAAGACGTGGAGCAGAGTAGTTGGACGGTACCTTGCTCAAGGGTACCTCAGTAGTGCCTGAGCCGAGACTTGAACCTGCGACCTTCAGGTCCCCAGCGCAATGTCCTAACCACTAGGCCACCACTGCCACCAAATGAATGAATGACTCTGCCTAGTCGTTAAAAATACTGTTTCGTCAATTTCTGAGACCTATTTTATAATAATGCTCTTTATACGTAAATGTGTTTTCTTTATATAGCCCATTATTCCAGTCTTTACAAATAAATAAACATGGTGCAAGCTTCCCCCGACATTTTGCACTGTAATTGCCTGTCGCCTATGCCATGGACTGGCCCTGATTGGTCCCAACAGTACACGCAAACAGTATACCTAAAAGGTTTTTAGCTTGAACATATGGTTCTATGAGAAATCTGTGACTGATATAGAATCATTACATGGTGTTGATTTCATTTATTTATTTATTTTTTAACTGTTACAAGAAAGTTTTGTGGGGCTAAGGCCCAAATACTGAGGTCATTATATATTTAGCCTTTAGTGCCATTTTGTAGGTTTAAAGAAAGCCAATTCTGTCATTTGTTATGTATGAAACATTTTGAATTGCACAGAAGTTAATTTATGCTCCATTATCATGTGAAATTGCAAAATGCATTTCTTCAGTGCAATTAATTTAAGAGAGGACCATGCAGTAAATGGTTGGATATACTGGCAGTATAGCTGACATATTCTGTTTGGTTTACTAATGTTTAAGCAACTAACAGCAAGCATTTTTGTTGAATTTTCTCAGCTTCTTTAAACCAGGCATATGCTGTTGACTAGCATCCCAAAGGTGAGATATTTTAATAAAACACAATTATATTAAAAAATAATCTAGACACCATTTCATCAGATCAGGGTGCATTAATTAAATGATGCAGTTCACAATGTCCCATGCTACTACAGCAGAACATGCTTGCAGTCTGTGTTATTATTTTATGTAGTTGTGTATAATTTTTATAATTATAGATTATAATTAAAGAGTTTTTTTGGTGGAAAAGAACATAATTTGATAATGTTGCTATCTCTTTGTTACAGAAAATTTGTTCTCTTTTGAACACCACTACTTTTAAAATGAGTGCATCACATGCACAGTGCAACTTCAGTATTTGCTACAACCTTGGTGAATTTAATGTTAATTTCAATAAATTTTAAGTCTCAGTTTTCATAGTCTACTAGACAATGTCTTGACTGCAATGATATCACAGTCCACAATGCGGCCTCCCTCATTTCTCCAAAAGAAAATATATCATAAGCATCTGCTGCATTGCACAAAGCATATTTTTGAGAACATCTATGGACTTATTTAGTACTGTTGTACGTTATAACAGATGAGACAGTTAGCAAATGACCAACATTTTCAATTTCAGATCAGAATTTTGGGTTGATTCATATCTCAAGTGTTCTTTAGCCAAGAATATTTTTGTTCTTGATTTAATCAACCTCCTGGCAACATTTACTCTCATGTGAATACATCATCCAATAAATCTAAGTTTGCATTAGTGCTTCAAAGTCCCTGTGGTTAGACCGGGGTGAGAAAAAGAATGAAAGTGTAAGACATTGGCCAAGCAAAACCAAACCTCAGCCACTATTCAAGGCACAAATGTAAATGCTTAAGTTATTTTAAAAAAACTGTGTTCTGTACGCTGACTATTCAAGTCGAGTGAAATATTTGTGTTTCTACCCAAAAGGAAGTAGTTATTAATGTATAATGAATGCAGCAAATACAAAATGCTATAGAACTTATGTTTGAGCTGTTTATATATGTATAATATAAATATATATATACAATCCACTTTTAAGGTGATTTATCTACTGATAAAAATGATATATAAAGGTTTCATCTAATTCTTTACCAGTGGCATAACTAGGATCTTATGAGCTTTTATGCAAATATAATATGACAATTGTGAAAAATAAGAGTAAAATTTAAAAAAATGATTAACAATGACTATCTAGTCAGCAAGTGAACAGTCAGTTCTAATGATGATATGCTGAAACCAGGAAAAATAGGTGAGAATAAGGATGTGAGCCACGTTGAAAGGGCCTTATGGCTAGACTGCAAAGTCTCTAAAACAGCAGGTCTTGTGGAGTGCTCCAGGTTTGCAGCTGTCAGTGGTCCCCCAGTAGTGGCTTCAATGCTTTAAACTAAACTAAAGTGTACCACAGATATTCTACCCAACTTCAACAACCCCAAATATGATCACTTAATTAGCAGTTTAAATCTAAATTTCCATTGCACAATTTATAATTCTTATCATAACAAAAAAGCCACCTTAAGCACATATGAAGAATCAGTGTGGTGATAATTCTTTCATTCAGTTCAGAGCTCAGGAAGACCTTGGAAATGGCTACGACAAGCGTTTCAATGCTGTTTGTCACCATGACTGTGCAGCCCTCCACGGCAAATTCATTCAGCCTTTAGAGGAGGTCACAGGGACCCCCTGCTGAGAAAAAAAAGAGAGTGAGGAGGCGTCTTGACTGCTATAACTGCTTCCTGACATGGTGCACTGAGTTAGAGAGGAATAAATGGTATTGAGGCCTTGCAGTCATATCACTCTATGTTGTTAAGGCCTAGAGCAAGGCAATCAATTTACATCTATTTTTTTAGTATACTCAGCTAATTACATAAAAGTACAGATCACAAAACTTCACCCATAGGACCAAGTGTCATAAAAATGGCCTATAAAATCTTGTAGACATTGTCCAGTTCCACTTTTAAAGGTTAAAGGACTAACGTTACTCCTAAAGTTTTTAAGGGTGTGCATTCCCTTGCTGCAAAGCTGAGCAGGCCTTTCAAAGAAAAAAGAAATATAATTTTCAGAATTCTCTGTCCAACTTTTAGCCCACAAGCTAAAACTTTTACAGTGTTATGGCAACTCAGGGAAGTGAGTGTGGTAATAACCTTCCTATGACCTGAACTAAAGTTTAACTGAGAAAAACAAGCATTCTTCACCCCCTCTCTTTGCTGTTTTAAATATCTAAATCAAAAATTAAAAAATCGAATTTAAAAAAATCTAAATCAATCAGATAACACTCTATTGACATAAATTCTAAAGCAGCCAAGCCATGAATAAAGTGCAAAACTAAAGTGCAAATAAGTGCAACACTGAAAAACTATAGAAATCAGGTCATTTTAACTTGCAGTAAAAATATTTGAAAAAGAGTTGATGATCACAAGGGGTGTCAAACTCCAGCACTACGTAGTACTTTCCCTTCCTAAAACACACTTAATAAACCTGACACTTAGCAGGTAAGTTGAATCAGGTGTGTTTGAGCAGGAAAATCACTAAACTCTGTTGGTCACCAGCCCTCCAGGACCAGAGTTTGACATGCCTGATGGTCACTGACTTAACTATTGGAAACCAAAACTGATTAATGCACAAATTGAAAATCAAATTAAAAATGTAAATTACTATTTAATGTGTTACTTGTCTGCTGTATCCATTTTTCCCTTTCAGAAAAGAAGTAAAATATAAGGACCAGATAAAGTGGATAAAGTACACAGTTCCAGTACTTGTGTCAAAGTATCAATATTCCTGGACAAATATTACTCCACTATATGTCAAATCTGTTTAGTTAAATGTTACTTGAGTTAAAGTGCTTGAGTTACTGAATTACTTGCTTTTAAAAGTACAAAAAAATACAGATAACTGTCACCGTTTTGAGTTGTTTAGGCAGCAATCACAGGCAGGACATGACTTTAACAATTTATTTAAACACACGACGACATGACAAGACCAAGACAAGGCACGTATAACATAAGACCGACAACAGGAGGGGTGACACACAAGGCATTTAAAGGAACACATGATGATCCATAGCTGGCGGAAAGATAAGAACATATACCACTCAGCTGTGGGGGGCGGGACTAAGACAAGGACAACACAACGCAACGAGTCCATTACATACCCCCCCTCCTAGGAGCACCGCCCGGTGCGACTATCGTACGCAAAAGGCATGAGACACGGCACGACAAGACATGAGAAACCTAGACATGGGACACAGGGCAACTTGACTACAAAGCACGATGCAAGAAACTAAAACATGACCAGGACACAAGTAACCAGACCAAAGCCTAAACACGAAACGTGAACAAGGCACTACACAACAGGAGACGGCTGTTTTCTCCGGCGTCGCACCTGTCAACCTGAAGACAGCAGTTTTCTCTGGCGTCGACCCAGAAAGGGCAGGAGCTTCAGGCGTCGTTCTCCGGCATCGACTCCATCAACCCTGAGAGGGCAGAAGCTTCCGGCGTCGACCACAGCGGGGGCAACCCGGTAGCTGGGCTGGGGCTTTCAGGCGCGGCCTGCAGGAACGCTGCGAGGTAGCTTGCAAGCGTGGCGGGGGGGTCCCCGAAGCGACCGGCCTCGGCTTGCTGGCGAAGCTTTCAGTTGCCACCGACTGTGGCGCGGCGGTGGAGCTGTGATCCGGCTTTGGGGTGAGGGCCTCCGAGGGTGGCAGTGGCGACGTCAGCAGTTCGGGACCGCAGCCTCGATCGCTGTCTGCACTGCTATGCTTTGCATACCCCTCAGAGCCCTCCTACATGTTTGGGTGGAGACCTTTCTCGTTATGCGCGCCCTCCGAGGCGCTGTCTCAGAGGAGCTTTTGGGCACGGCGACTGGCTCGCCGTGGGACTGAGATGCCGAGGTGAGCTGGCTCCGGACCAAGACCGTCTCGCTGGCACATGGAGCTGGACACTGAACGATAAGGACTGTTCTGGACAGCTCACCGTCCTCTCTTGCCCCTTCTGCGCCTGTGCGCAGCGGAAGACCCGCCAATGGCCTTGGAGGGGAGATTAGATTCCTCCTCCTCCGATGTGCTCATCCGAGCCAGCCCTAATGCCAAGTGTTTCTCGGAAGAGGGGCCACACTCTGGGTTGCTCCATTGAGGTGACCCAGAGCCCCTCATTCCCCCCAAGAAACCCCCCCCCCCTTGGAGGGGTCGCTCCGCATCACTGGTGAGGGTGTGCACCAGCAAGATCAGTTTCCCCAGCCTTTCGTCGCTAATAAACTCATGGGCCATCTTTAATTGGCTCAAGATTCTCAGCCCTTCGGCACACTCACCCCCATGGCACAGCCAGCCGTTCACCAAGCTCATGTTCTGCTCATACAGCTGTCCTGCCGCTGCTGCCATGGTAAGGCCGGTCTTTCTGTCCTGGTTTTGAGTTGTTTAGGCAGCAATCGCAGGACTTCAACGATTTATTTAAACACATGACGACTGGACAAGACCAAGACAAGACACGTATAACATAAGACCGACAACAGGAGGGGTGACACACAAGGCATTTAAAGGAACACATGATGATCCACAGCTGACGGGAAGATGAGGACGTACACGACTCAGCTGTGGGGGGCGGGGCTAAGACAAGGACAACAAGACAAGATGACTCCATTACAATAACACTTAATTGACACTATATTTTTTTAATGTCAGTGCCTTGTTGTACTTTTTCCATAATGCATTTACAGATGACTCTAAAACAAAAAGCTTGTGAAATTTAATACCAAGCCTATAGATAAAACATTTGAATTGACCATAGAAAATCAGTTGTTCTTGTTTTTTAAGTATGAGTATTATTTTGATTAATACAGTTATTTGATTATATCAAACATCATGATTCCACTATATAAGACAGTGTATAATAGTTAAATAGACTCTGATTGGCGTTAAAAGAGTAAACACAATATAATGTTCTAGACAAGGTTAGTTTTATTTCTATTACACAGACACAAATACAAATACATAGTCTTTTCTTGGTTAGCACCACCTTAATTTATAGCCTAGTGACAAGTGATCTGCAGAAGCAAAGCCTACATTCTGCATTTTCCTGTATGCTAATCATACTCAATAAGCAGTAGTGTTAGAGTAAACACTGAATTAAAACTCAAATTTGCACCCCAGATGCAGTCAAAGTATGGTTGGTGTCTATGTTCAATTTGTACTTAATCTGTAACTTGCTTGTGTGGTTTCTGTTTTATTTACTGTGATATGTCCATATGTCACTTTCATATGGACAAAAGTATGTTGTAGCAACCAAAGGGAAGACTGTAAATCTTAATTTTGGGCCAAACTTAACTTCAATGCAGTATTCATCATTCATTCTTTCAACTCTTTGCATAAAGATTTGTTTAATTAAATGTATATTTGGGAGAAAGAAAATAAATTAAAAAAGAGGATTGTCAGGAAAGAAAACAATTGTAAACATTTGGTTTACCCTATTATTATTATACCGTAATGCAAGCAGTAAGATAAAAATAAAACTTTTCAAAAATGTTTCATTCTCTTTGAAGAATGAGAGAATTTTTCTCTTTGCAAGCCTTGACCTCTCTCTTCTTTTGCCTGCACTAGTAATCCCCATAGATACTGACAGTGAAGGAGAAATACTAAGTAAAAGAGAACAGCCATGTATTCACTGAAGGTTCTGGAAACTTTGAGCGTAGAGTCAAACTAAGGGGATGTCTGCAAATTGTCCTTTCACTTTATTATTTATTCCCATATTTTTCATTTGAAGATAAATGTATGCCTCCCTTGACCTTTGACTTTTCTCTTGCAGTGGTTGCCTCTTTTCAGTATCTATGTTATATAGTCGGTAAGCTTTTATATTGGTTTAAACTATTAGAAACCTCTGTGTTTATTTATTTATTTATTTATAATGTAAACTCTTACAAACCATTTGAACATGCTGTTTGCACATCTGTCTAGTAATACACAATGATATTTTTTTTATATATTCCTGTGTATTCTTTTATCCTGATGTAATATATAGTGTGTATATATTGTTTATTATTAGTTGTATCTTTATCTTTATATATATATATATGTGTGTGTGTGTGTGTGAGAGAGAGAGAGAGAGAGAGAGAGAGAGAGTGAGAAAAAGAGAGAGCTATGTTAACAGTGTAGTATATATGTGTACATGAGAGTAGGGAACAACTTTTGCACTACAGGCCTCTGTATTTTTTTAGATACTTTTTGTGTGTGTGAAGAGGAGCAGTTCAGGGGCATATTTCACTGGACATTTTACACTTATAACTGTGTATGTGACAAATAAACTTGTTGAATCTTGAATATTAATTTCTGAATTATTTATACTAATCTACTAATCCAAATTTTAAGATAAGATAAACCTTTATTAGTCCCACAAGTGCGACATTTGCATAATTTGTCACTTGTGGGACTAATAACAGTTTATTTAAAGGTTTAAAGTCAATTACCTTGTTAAGAGACAAAACTGAGAGAATCACATAAAGATTCCACTACATTTCATAAAGTGAAAGTGACTATTTGTCATTGTGAACATATTCAAGCACCACAACAAAATGTGACCTCTGCATTTAACCCATCACACGTGGAGCAGCAGACAGCTATCAACAGCATCCAGGGAGCAGTGTAGCAAGATGGTACCTTGCTCACAGGTACCTCAGTCGTATTCTTCATATTGGTTGCTTTATTTTTGTAATTTTTTAATTTACCTTAGCTTTAGTGTTTCTGCTTCTGCTCTGTTTCTATCTTTGTTGCACTGAGCATGTAAAAGGCACAGGAATTTCCCTCAGGATTAATAAATTTCTTCTAATCTTATCTTTCGTTCTTTGTTCTGTGAAAGTTACAAAAAAGTGATAGCAACGAGGCTACATGGTAAGTTACTAACTGCATTTTCCACTCTAGCTTGTTTTTAACAATATTGTAGTTCAGTCTTTCACAGGCTGGCTGAGGAAGAAAGGCTATATATGGTTGAAAACAAGAGATAGAGTTGAATTTGTACAGAACTTTCAGGTGCTTTAACAAGATGCAAAGTGAGCACAAGATTTTTGGTGTGTTTTAGTCTATTTCTGGAAGCATGCATATGCATACAGTTTGGCCTCATGTCCAAATGTGTACACTACAAACACTACAAAGAAAACAAAAAGCAAACAGACAAAATGATGTAGCAAGGCAAACGCTGGAAAATGATGAAAGGCCATACAAGGGGCATAGAGAAAGAAGAGGCAGACAAATACACAACACATGGCTAGAAACACCTGATGGAAAAAGAGAAAACTACACATAAATTGTAACCTTATAAGGCAAAATTAGAAGGAGGCATGGGAGGAGACAGGAGAGGGAGGAGCCAGGAGAGAACAGTCATTGTAGATTCTTTGTAGATGTTCACTGTTATTAACCTACATTCCAACTGATAATCTATTCATCACCTAATCCTAATCCTGGTCCTCACTGTTGAGAATAAACAGAATTACATCAGTTTGTTAACAATTTGAACATATGTAGATAATCTTTGGGGCCTTTCCAAATAAAGTGGTATTAATGTTATCTAAATGTTTTGATTCCCTCACTTTTTCATTATGATAAATCTCAAAACTAGACACATTACTAAGAAAATATAAGGACTAAGAAAGAAAAAACCTAAGCACAAAACTGAGACAAGAGCAAAGACAAAGCATGAACATACAAAGCAACAGGAACTAGACAAAACACTGGAACACTGACAGGGACCACCAAAGACTGGGAGACAGGGATGGGCACAAACATGGTGACAACTACAGGGACAAACAGGGGTAACTTGGGCTGAGAAAGAGAAGAGCTGAGAGAAGTCACTGAAAACACAAGCTTAGGCTGAGAATATTCTGGAAACACAGGGTTAGCTGTGAAGGTAGAAGTGGCGCCAGAGATGAGCAGTGCTCCCACGGAGCAGCAGCAGGGGGGCGGAGCTCGGCAGCGTCAGCGGCGTGTGGGAGGAGCTGTCCTTAGCTGCTTTCGTCTACATCAGGGTCTTCTGGGAGGATTTCTGCATCCTGATCCTCATCATGGAACTCCTTTAAACTGAGATGTGGTGACTTAATGTCAAACAGATGTAATCTATTCAAGACAAAACACATTTTAGAGGTGCTTTAATTTAAATTTTAATTATATCCGGGAATATCTTTACAATAAATGCTTCTTTCTAGATGTTTGTTTAGATGTTACAAAAACTAGCCCCAGTTATAGCTTATACTCATTTATTTTGTATCATGCCTTGTTGACTAAGCCTTAATCTACTACTTATATTTGAAGTTCATTTCATTTCATACATTATAATTTTATGGAATAATCATTATCAAGTCATGGTATATAGATGTAATTTCCGCTTGTGACAACACAACAGGAGTTCGGATGTTTTCAACCATGTCTAATAAAGTCCAATACCGTGATTAAAAAGTCATGTGTGAGGTCGCTGAGCAAAATCAACAGAGTCATCAAAAGAGAAAGGACCTTAATTAAAAAATGAAGTAGCTTGACAGCACAAGCTCTACATGCAAGACTCACCTCAAAGAACAAAGACGCTCACAGTATGTTATTACAAACAAATCTATTATATCTCCTGAATATGTTTGAGCTACTGTAAATTATTCATACCATGCATGTGTGGACGAGTTGGCTTTAGGTGCTTAAGCCCCTGCCCATTTCCCCCTTGATGGTCATGGTGCCCTTTTTGGTAAGGCTTTTTTCATTTGTTTTGCTTGATGTATACTCAGGCTCTTTATGTACACTTACATTATTTGTGTTGAAACAAAACCTTACTTCAAACAATTTAAAGTGAGCATGTTATTATTTTACTCCAACAACTAAAGCAATATCACATCAAATATACCATTTCACTGCCATTTACCTAAAAAGAAAATCTTAAAGAACAGAACCTTAAATTGTTGGCACACACAGGAGTGCTGCTAGAATCTCCCTGGGCCTTATGAAGGAATATTAAAGTGAGCCCCCAATATTATATAATGTTCTTCTTTAGCTAGTGTTCTCTGAGGATGCTCTGTTGGTGTTAGGCCCTTGAAATTATTCTAACTCCTCCCTCCCCCTTATGACACCCCTGGGCATACATGCATTAGCATGTGCAACATTACACATACATTGGCAAAAATATCCTTTCCTGAATGCTAATGTGCATGGGGACACATATTACCAGCACAAATGATCACTGTCTACATGGAACAAGTTAGCAGATTTACATGTACTGCTGCACATAGGTTCAATGCCACTAGCATGAAACTGCTGTTTTGAAATTGCGGCTCTGCAGTCAGTCCTTTCTGCTGCGCAGTCCTGATTCATACCTTGTGCTTCACATTAACACAGAGTGCATGTGATACATATAAGTCTGAGTATGTCTTTCTAAACAACAGGCAGTCTTCTGAAAACGTTCAGTCTAGCCTCTAGTTTGAAGTATCAAGTGTTTGACACTTTTCTCAGTGAAGGACACTTTATTAAATAAACATGAGCTTCCCACTGATAAAATATTTTCACTATAAACACATCTGGCACTAATTTTCATAATTCTATAATCAGCCTTATACAACCCTATATTTATTTCAGCTGTTCGACCATGAACGTTAACATAGTAATACAAAAAATTGAGTTATACTGAATTTCAGTAGCCATTTAAAGCATGTAACATTTTCCAGGTGTTAACCCTTAAACCCTCAGTAGTGATGCAGTTCCAATGATAAGGATAAAATGTTTTCTGGCGGTAGAATATACACTTGCTAAACGAATACACTTGAAACAAATACATTTTTCTGAGTAAATAGAGGAACACATCTACAGAGAATACATTTTCTACTCATTTTAATGCATAATTACTGTTTATTTGTGGAATTTAACATAATAGGAAAAAGTTAAATAAATAATTAAATACAATGCACCTGTAATGATAAGGCAGAGGTTCAAGTGCAATCCCCAAAGTTTAATCAGGGAATCCAAATCAGAGGACAGAAACAGGCACAAGTCTAAATATCTGAGAAGCAATAAATAGCAAGAAATAAAGCTCAGGATGTAGTGCAAGACAAAACAATACTTCAAAACCTGATCTTAGAACCTCCTGCTTAAATACTCAAAATACAACTGAGGCTGATGCCTGGATCTGGAGCTGCTTCCTCCCTGTCTCTTGGCTCCAAATCTGGACTCTGGGACCTCATAGCGGCCTATTTAAAGTAATGGTGCATTTTATATTTCATGTTTAATCTTTTACCAGTATGTTAAAGGTTGTGTAAAGGTTTCTGCTTGATGTCTTGATTTTACTTAGAAAATCATCAAAACATAATTTGACTGGGGTGTTACTACACAAAATAATTATAATTATAATGATAATTAACTGTAACTGCTAATTTTATGTTCTAGTTTATTTAAAGCTATTATAATGTTTTGTTAGTTTTATATTTATCTTAGAATTAAAATTTTTTATTTTACAATTTGTCTTTCTTATTTTTCTATTTTTTATTTTTGTATTTTTACATTTCATCACTATATTAAAACTTTTTAAAAATTATTTATTTATTTTATTTTTTATTTTTTTAATGGTCCTTAAAAGGTGTAAGCGCTCCATGATGAATTGTACAATGGAAACTGTCTAAAAGTTGGTGGAATCAAATGTCACTAACATATCAAAATTAAGAATTTCTTGTTGTTGTTTTTGTTTGCTTGTGGTTTTCCTGTAAAATGGCCATTATACAAGGCATTCTTGTGACAACAACCATTTTTTGAGTAGCTTAGAAGAAAAACTGTATGTAAAGATTGATGTATTAAACCCCAGGAGATGATGGTGTTCTGCATGGAGGAATGCCAAAGCAGGAAATATGAGGACATGGTTCAGGATGGGTTTACATGATGAAGACGGATAAGCATGCGAAGAATGGGTTATAAATATAGATGTTTATAAATACACATAAACACACAGCATAGGCATGGCTTATTTAACAACACATAAAGCTAACATCTGTGCAACACCATATAATAGAACCTGCAGCACATCCATGCGAGCTGTGTATAGTGTAGGGAGACAGCAACATACTGGTACAATAAATTATCATTAAAACCTAAGCTATTGCAATAAACTCAGTCCTTTACAGTGAACCAGTAGTATCAAAAATTCCCTCCCATGTCTAAAACAGTACACACACCATACATACACTTGTGGAGATACATATACCTGTCTAAAGAGCATTGCGGGCAGGGCTTGGGGTCCCAACAGTAAATAACACTCACTCGTGCTCATGAGGCGAAAGAGAGGCAGGTGAGTACGTAGGTTGTGCTAATGGGGATGAATGAGACTCATCAGTGAAGGATGGAGAGAACGATGAGGTGAGGGGAAAGGTACAGGTGCACTGGAGCGCTTAGATGGAAGCAACATACTTTGAGAGGAAGAGGAATAGTGATCAGAGTTGGACACTATTTATATTCATTATCTCATTATGTTGAATGCAAGAAATGTGTTAGTTCTTCAGGGCTTATAAACAATCGCTAATGGAGATGCAGGGTATTCCTAAAGGCCAGCCATTTCTCAGAATATGAAATGAATGGGCCTCGTGTTAACAACTGTGCATTTATTTCAACCTAACATATACCTGAGACACCGAAGTAAGCACCTTTTCACAAATATTTATGTCAGCCTTCTGTCAACTAAACTCAGTGGTATGATCTTTCTCCACAGTTAGGACCAATTTGTAATTGCAAAATCTTCTTTGTCTTGGGTATTAGATTGGTGGTTTGTGAACATAGATCACATTACCATGTAGGACGTGTAGTCATGCTTGGTGGGGTTATTCTAAAGCTACTCTAATGTCATGCACCTGGTCTGATCGGACGCCAATTACTATTGACAGCTTGCTAATTTTGGCAGAATAATTAATATTCAGTGTCCTCCTGTAGAAAGAGGCCAGTAGAGGTGAGTTAAATATGCTTGGCCAGAACATATGCTCTTTACAAGGCCTATGCTCCAATCTACAGGAGATCACTAATTGGAATTAGCAGTGTAACTATTTGCTATGCACTACTTGTACTACCCTCTGGGGTCAAGTTGCTCCTCAGAGGTCGTAACCACAATTAAAACTGTTCGTCCTGTATGGGCTAATGACGAGCAAGGTGAAAATGTGGAATTCAGACACATTTACACGTTGACACACATGACTAACAATCCATCCACTCTATAACTGCTCATCTTTTGTGGAGAAAATGCAATGTGGTGCGACACAGCAAATATCATATTCAAAACAATATTGCTTCATTTAACTTTATAATACCTCGGAAAGGCTGTTCTGCCATCTACTGGCTAAAAATAAAGAACGAGGAGCTACACTAATGGGTTTATTTGCTTTTATTTTCTTTATTGTCTTCATTTGTTGTGATTCAATAATTGTCCTACAGTGTGCAGGAAAAATACCTATGACAGTAACATACATATACACTTTTTCTCACTTAATGTGACATGCTACTTAAAAAAAATTGAAACACCCTTTGCAAAAAAAAACAAACTGCACAACAAATCATTTTAAAGTATGATTTACTTTCAATAATTTTATCTCCCTAAATTGATTTTTATTGATTTTTGAAGTTTGATTTACTTTTCTTAGATTTTCCTTTAACGCTTAACAATAACTATAGGCCATTGTGCAGTGAAAGACCCTCTGATGAATGAAACCATTAGCAAGTTCTAACCAATTATGACTCATTTTTATTAATAGCAGACTTTATATGTCAGGGGTGCCCAGACCTTTTGTGTTTTGGAGGCCAAAGTGCATTGTTCATAGTGGACAAATGGGCCAAAAAAGACAAATAAAGTATATTAGCAGGAAATTAGCAGGTTCATGTCTTTTATTACATGTTACACAACAGTACAACAATACAATTTTAAATGTGCCTGTGCTCTCACTCAGAGCGGGGATGTTCCTAGGAGAAATTTCTGGTTTGTTGGTTGATTCTGCTTTAACCCATGCGTGACCCTTTAGGCAGTGGGCATTGGAGGCCTAGTGATAAGGATCTTGCCCTTGTGAACTGAAGGTTGCAGGTTCAAAGTTGAAGTCCCGGCCCGGGCACCACTGAGGTACCTTTGAGCAAGGTCCCATCCCACTACACTGCTCCCTGTGTGCTGCTGATAGCTGCCCACTGCTCCATCTGTGCACGTGTGGTGGGTTAAATGCAGAGGTCCCATTTTGTTGTGTGTTCAAAATGATAGTCACTTTCCAGATATAAGTTTTCCACAAAGCAAACAAAGTTCTCCTTTGTCAGTCAGTTCTGTGTCAAAAAGCAGATTGTTGTTTAAAGAGCAGCCTAGTATTACATTATCATTTGCTTTTTTATAGGATTGTTTAAGCTGATATAATATTGCAAAGGGAGCCACAAGGAACTTAGCCTGCGGACATCTGTATTATTAGTCTTGAGAATTCAGTTGATAAAGACCAACTAGACGAAAGACTGAGAACATGTTATCTACTACCTCCATCTAGTGGTTTAGAAATCACAGTACATTTAATAGGGGAAACCTGTGTAAGCGGGAGGCATTAGAGGCAGTTGGACTAACTTTCAGGTGCTTTCAAATGCTCTGAAATGCTTTCAGAGAAGATCTCAATGTTTAAGTGGTTAAAAACTCTCTGTACTGCCCTGTTCTCACATTGTGTGGTGTCTATAACAAGATGTTCACCTTTATCTGATCAATGCTAAACTCTGTTTCTTTACACAGGACATTCATCTACAATACTGACAATATTTTTGATGTAACTAACCATTTCCTTCCTGAAACAATTCCCAGTTTATTTCCCATGTTTCATCTGAACCTGGACCCAGTGGATCTCATTTCATGAGTGTGTGATTCCAGAGGTCAGAATAAAGTAATGATAAAGTAAAGGGAAAATGTAAGGTAAAATAATAATGTAAGGTAAAATCTATTAAAAGTGAGAGGTGGCCTACAAGACCCCAAAACATATTTGGTGCATAATGTTTAAGCCAGATCAAGCACGTTGCGAGTGGTCAGGTCCTGTTGGGTTAGAACAAATAACTGACCACTGACCTGACCATCCACTAACAAGACATTAAAAAAGCACTTAATGCACTTAATTAGTCATAATATACCATCATGTATGATCCAAGCACTGCTGGTGTTCTGAGTTTTAGTTCATTCTCACACATGATTAGGTGCAAAATGAATAGCAGATTTTATGAATTTGTGTACAGAGTAGGTTAACCTCTTTTTTTTATTTTTATTAAAACAGCTCGATTGGGTCTTAAGAAAGTTTATAGGCTCTTAAAAATAACAGTGTGAAAAATAGTTTTTGAGCACAATGTGATTGCAATGCCAACTATGCACTTTTCTAGGGACGTTCCTTTAAAAAGCAGTCTTCTGTGAGCTATAGAAATGTTTAATTAATGTTTAAAGTTATTTGTCTGTCACAAAAAACATATCTTAAATGATTGTACTGTACATGCAGGTTTGTAAGTTTCATACCAATGTGACGCAAATAGCACCTATTCATGGAATTAGATATTAATTCCCATATGAATGTAATTCATTTGTGGACTTATACAATACCATACAAATACAATACAAATTTAAAGTAAAGAATATTTTTTCATCTTCTGTAAAAGTATTATTTTTGTCAATACAAGCTTTTATTCTCACACTGATGTGACACTTATTTTCAACATTCACTGCAATAATATTCATTTATTATATAACACACTATTTCCAATTGCAAATGTCTCTGTCTTATTTACTGGTTGATGATATATGCCAGTTGTTTGCTCTTAGAAGCCTGAATGGGAGCAAATGCATAATGCATTAATTGGTTGCAAGATGAACAAGAGATGAGGACAAGTGAGTGCTTCTGCTTTCTGCTTTCTCAATCTTTCATGAGCTCTTTGGTTTCCTGAGTTTGGAGAAGCTCCAGTTACACTTGTCTCTGCCAGGCAGCTGCCTGATCAGCTTCATTAGAACCTCTTTCTCCATCTGAACAATCAGCAGTTTATACAAACAGATACTAACATGGAAACCAAATAAACCTAAATGCTTCCAGTCTTATGACAGCAAACACTTGCCATACAGGAACATCAGGTAAAGCACAGTTATTAAACGAAGGCAGAAAAAAAGGTTATAATTATACATGTGTCCTCAAAATGTAAAATTGTGAGGTTGGGTAAAAAGTTGGCATACCCATGAAATTACATGATTTATTCATTTACAAAGAGCAAATAAGTACAAATTTATGTGTGACATTATTTTTTGCAAATTGTAGTGAGAAATTGCTGTTTAAATGGTAAAACATAAATAAATCAAACATAACAGTAAATATTCCATAATATTTGTACACACCACATAATATGTTTTTGTATTTGTATTTCCTTTCAGTACAACAGTAATTTTGCATCAAACTGTGCAGAAGATTTTTCCTCTTTAAGGAGCCTGTATTTGTTTCCCTCCAACATGTCATCAACAGGGGCGGCACTGTCGCCTCACAGTGAGAAGGTCCTGGGTTTGATCCTTGGGTTGGCCAGAGGTGCCTTTCTGTGCGGAGTTTGCAAGCTCTCCCCGTATTCGCGTGTGTTTCCTCCGGGTGCTCCCGTTTCCTCCCACTGTCCAAAGGCTTGCAGTAGGTTAATTGGATTGGAAAATTGCCCATAGGTGTGAATGTGTGTATG
>JBBPDA010000021.1:7420489-7436567 GCA_037974385.1 Arnoldichthys spilopterus | reverse complement strand
CAATCCAATCAACCTACTGCAAGCCTTTTGGACAGTGGGAGGAAACCGGAGCACCCGGAGGAAACCCACGTGAACACAGGGAGAGCTTTAGATAATTATCTTCAAACTAAAAAAGATTATCTGCAAACTTTCAGTTTAATCATGTTACACATCTAGACATAGGGTTGGGTGTCTTGCCCAAGGACTCTTGTTAGTGTAGTGTGGTGTGACCAAACAGGGAAATCAAACCGCAGTCTGCTGTGTGGAGGGCAGCAGTGTCAGCATTAAACTAAACCAACAGGTTGTAAAAAACATAGATGGAGTGTATTTAGTAGAACTGGGTGTTAGTGAAACTGAAAGTTCAGCTGGTTGAATAGTGAGTGGGAAGTGAGATGAGAACACCAACAGCACAGGACAACATACTGTATAGAAGACATTTGCCTAAAAGTTATGAGACCTTTTTGGGTCAGTAGAAGGATCTAAGCTCGTTGATGATCTCCATTATGACTAAGGCTGCACATGAAAAGTCCTGCATCTGTTTGGTATGGATGCCAAACAAGAGAGCATGGCAGCAGGCCATGAAGTTTCATCCTTACAGTCATTAATTGCCGGTAATTGAAGTTTCAAAATGTTTCTTTTTCATTTTTATACAGAGCAGGTGGTTCCAGTACAAAAATCTGTTTCATGCCTTACACTATATTCAAAAGCTTGAATGTCTGATTACTATTCACCAGAAAGCATGAAAGCTGCTTAAACCGATGTCTGAAGATGCTGTTAATGATGCTGTTAAGTGAATGAAAGTGCAATGTTGGAGAGTAATTTAATTCAGGATTTAACAAAGTTTAACCCCTTTAACTTAGGAAGATGAGAATTTGAAAGCCATCAAAAACAAAACCTGAAACCAAGACTCTGGGTGTCCAGCACCTTTTTCACCCATTTACATTGCAAGCAGGATGCCTAGACCTGCAATGTATGTGCCACAAACACAAAGTATAAGTCTTTCCCTAATATATATTCATTGGCCAGGGGGCTTGGGGTGGGAGATTGCAAATCATGGTGGGATCAAGTGGAAATGAGATACTGAATGAATGACTGATTTCACTATAGTACTAACGTATGGGAAACTGTTGACAAACACTTTTGTGGAGGATTTTCTTTGCCTTTTGAAACCAGGTGTAAATTAGTGTCTGAAGAGTATGTAAATCTTTAAACAGTGGCAGCAGTCATAGCAACATTTTGGGCATATATTTAATCAGCTTCCTTGCCTTCTCATGGAGAGTTTTTCGTGGTCAGGCTTTTGACAAAAGCATAAAGCATGAAACACTTCATATGAGAATTTGTATTGACCTAGATGGAGGAAGAGGCCTTGAACAGGTGCTGAAAGAATATTTATTACCAGAAAAACATTATTTCAAGTCTCAGTCTGATGTGATAAGCATAAACAGGGTGCATCACTGATAATGGTAACATTTTCCTGTACCTTTAAATCCTGCTCCTCAGAAGTATAGTGCAATTTCTAAGAGGTACCATGTGTATTTTGCATTATCAACAACAGGCTCAGTACACTAAATGTTACATCCTGGCCCTTTACAAGTGCATATTATAGCCTCAACAAAGCTCATTTTGCTCTGCATCTGCTTAAATACATCTATCAGGCCCAGAGTAGTGTACCAAAGTGTATGAACAATTCCAGGAAGGGTGACTAAAACTGGTTGATAGAGGTGATAAGCTATGAATAATTTTGTAAAGTGCAGTGCAGGTAAAAGACTCTGAATCCACTAGGGAAGGATACAACTTTGAGCTTAAATATGTTGAATGAGGGTACAGAAATGAAGAAACTGATTCACCTAGGTTCCCTCAACCCCATCGCCTAAGACATCCTTGAAACCATCCATCTTAGCAGTCTGAAATAGACTCCACTGATATACATTTGGTCTTCCTTTCAAACCACCAGACTAAATCATGCCATAGATTTGAAAGAGCTGTACATTTTTTTTTTGTATAAAACTATAGTCTCTATAGAAAAGCATTGCCGACTGAATGAGATGCTTTGGAACAGCGTAACACAAGCCTGAGGCCACAATGCCCAATAACAAATGTCAGCTAGAAGCATTTGGAAGGTGGAGTGGTTGAAGTGAAAGTGACTTTCATTGTGAACGCACGCCATCACACAAAGTGCACCACAACAAAATGTGACCTCTGCATTTAATCCATCCAGGTGTGCAGCAGCGAGCAGCTATCAACAGTGCTTGGGGAGTCGTGTAGCGGAAAGGTACCTTGCTCCAGGGTACCTCAGTAGTACCTGGGGCAGGACTTGAACCTACAACCCTCTGATCACCGCTAGGCTACCACTGCCTGAGGTGTCTTCTGGAGTGATGGGACTTCTTCCTGTACTATTGTGATGGGTTGGAATTGCATTGGAAAGCCAGAACTGATTATATAACATCACTATCTGACCTCACTGATACTTTTGAAGAGTGGAGACTCCACTAAATGGGATGATAAACTACCAGTAAGAGCTTTGACTGTAAAAGAAGGTGGCTATAAAGATAACAGTATGGTGGGAAATAGTCATTAGGACCTATTACAACCGATCTATTAGCAATAAAACTATGTGTTACTAAGAATCAGGCACAATATTTTTACCAATTACAAATTATGGGTTCAACGTCTGCTCAACCCGTGGAACAAAGTGAAAACGACCTTAACCCACTTGCTTGGACGTCAAGCCAATGGCCGTCTTTGCACCATGGGGGCGTCTATTAACGCTGCCTTTCCTCTCGGAGGACTTCCTCCACAGAAAAGCACACGGAGCTAATCAGCAGGACGCGTTCCGAGTCTCTCCGGTAGACAGACAGCACCGCCCCGTCCTGCCCTACGTGTTTGTTTTTTAACCAGAGGCTCAATCCATCGCAGCCGCGCTCGATTGACGCTGCCTGCTGATCTGCTACTGCGGCTGCCTCCCAATAACGAGGCCAGTTGGTTGGTTAATACCCGTCTATCGGGGCTTTTCTCCGGTATACCGAGCCAACGAGGAGAACACAAAAAAAACCTTCAGCGAGCCAGCCCCTAACACCGCCCAGCCCAAGGATGGCTTCGGGGGAGCTTTACGAGGTACAGATCGCCCCTGTCAAAGGGGTTCACTTCTTAACATTGACGAACGAAGGAATTAGGAAGTGAGGGGAGGTCCTCTCACTCCTCGCGTGGAGCAGCCGACGTCCTAAGCCCTTTAACCGGGGGAAATTCGGCAAAGCTCCCAGTCTCGATGTGGAGACTGGAGGAGGTGTTGAGTTTGTCTCGTGCTTCTTCTCTCTTTTTCCGCCTCGTTCGCTGACACTTCGCACTTGTGCGGTCGAAGAGCGCAGGGTCGACGGAGGGAGTTACAGTGAGGGAACGGCGTGCGTGCGGTGGTCTCAACTCCCCCAGTGCTGAAAGTCGAGATAAAAGTGCAGTGCTGATGCACGAGGTGGCTTTTCAGGGGGGTATGGGGAGAACATTGGCTGCCGGTGTGAACGCTGGCCCATGTATTGGCTATTCAACCCACACGATTCGTGTTGTACGTGTTTAGTGCTCAGGTGCGCCGAGATAGAGTGAGCGAGCGAGCTTCGGCCCAAATAAACCTCCTTTACCATCGTGCAGGGGAGTTTTGGGACGCTTGTTCTGAGGAGCTCTCCGTTCTGAGCGAAGTGTGAAAATATTGAGGCGCCCGCGAAAAGAGTGAGCATATTAAGCTCTGACCGACTTTTGTCATGTGAAAATGAGTGTGGATGGGGAAAAAAAACTTGCCGTGAAAGTTAATCTCATGTCCAACTTTTATTGCAGCTGGGACGTTGGTAGTGTTTGGCTTGTAGGCTGACCACACTGCTGGCGTGAAGTGCTGATATCATGGCGTCCGTGTTTCAGTTTCTTTTCACAGCGTTATGTTAATGTTCATGTTATAACACCTGGTCTCCTGATCTTGTACTGTTAACACACTGATGCTGAGTAAGACTGTTCCTGGAATTAAATGTCGTTGCTGCATACACACACATGTTTACACACACATGGTCCCTAACATTGCTCAGTGTTCACGCTCTAGACATAGAGTTTTTCTATCTCATTTATTTACTGTCAGATGACCCTTCGTTAACAGAAATGCCATGTTCAAACACCTCATGCAGGAGGCACCATGAAGGGGGATTTGAACCAGAAACCACTCAGTTCACCAATCTGAGATGCTATCACACATATATAGCTCCCATTCTGTGAAGTACAGGTTGTTGGTAGCCTACTATGCATCAGTGGAAAAAACAATTGCTTATCCCAAAGCTGTGATTGCGCTTTAGAAATTTAGAACCTGTTCTTGAACATGGCTGTTTCTGTTGAGCATCATTTGTTTCTTGAACGTATTATGCTGAGAAATCCTGAAAACATGTTTGAGTAGGTCACCTGTGCTGTTGTGTGGGAATGTCCCACAGGTGTCTTCAAAACAGCTTTTAGAAAACAGGGTAGAACTTAAGCTGTAATAGGAACTGTATGCTTTATGTCCATGATTACTTCACAAATTCTAGTCTTTCTTTACCGCCCGTACAACCATGGATGCATACATGGGCAGATTTTCATACAAAGTGTTAAGTATTCAGTTTTAATCATTTGCTTTTTATCTGCTTACGGTTAAAGCATTTTAGCGGAATGTGGTCCTTTTTGTACAAGGTTGACTTTACAACAGTGAGAATGCACTGAGATGTCCTGGCTACTGGCTGGGAATGTTGAACATCTTTTGATGGTCACTGCATTAAAGGCCACAGTGTTGTGAATGTAGGATGTGCAGCAGAGACTTGTCTTACTTGCGCTGTCTACAAAGTAATGGAAATGAAAACAACATTGAAGTAAAATAGGTTATTCAAAAACAAAAAAGGTCTGGGTTTGGGGATTATGTTTGGCACTTTATCAAGGTAGCACAGACTTGGAGCCTGCTAAGCTAGGATTCAGGTGCAAATTGTAGCTGAAGTTACATTTGCTGTGTGTGGTAGAAATCTCTGAGGACCCAGTTGTTTCTGTTCATATTTGGGGTAAAGGAGATTTTTACACAGCAGGCTTTTATTTGGGCATCATTTTCGCTTGTATTAGATTGTTACTTAGGTATTAGATTTACAAGTCAGATTTTAAAAAATTTGATTTTGATTTTAAGATTTTATTATTCTATTCTATTCTATTCTATTCTATGTGTACCTTTAGTCAGAAAACCTGTCTGAGAAATTAGATTGTTTGGATGCTTCAAAAAACCTTAGCAAGGTTCGATGAGTCTACAGTCTGCTGAGTTGGAGATTGTACATTATCAATATTATGCACAACAGACATTTTTAAAGACTTGTTTAATTATGTCTGTTATATTTTAGTTATATTTAATGCAAATGTTTATGCATCTAAACCAACATACACAGTTCTGTTTAAAAGTGTTCTGCAACTGAGTAAATTATGTATATAAGTGTAGTTGTGCGGGTTGTGTTTTTTTAGGCTTTTTTTCTAAATATTAGAAAGTTAAATTAAAAGTGGTTAACATCAAATACCTAGTTAGGCTCAGTCAGTACTTCATTGCATTAAGTCACATGCTGCCGATGGAGTTTCACACATCCATGTCTCCATAGCCAAACCTATTACCCTTGCCTCACAAAATATCAACTACCTTTTACAAACAAAACAGATCTTTTATACTTTTTATTGCTTGTTTATTGCATTTATTCTAATGTTAACATATATAACTAATCTTTTTAATTTGTCTACTCTTATATATATAATTAAAATGCTGTGAAAGGAAATATAAACTCTTTTAGTGAACTGGAGTAATTAAATACAAAATATGAAAACATCCTGGTCTAGGATAAAGTAATTCACCTTTAACTGTTATGATGCATATTTTGATCTAGAGATTCAGGAAACCTGTCTAAGGTTATGAATGTTTTCTGGCTGCCATAAGATTGAAGTTTGCTTTCATTACTCATGATTGTTCACATAATCTACTTTTATGTAGCAAATGTCTTTATTTAATGATGACTAATCTAATTGTATATTTGGATTTTCACAAAATGTCTTGGGAGTTTTAACATTGATTTTTAATACCTAATTTTTGAGGGGAAAAAGTGCTAAAAGTTCTAGATTAAATTCAAACTGAAGGTTACAAAAATCTAAATTAAAAACTGAACTGACCTTATGGTTATTAATGCTTGATCATCCCAATAATGTAAAGAAAACTGACCTCATATTTGTGTTATGTCAGTCTCAAAAGATAATTTATTCATTCAATTAACATAAAATGCCTCAGGCTTGTCTATTAAGATTACATGTAAAGCTGTAGTGAAAACATAACTTGGATCGCTGCTAAGAGCATCACATTTATTTGTCTTGAATTGTAAAGAATTCAAATGCAATAGCATTGTTACAGTTTTTACTGTGAAATTTAAGTATTTCTGTCAAAAATGTGTTGCTACATTACTGTCATGGGTATACCACTGACAGTAGAGTACAGTGTTATTACAATAAGATGTAGACCTCAATTACCACTACACTTGCAATGTAATACTTATCTTTTTAGTGTAATTTTCATAATTTAAGGTACACAGTTGACCATGCAAAAAATATTTACAGAAACACACCAGAATTGCATATCACATGCTGTTTTAAACCTATTTCACCTCAAGACTCTCTAATTGTAATGTATATATATAATTGTACTTGATTTTGATAGTGGTAAAGCTACTTTAAGTAGGTCTTATAAATAAGTTTATCAAAAGTAACAGCAAATGTACTTAATTACAATGATTAAAGCCTATTTGCACTGTCCTTAAGTAGGTCTACTTTTGACAACTTGAGCTTCTTTCTCAGCATGTCCAGAAAAAAATGATCAGCTTCTCGTTCAGACAAGAATGCATGCGTTTATAAACATTTGCACTGTCAACTTTCAGGGGTATATTGCATACAGTCAGGGCTATAAATATTTGATTAATTTAACTCCACTATGCTGTGGTGCAGAGCTAAATCAATTAAAGTAATAATGAGGTTGAGTGCAAGGGTTTTTACATGAAAGTTTGGGAACCAGTGTCTATGTTTTTGGATAAATATGACCTAAAACATCATCTGATTTTTCTAAAACTGTACAGAGGAATATGCTAAAATTTCTCCCAGCCGACGTGGAGTTACCAGAAATGTTTAATTGCAGTTAATGCTACACAAGGGGGTCACACCAAATACTGAAAGTCAGGGTTTGTATACTTTTGCCACTTACAGATTCATAATATTGGATAATTTTCCTCAATAAATGGTCAATTTTTTGTCTTGTTTGTTTAATTATGTTTTTTAGAAAATACTATTTTAGGTCAGATTTATGCAGGGGGAATAAATTACTTTCAAGCACCACTGTACATACAAATCCAGAGAACTGTAAAAATATTACATCAATTTTCAAATGTAGCCCCCCATTTTTAGATGCTAAAAAGTAATTGGACGAACAGTCCTAAATATGTGGTTTTTAAAAACTTAGTTGCAAGCTTTGGAGCCAATGTTCTTGAGGCATCACACTACCAAAAAAAAAGTGTATGCTCCATTGGTGTCCGATAATATATTTTGCCACTGCAGAACATTTCAAACCTTTGCGTTAAAAAAACTTGGGTTGCTTTCACAATATTCGGCAGGGCATTGCCTATCTCTCATCTGTCTATACAGTGTTGTTCCAGAACTGTGCAGATATTTTTTTAGATTTTTGTGTGAACTTTTATTGCTTTAATTTTTACAATTAATTTTCAAATGAGTTACATATTGTGGTCAACTCTCATTGTTTACTCTTGTATAAAGTCTACGCTTGATTACTGACTTTTGCTGATTTTGACACCAATGTATCTACCTCCTGGAGGGTGTCTGTACTATGGCCAGCTGTTATGAAGGGGGGTTTCACCAGAGAAAAATTCTTCTGTCCTCCACTAAATTGTTTTTAGTGTTCTGTTTGTTGTTTGTTGGCCATGGTACAGATTAGACATCATTAGTCCAGTTACTTTTGAGCCCCTAAAACAGGGTAGACTGTGTATAAAAATGGTTGTAATTCTTACACCATTCACCTGATTTGGATGTAAATACCCTGAAATTGTTGATGGACCTGACTTTATCTTGGCTGTCCTGATCTGTTCCAGTTTGTGAAAGTACACAAAAATCTCACCGCTGATAAAGTTATGTTGTCATACAGGTCACTGATTACAGACTTCAGAATCAATGAAACAACATAGAAATATAAAAAATGTCATTCATTTAGGCCACTGAGTATTTTGGCAATAAACAAATTGTCCTATATACCCCAGCCAAAGCATAGCCAAATGTTTAGTTATGATTATAAGTACAGATCTCTGTGCACTTTGGTGAACAGGTAAATTAAGTTTGGCTTCGTAAAAAGGTTATCTTTCATGGCTGTATGTCATTTATGATACTGTGCTAAATACAGTGCCGTACCTAGAAGAGCCTTGATTACCTTCAAAAGTATAAACTTATATTTATAACAACTTCTTACCAAGATGAACTAGGCACAGTGGTGCAGAAATGCAGCCTAGATAGGTTTATTACAAGTTAGCTGAAGAACCAGGACATCAGTCTACCTACTTATTCATAATTGATAGCATAATGTATGAAGAAGGAAGATGGAAAGTTCGCTCATGGATTTACTAGGCTATAAAATGGAACAAAAAATCAGTAATTCAGTGCATGCATAGACTGGGCTATGCTTACCTCAGCCAGACTACAATAGTAATTTCTAAAGACTGAAATGTGCCTGAAAATGTAGGGTGGTTTCCTGATATTCTAAATTATGGAAAGAGTTGCATTAGTCCACAAAAATGAACAGAAGATATTCTAGAAATAGATTCAGGCCAATGTTCCTTGTAATGTGAACAGATACATGAAGACAGTTATATAGTTATATTATATATGATAGTTTCCTATGAGATATTGATATTTGTGTGGGAGATTTTGTACAGCTGAAATGTCACAAACACTTTATTTTAAGTTAATTTAAGTGACTAATTGTGTTATTTATTTTACTCTGACTATAGATTTAAACATACTCATTTGCATATATGGGCTCCTACAGTCTATATATAGAATCGAAGCTGTGTAAAAACCCCATGTAAATTGTTTTTGGCATTTTATGAAAATTAATGCATATATGTACATTCGTTTATTTAGCCTATGGCAGTATAGCCCCACTCAGTCAGGTTGAAACTGTACTCTTTTTCAGTTCAGACCACTTTTTGAATAAAATGCAATGCAAGGCAGCCCTTCAGAGCAGACTTATTTTACATATATCAGTTTTAAAATCATAGCAACAAAAAACAGCCTGTTTAATTCTAAGGGATTAAAGAAACTGAAAATAAAAATAATGTACTTTTTTTGCTACGTAAATTCATAGAAACATTGTAGATTAATTACAAAAAATGCATATGGGACCCTTAATCATTTCATTTTAGATTCAATGGGCTGGAGCACAAAGCCAGAAAAAAATGTTTATTTCTGAAGGGATTGCATTTTAACAAGAAGCAAAAAGAGACCATGATGTTTAAAACAATAGTTGGTGATTTCCACACTAAGATCTGACATCTCATATAAATGAGAATGTTACATTTATTTTTCTGCAGGAACAGAGACTATAAGAACATTATTACTAAATTGTACAGTATGTACAAAAAAACATTGGGGCACTGTGAAAAATCTATCCACAGTAGAACATCGAAAACATATCAAATGCTGAAAGTGAGACCTATTGCACATTTTGCATTTGATGACAAACACATCTCAAAGATAGGCAACAAATGTCTGAAAAAGAAGATGGTTCTAAACAGAAACAGCTGGATGAAATTTTGCTATTAATTAGGTTAATTGGCAAAAGGTCAGTCACACGATAGGTGCAGGTATAAAAAAGAGCATCCTACAGAGACAGAGTCTCTAAGAAGTAAAGATGAACAGAGGTTTACCAATCTGCAGAAATTGCCTAAAATTGGGAAACAGTTTCAGTGTAATGTTCCTAACTATAACAGTTGTGAAGACTTTAAATATCTCATCATCTACAGAACATATCATCATCAAAATATTCATAAGTAATTTTTATGTGTTCCAGGGACAAGGCCAAAAATCAATATTGGGACACCCATGATCTTTAGGTCCTCAGTCAACAATGGCTTAAAAACAAGCATGATTCTGTCATGGAATGCAACACTTGGCTCAGCAACACTTCCAGAAATCACTGTCTGTAAACACAGTTTGTTGTGACACTCACAAAGGCAAGTTAAAGCTCTGTTATGCAAAGAAGAATCCATATGTGAACATGATCCAGAAATGCCACTGTCTTCTCTGGGTCAAAGCTTATTTAAAATGGACTGAGGCAAAGTGGAAAACTGATCTGTGGTCAAACAAATGAAAATTTGTTTGGTATGTGGTGCATTAGTGCCCATGTAATTGTCAGCTTGCAGATCTGGAAACGCACCGTCAATACCAGGTTTTAGAGCAACATATGCTCCAATCCAGATGATGTCTTTTTTTAGGGAATGAACTGCATATTTCAGCATGACCATGCTTAACTGCGTACTGCATCTATAACAAAAGCAGGGCTTTGTAGAAGAGATTTTCAAATCTTTGAATTTTGTTATTTGTTTTGTTCATTTTCACAGCATCCCAATGTTTTTGGGGTTGTACATTTGCCAGGCGCCCTGTAAGTAAACTAAAGGTTAAGTTAAATAACCATCATTTTCAGTTGTTGGCTGTATTATTTTACCATTTACCCAAATTATATACAGTAACATAATGTATAGAAAAACCTTTTAAATATAAATAGCTGTACTGATGAAACTGACCTAATTTCAAGCACTGACATAATTCCAAGTCTAGTTTGCAATTGGAAATATACAATGATCAGCCATAACATTAACCTTTTTGTTTGATTCTGCCTTTGGCTGTGGTGTATTGTGTGTTTGACACCTTTCTGTTTATAGTGAATCTTTTTGCGCTATAATAGCTGTTCTGTGAAATCGGACCAAATGGGCTAGCCTGTACTCCCCATGCACATAAATGAGATTTGGGTGTACAATTTCTCCTTCCTTAGGCCACTTTTGGTAGGTACTAACCACTGCATACCCCACATGGCCTTTCCATTTTGAAGACGCTATGTTGTGGCCAATCCGTCTGTGTGTGGATGATGACTAGAATGTAGGCGGCCTTTAATATGCAAGGTAAAAGAGAGACTTGAGATATTATACACTTGTTTATACAGAACATCTAACAAAGAAAAAATGATCTCTCCTATCAAAACCTTTTTTTGGATGTACACCTTTTCTCCTTTACATTGTGTGAACATTCCATAATAACCAACAGACACTGTCCAGTAGCTTACTTTAATTTCTTGTAAATGACCTTTGTGGTGATTCAGTGCCAGACACCTACTCTGTTTCAGTTTTAGGCACAAATCGAATTCACCCACACACACACACACACACGTAGAAAAAAACCAACCAATGAGTCTGCACACACAGTTTATGGGTCAAGGGCTTGGTGAAAATCATGGATATTCATTTGTGCATGATCCACCTATGTATACTCCATTTGATTTACTCAAGCTTGAGCAACTTGTGGCAGCTGTTTTTGTGTAGTTTTCCGTGAATTTCAAAAGATGTGTTTTTGATTGGCCTCCTTTTTTAAAGGCAGCAACACAACAGTGAGACAGAGGCATGAGCCTTAAGCATGTGCTTACAGAATGTTTACCATTAGAACAGTTGTTTAAACTCTTAGGATCAGATGTATGTTTGAGATGACGCAGCACAGGATATGCTGAGATGTAGTCGCAGTTTGAGTGCGTAGTCCGTGTTCTGTTTCACAAGCTCAGATTTCTTACCCAGTGTATAATTATACAGGGCAGAATGCTTTGCTGGGAAAGAACTACACCACTATATTTTCATCACTGAATTTATTTAATTTATATCTTGTTTTATTATATTTGTTATTTAAATGTATCTTTTAACTATGTGGCTTATGTGCAGTTAGAGCACAGGGCTGTGCACAGATGCACAAGCTGTAGTCTTTGTAAATCAAATGTTAAATTCAAATTTAATTAATTGAATTTGTAACATAAAATCTAAAATATATATATTTTAATCTGTCAGTGCACTAATGGAGCTCCTTACTCACTGCACTCTATTTATGTCAAACTGTAAATATGGACATTCACTGTGTTTTGCATGTGAGAGAACTGAATGCTTGTTCACTGCGATGCTGGGAGTTAAAGCCAAAAGAGCAGCCAAAGTGGCCATAGATTGCTTTAGTGTGGTTTGCTTTGCTGGATGCGCATCACAAAAACTGCTGGTTTTCTGAAGTGAAAAGCTGGTATCACAATATGTGGCATCGCCGACACAGTGGACCCGTCATACAGTCAGGTAATGAGGTATTTATTGGAATTAATCAAATATGTGCCATTGGCTGGTGAAGTTAGTTGTTGTTGTTAGATGTTGGCTTCTTTATTAGACTAGACTAGATTTTCACAGCAATAGAAGTTCTGATGGTGTTTTTTTTTCTTTTCTTTTTTTAAATGATTTTTTTTCTCTGCATCACGATGTCAGCCGTTTTATTGGTGTGATCTTTATTTACTTAGTTTCACTTCTGTTCTTTCAAATTGATTTATTACATTTAGAATTTGTCTTTTGGGGCAGTGACAACATATTTGCAGAAGTGTCTTTGTTGGAAGTACATGCAGATGCAGCTAGTCAGTGGGAGATAAATGAGCAGCTGATATGCAGTAAATGTTGTGGGGATTCCAGCAAATTGCTTGGCCTTGTCATTAAGAAGTGTAAATGGAAGTGTGATCATTATTATCCACAGACCTTGAGCAAGACTTTAGGCAAATTGTATGAAGGGATAGGAAGTTGTAGACGCCGTAGAAACTGACAGGCCATCAATATTCCTTTAAATGAAGTATTAGATTTGTTTTGTCTGTTGCTAGTTCACTGTACGCAAGAGCACCATGCAGTGAAATGTGTGTGTGTGTGTGTGTGTGTGTGTTTATGAGAATAATGCAAAAAGAATTAAAATTACACCATTAAAACAACTCTCTCACAACAGCACACTTCAGGTCCTTACTAAACTTACCTAACTCAATTTACCATAAATTTTTTTTATGTAAAAGAGAACACTGGACTGCACAGTGATCTGACCCCCCATTAGTCTTTTTAACAGATGGTGGAGACTATAACCACTGTGTTGTAAATAACTCCTGTGTATCATATTTATTTAGACCTTGAAAGTCAAAGTGCTGTTAAAGGATATGGCAAGATAGGGGTATAGAACAGGGTCTATGTGCCTTATCTATGCTGCACAGTGGCTGCTGCTATTGCCACACTACAGAATGTACACCAAGATTTAAACCTTCCCCTAGATGACTATTTTATTCTACATATCTAATGTGAAGTACATACAAAAATACTGGGTTTAAAAGAAAAAACAATTTGCGTAATTCCCAAAAACCCAGCGCTGGGTTACTATGTAACAGAACACATGCTGGGTTGAAGTGACCCAGCATTACTGGCTTGTATGAATAACCGAACAGGCTGTGTTCTAAGAGTTACTTTGACCTGGCACTGGACTATATTCAACATTTTTGTTGGGTAACCATGTGGTTAGTTAGTTAGTTAAAGGAACCACCTAGCAACACTAGTGACCACCTGGGACACTATTCAATACTAACCTGTTGGAATTCCAAAACAGCCACCTATAATTCTAGCCTCCTAGCATCATCAGATTTGTCTTAGCAACACTGCAGCAACACCACATCAACCCCTGAGACACTTAACAACACTCCAGCAATCCCATATATTGCCGCAGTCATAAAAATTACACTCTAGCCATAATCTGGAATTCTTTTAAGCTGTGCACTGTGTCTGTGTTAATAGTAAATGTTGTCTTCATAATGTGCCATACATTTTCAATGGGAGATAGATCTGGCTGGCAGTAGGCCAGTCAAGCACACACTGTGTGTCTACAATACCATGCTGTTTAAGCCCATGCAAAATGTGGTCTAGCATTGTCCTGCTAGAATAAGCATGGATGTCCCAGGAAGAAATGTAGCTTTGATGGCAACATATGTCTCTCTAAAATCCTAATATATGCCTCACCTCGCCCTACCTTCACATCCATGCTGTTTTGTTTTTTTGTCTTTGGCAAGGAGAACTGAAGCAACAAGCTGAAACATGGATTCATCTGATCACATTACACTGTTTCAGCATCTGTGATGAGCTTGGGCCCAGAGAACTCACCGGTGTTTCTGCATAGAGTTGATGTATGGCCTAGTTCCTCGCCTTTGGCTTGCTCTTTGGGGGCTCGGACCCGGTTTCTGTAAAGCTGCTTTGTGACCACGTCAGTTGTAAAAAGCGCTATATAAATAAACTTGACTTAACTTGACTAATACCATTTCACATTGCATTTCCTGATGCAGTGAAGGACTGTGTTAAAGGGAAATTGTTTTCTAAAGTACTCCTGAGCCCAGGTGACCGTATTTGTCACAGTAGCAAGACCTCAAGGATAAGCCTTCAAAAGTTGTTTCAGACCTTCCCCTTTACACACTGAGATTTCTCTGAATCTTTTCACGATAATATGTACTGTAAATAAAAAGACCTAACTAATTTTGTCACAAAGGGAAGCATCGACCTAACCCTGCTTGCAAAGACTGGGCTTTTGATGGAGGCAACTTTTATACCCAATCATGATGCTTCACCCACAACCAACAAAAATATCTCCCATTGAAAATGTTCTTTATTATATTCTGTGCACTGGCAATAGTGGCCTAGGCACCACTGAGGTACCCGTGAGCAAGGTACTGTCCTGCTACGGTGCTTCCTGGGCACTGTTAATAGCTGCCTACTGTTCCACGTGTGCATGTGTGATGGGTTAAATGCAGAGGTCCCATTTCGTTGTGGTACTTCAGCATGTTCACAATGACAAATAGTCTTTTTCACTATACTTTTTAATCTTATTTTTACTTTTTAACTCTCGGATTTTGTTGAATGTGTGTTGCAAGCATCAGATTTTAAATGAGTATATATTTACACAGTACAGCTGTCAGTGGTCAGTAAAACTACTGAAAAGCTTTTCTTTGTACTTTTTTTCAGATAAATGTTCACATAAATTAACAAATCACAGATTGTTCTAGTGCATTTAAGAAAATCTTTACCATTCTGGAAATTGGGTTTGTAAATAAATATAGAATATGATGATTTGCAAATCATGTAAACCCTATATTAAATGAAAATAGAAAGAGGACCACATAAAATATTAAAAATGAGAACCTACTGTTTTCTGGTGGAAATGTGCTCATTTTGAATTGGATGCCAGCAGCACATTTCAAAAAATGTTGGCAGAGGGACCAAAAAAAGGCTGGAAAGTTGTGTAATTCTAAAAACAACACCTGGTGGAACATCTCACAACTAATTAGGGTAATGCACCACCTGCCTAAAATTGAGAAGACCCCCTCATGCTGCTGAAACAGTTCTGACTGCGGTGCACTGTGTGTTCTGACACATTTCTGCCATAGGGCTCCATTTTGACGATCTAACGCAAAGCATAAAGCGCAGTGTGCATCTAAAATTTATGGGCATGTCCAAATTCTTTTTGCAATTTTGAAAAAAACAGACTTTGTGCCCGTGCAAGTGAGCAATGCATCTGGTATTGCATACCAGATCTGCCCCGTCTTCCCTCTCCACTGAGGATTTCGCAACCTTTTTTGAGGATAAAGTTGACAGGATCATACAATCCTTCTCTCTGGTCACTATCCCCATCCTTGACTCTCAGCCTACAGATCACCCCCAAATTTCTTGCGTTATTCCTCTTTCCTCTGAGAATGTTCTACAACTTCTAAAAACCTTCAACCCTACCACATCCCCACTTGATCCTATACCATCACCCACACTTTTAACCATATCCTCTGATCTTCTTCCTTTCATCTCACACATTATTAACAGCTCCATGACAACTGCCTATGTCCCCACTGCTTTCAAATCAGCTGTAGTCACTCCCATCCTGAAGAAGCAAACATTGGACATCAACAATGTGA
>JBBPDA010000021.1:7389306-7412902 GCA_037974385.1 Arnoldichthys spilopterus | reverse complement strand
AAAAACAATAAAAGGCTTGAAGTACTTCAGTTGTGTGTAATGGATCTAAAATATATGAAAGTCTAATGTTTATCAGTTCATTACAGAAAATAATGAACTTTATTACAATATGCTAATTTTTTGAGAAGGACCTGTATCTGGACAGTCAGTGACCATCAGATGTTTGCTCTAGCTCACAAGAATACCTTTCTTTGGGGGAGCTCAGGTTTTGTGTTGCAGTGGTTAGTGTAATAAATTACAATGTGGGAGTTATAAAGTACAAAGATCCTGAGAGGTTGGATAGTAAAGAACTTTCAGTCCTCTTTTTGTGAAAATGAGGGAGCTTAACCTGGAAATCCATCACAGCCAGGTTTCCTAAACCTAGTTCTAGAGACTCAATAACCTGCACATTTTAGTGTTTTCCCTGCTTTAACACACCCACTTCTGCTTTAGCAGTAGTTAATGAGCTGAATAGTTGGATCAAACCAAAGCAGACAAAATTCTCAAATGTGCAGGTTGGTGGGCCTGCAGGAGCAAGCCAAACCCAGCTGACGACAGACCTAAGGCGGATTACACCCAGGACAGGAGGCCAAACCTATTGTAGGGCAACACATATAAACAGACAACCATTCATACACACTCACACCTATGGGCAATTTTTTAGAGTATTCAATCAACCGATCACAAGCCAAGCACAGTGGGAGGAAACCGGAGCACCCGGAGGAAACGCATGCGAACATGGGGAGAGCTTGCAAACTCTACACAGAAAGGCACCCATGGCCGACCCAGGGATCGAACCCAGGACCTTCTTGCTATGAGGCTAAACACTGGAGTCTTCCCTGACTAATCCCATTATTTCTGAATAATGCATTCTTAATCAATAGCTAAATCTGTCATATCATGATCAACCCAACCACCACAAGACTTTTAGTGGCAAATGTTTGAAGAAATGGTTAACACGGCAGTTGGGATGCTATTATTATATTACAAGAAAAGATATGTATAGTTTGTTCATTATAGTATAGTATAATAAAGTTGGGAATTGGCCTCCCTTCTTAGCCCTCTTTTCTAGTTGACTCAAGTGCAATGGGAACAGTGCATGGCAGTGGTGGCCTAGTGGTTAGAAATTTGTCCCAGCCCAGGTAGCACTGAGGTACCCTAAGTAACCGTCCCATTACATCGCTCCCCAAGTTCTGTTGATTGCCGCAGGCTGCTCCACATGTGCATGTATGATGGGTTAAATGCAGAGGTCACATTTTGTTGTGGTGCACTTATGTGTGTTTGAATGTGTTCACAATGACAAATAAGTCACTTTCACTTTTTTGCTTTCACTTTTATCAACGTGCTCCACCACTGTGCTTTGGAAAAGACCAAGAATGATTTGAACACCAATTTGGGTCAAAAGACGTAATATTTAAATGACTGTCTGTAAATAATAGTGTGTTCGTACATTGTACCTAATTATCACAGACCTTCTGATATGTTGTTTTTTAATGTCCAAACAGGGTCACCACTCCCTAACGGAGAGGCGCATTTGCACAGTTCGGCCAAACGGAAGCTGGCTGAGGATAAAGGCTACGTTTTCGACAAGAGACTGCGGTACAATGTCCGGCAGAATGAGACTAACTACAGGTTTCGGGACATAGTGGTCAGGAAGGAAGAGGGCTTCACACATGTCCTGCTATCAAGCCAAACATCAGACAACAATGCACTAACCCCAGAGGTATGTCCCATTCAGTTAGGCAACGATCATTCGACAAAAGGGAAGCATTAGTCAACCACTCTGACATCAGAGACAAGGCATCCAGCCAAAGCAAGACTCTAATTACGCCAGAAATTTACAGACCTTGTCGTCTACTTAGACATTACATCATTTGAGAAGGAACAAAGTCAGCATAAATAGTTATTTTTCCAGAACATTATTGATTGTTGCAAATGTAAATGAATGCGTACTTTTTCTTTTTTGATTTTAAAGAGACCAAGATTCTCTGTGTCCATTACAAAAATGCACTGAAACAAAGGATTCTCAAAAACAGGGTGATCTACCTTGATTACAGTTGTAATTTTTTTTTTTAACACTGTGACAGTTTAAAAGAATGGAATTTATTGTCAGATGTTCTTCTAAAAGTCTTCTAATGATTTACATACAATCCTAATGCAATTACTGATTATCTGACAGTTTTCTTACACTGTGGTGCTGACTATAAATGAAACATGAATGACAGATCATAAGTGGCAGAAGAAGAGAGCTGCACTCTTCTTCTCTTCTCTGGCTTTAAACATTCATCACCAGAGATTGGGCAGCGTCTCCTTTTGAACATGTTAGTTTGACCCTTAACACTAACAGTCTTTTGTCAGATGCTCTACAGTAGTTTTCTTACATATAAGGATGCTGCGCTGTGAAAGATTGATCTAGCTTTCTGTAATGCTGCTTGTAAAATAAGGTTTTGGGAATTTGACATGGCACAGGTCATCATTTCTTCATGGCTTATCGACAAAGTGCATTTCTTCTGTTTTACCTGTGTGGGGAAGACATTTTAATTTCTCTCACAGGCAAATCATACTAATTGGTGCCTCACTGGACAGGTGTGTTGGAATAAGCATGATGCCAGTAATATGCTAACTCTTGCTATTAATCACACACTGCAGCATGATGTCAGAGTGACCCAAATAATGTTTCACAGACATTGACTGTTCTGGTATTTCAGAAGGAATACTTAAATACTCATTTGCAAATTCACTCTTAAAAATGTATAACATTGTGATAATACTATTTACAAATAATGTAATTTTCCATTACTTCAGTACTGCAATTGTAAACATTTTACCATATTCCATCGATCCTTTTTAGAGGCCTTTAATGATTGAGTGTTTTGTAGTTTGAATACTGAGCATACAAATTGAATCCCAGTGTATTGTAAGAATACTCAGGAATTCGATTTACTCAAGTCATCCCTAGAGGAGTGAGAGAGAGAAAAACGTTTCCGGCCAATGGTGTTTCTCTAGTATTCAAACAATCGAGACATACAGTACAAAGCGAAACATAGTAGACAATATACAAACTTAAGGTGCACTTGAACACAATGTACAATATACTCTATTGTACACAAGATACCGTATACACAATATACAGTATTCTTGTGTGGTCCAGTACATGTGGTACGATATGCCATGTGGGTGCAGTTGTATATGATGATGCTTTTTCAAGCTCTCTCAAACATATGTGATGTAATAGCTGCTCTTGTGTTAGTGGTTTTAACAATTTTTTGTGCTTACTAAACTGGTGCTGTACCCCTCCAAGCATAGAACGGTAGGTCTCACAAAACATGGGCATTTAAAAGGTTTTACAGTTATGATTAAAGTTAGTAATCCTAATAGTCTACAGAAACCCCTTCACACAGTAAGATTCTGCATTTTATTACTTGAACAAGAAGCAGTTAATTGGCTTACAGACTTAAACCGTAAACCTACAGCAACAACTTATAAACAATACCAAAAAGTACCAAACCATACAAAGAACAAGGTTTCTGACCTGAAACACAAGCGCATGTATTTCATATGTTTTTAGCAGCTTCACTGCAGTGCATTACTTGGAGAAAAGTGCTGTGGGTATCGATTAAGAGGGCCCTCCGTCTGTCTGTGTTAGAAGCAGCCTCTCTGTCGGTGTTCGTGGCTCCTTTTCTCTGCGCCTATAGAAAACCCTGTGTGGATGGTGTACTGGTGGCTCTCGCTTGCCTGCCAGAGCACATTCTCAGAGCGCTGTCCCACGCCAATGACTAAGGGGCATGAATGAATGATGGTATATAGCACAAATTCCAATACTGTACAGCTTTTTCAGTCATTTTTAGAATCAGCGAGCTTCATCAATCTCAACACATTAAAGTTTTTTTTTTAAAGCTTCCTAATTTCCTACTAATTACCTGAAAGGTATGAGACTGCACAAGGCTAGAATACTGAATACATTTTCTACATTTGTCTGTAACTAAATTGGTTTTACACCATTGCAGACATTGATTCCAAATTGGAGAGAGATGAGGAAGCAACAAATACAGCAATAACTATACAAAAAGAAAGTTGATACTGATTAAGGGTTTAGAATCTGCATTCCTGACAGATTGTCTCGCCTGAATAGAAATAAAACATCACATTACATCCTAATTTATCACATGCAATAAATATTGCAGTTGTAATTTCTGCTTGTCCTTAACTCTCAAATAAACAGACCCACATATCCACACAAAAACAAAGCTCAATCTGTTCCACATACTGTAGTAGCTCCACCAGGGCCCACAAGGCCTTGACTAATGCATCCAAAATATATTTAAAAAAATAGCAGGTACATATTTAGTGTTGCACATCATTCCGTATAAAGTCAGCTTTGTCTAGTTGACAGATTGGAGCTCCAGGCACTTCAGACATTTGGTTTTAGACATTCACTCACAGCAGCCAGGCCTAAATCCCTGTACTCATTTCTGTATCAGTGCAGCATGCTTGCTGTAGAGCTGTTTCATCCTTGGCAAAGTTCCTCATATCCTTTGAGCTGTGTGAACAGTGTGGATTGAGTAAGCCTGTTAGCGTGTTAGAGTGTTTATCTGTCCTCTGTGCTGCTTTCCCCCGCGCCTCGCGCCACGGCTCACAGCAGCTCCAGCACGAGCGCCCGAGCGCGTGTTTAGTCTCATAAATCGGTCTAATTCTCTTCGCTTCGCAAACAAGTGTTGTGGAGGAATGAAAGCCGGAAAGGAGTGACGCATCCCAGCGGATGGAGGCTCTCAGCTGAGACTGGTGCTTCACTTTTTTTCTTCTCGCTTTCCAGAGGCACTGAATTATTTGCCTCATTCTCCCCGGATCATTTTGAAACCTGTCATGCTTGCCTGTTTATGTGGATATAATACATGCTTAAACAAGAAACTGACCAGCATCCTAATATGCATGATCTGTGAAGGAAATTTGAGAACTAAGACTAAATGAATTGACTTGTGTATAGTCTTTGGTCTTCTTTTAGCTCTTTGTCTTTAATTTTCTGCTTTTAAAATATTGACAGGTAAGGATAAGAGAGGGATATCTTGTTAAAGTTGTGCAGTCATTAATTCTTAACTAAAAATGTATATATATTGAAATTGCCTCCTTTGCATCTGTTAATTGGTGGACATAGTGATAATACGTATGCTATATGGCATAAAATATGTGGTCAAAGCATTAATTAATGAGTTCTGGTGTTTTAGCAGCATGCTTTAATAACAGGTGCTAAAACACTGGCAGTGTAGGTCATAATAAGTGAAAGTGACTATTTGTCATTGTGAACACACTCAAGCACCACAACAAAATGTGACCTCTGCATGTAACCCATCACACATGCACACGTGGAGCAGCGGGCAGCTATCAACAGCGGCGGAGAGCAGTGTAGCGGGATAGTACCTTGCTCAAGGGTACCTCAGTAGTGCCCCGACCAGGACCTGAACCTGCGGCCTTCAGGTCCCAAGAGCAATGTCCTAACCACGAGACCACCACTGCCCAATAATACATCATAATAAAGTAGTAAAGATGGCATCCAATGACAGTACCATGTTTAAACGAAAGTCAGTTTGTGAAATTTCTGCTCAGCTAGAACTTAGCCAGTAAACTGTAAATGCTTTTATTGTGAAACAAAAGAGCCTAGGAACAACAATAGCTCAGCCACGAAGCTCTCAGAGCTGGTCTGCCTAGCTCTAAAGGAAGTAATGCATAAAAATCACCTATCCTCTGCTGCATCCCTTGATACAGAGTTCCAAACTAACTCTGGAAGCAATATCAGCATAAAAGTTGTGTGTTGGGAGCTTTATGAAGTGTCTTTCTTTAGCTGAGTGGCTGCACACAAGCCTAAGATCAATGCACACAATGTCAAGCATTAATGGAGTGCTGTTAGGTGAAACACCACTGGACATTATTTATGCCTTGTTGTTGTTTACTCAACACCTCTGTTATTGTTTGGCTTTAACTTTATCAGTGTATTATCTGCACTTCATTACTAATATACAGTGATGTGAAAAAATATAAGTACATCCCATGGAAATTGCTTTTCAAATAGGTACAAAAAAATCAACATTTCACCCTTTAATGCAATGCCTACTGATAAAGGGTTCAACCTTTGAGAGATGGCCTCAAGTTATCTTTAATCTCACTTTAATATGAAGCAGAATTCATAGCTGAATCAGTGATTGCAAGCTACCTAGTACCTGCGCAAAGCGCCCTCAAACCATAACCACTACAAATACCTGAGGGTGCACATTGACAGTAAGTTGGACTGGTCTAAGAACTCACTGGCCACATATAAAAAGGGTCAGAGTAGGCTGTACTTTCTACGGTAACTCAGATCCTTTAAGGTCTGCAACACCATGCTGCGGATCTTTTATGAGTTCGTGGTGGCCAGCGCCATCTTCTATGCTGTGGCCTGCTGGGGTGGCAGCATGAAGGTGGCGGACACCAAGAGGGTCAATATACTGATCTGGAAGGCTGGCTCTGTGGTGGGAGTGGAACTCGACTCCTTGGAGACAGTTGCAGACCGGAAAATGTTGACCAGACTTAAGGCCATTCTTAAAAATGTTGATCACCCCATGCACAGTGTTGTGGTTGGACAGAGGAGCACTTTTAGCAGTAGATTGACTAGCTTGAAGTGCTCCACTGAACGACACAGAAAATCCTTCCTCCCTACAGCCATCAGACTATAACTCCTCCTCCTGAATCTCAGTTACTTACATAACCAGCTGTAACCGCTTACTAGGTTCAAAATATATTGTACATATTGTACACTACATTTATTGTACATTTTAGTACATTTAATTCTTAATTTTTTAATTTATTACTTATGTGCAATATCCTGTCTGCTATTGCATCTTTTACTGTTTATATGTATATATTACATTCATATTTATAATCACAGTCTTAATATAACTTTCAGGGAAGTGCAATATCCTCCCTTTTTCCCATGTGCAATACTCACTTAAAGCACAACACTGTTCATACAGCTGTTTACACACTATAGAGTTATAGTTTATAGTGTAACTGATCCGGTATATATAATGTTATATAATGTTACATAGTGTATAGTAATAGTATATAGTGTGTTAGAATGTTTATATTGTATATTTTGATTAAAGTGCAATTATATTTGATTTTATTCTTTTAATTTTTATTCTATTTTGATTTTTCTTACTCTTTGTCGCTTAGTGCCTCCTTGTCTTGTCTTTTCTGTCTGTCTGAGCTGCTGTAAAGAACAATTTCCTCTGGGATCAATAAAGTTTTTTGAATCTGAAACATTTCCACCACCATGCTTCACAGCTGGGAAAGCTCCTTAAAAGCTGTTTTTAGTCCGTTACTGTGGCCAAACAACTCTATCTATCTTATCCTAGAAAGCCTGGCATTTGCCTGTATGTTTTTTGGTAAACTGTAGTCTTGCTCTAATGCTCTTTAAGAAGGGCAGAGGCTTGTCCTGACATGCCTCCTATGCAGGTTAAATATGATCAATATCTTCATGACTGTAGATGTGTGCCCTTTCACATGAACAGTTCCAATAGTAACCTAAAAAAAGTCTGAGGATTTTTAGACTACATATCAGATAGTCTGCTCTTAAGGTGAAATTGCCTATGCAGCCAGTCCTACAGTCAGGACAAATTGCCAGTTGTTTGAAATCTATATCACTTGTAGAGGATTTTACAGCAGAAGGGATTATTTCAACAATTTAGAGATCTTTTTAAACCTCTTATATGCATAAGCATCCAGAACCTTTTTCTGAAGACCTTAAAGAGTTTTCTTTAGATCCTGGTACACCACACACTTTAAAGCAGAGAGAACACCAAACTCTTGATGTCCGGTTTAAAAAAGACAAATTGGATGTAATCAATGGCAGTAAATCTGATTCTGAATTTCTGAACTTGATTGTGTGATAAATGTACTTTTCCATGTGACTAACATATTTGTATTTACTTAACATTTACATTACATTTATTTACATTTATTCATTTGGCTGACTGTTTTATCCAAAGCAACTTTCAAGATGTGTAGTGGGATGGTACTTTGCTCAAGGGTACCTCAGTAGTGCCTGGGCCGGGACTTGAACCTGCGACCCTTAGGTCCACATGGCAATGTCCTAAACACTAGGCCACCACTGGCCAAATTATGAACATGACTAAAGAATGCAAATGTTACATTTTATTTATTTGAGTATAATCACATTCATCTGTAGGTACTGTATCGAAGAGAGTGAAAGTTTTGCTTGATCAAACATGCTGAAAAAATCAACAATTACAGTGGGATTACTTATTTTTTTTATATGACTGTAATCAATAATGGATTGGAGTCATCAGACATAACATTAATTGGAACTGAGTATTTGGATTATGTGACTGTTTTTCAGTTTTTCACACATCTCATTTGACACTTTTGGTTCTTCAGGGAACCAAAAAGGGTTCTTTGAAAAGCTTTTTGGAGTGATTGCTCCAAAGAACCCTTTTTGGCACCTCCATTTTTAAAAGTGTAGATGTCAGCCAGTGTTTTCTTAATGTGGATAAAGAAACACCTTTATGTTCTTTCAGTTCTTTGTAGGGAACAAAGGATGAGCTGTCAAATAACCAGGCATCTTAAAGCCCTGATGCTCTCATTGTAGTCATTCTAACATGTGAACTTTCCGTTAACAGTGACTTTAATAATTTCTTGAAAATTTAAGAGTGGACCTGGACTGTTGGAAGTGAAGCAGTCTGCCTCTTTGTACTGGCTCTGGGGTCTTTTGTGTGGAAGGATTCATTTTCTAATTTTGTCCTGCATATTGAACTCAGATTATTTGACACATCACTCTTTGTCATGAGTTCTGTCTGTAGCATATTAGAAATGTAGATGGACATTGTAAATGTAGCCTGAACTTGTATTATAACGTCTTTCTTCTGCTGCCCCAGACTCTTCTCTTTGACTGCAAATAGATTGAGGCTTATTCCTCTGACCTCAATCTGTGTTCTGAGAGCTGGCTGGCAAGGCATAAAAACCAATGGTGTGTGTGTGTGTGTGTGTGTGTGTGTGTGTGTGTGTGTGTGTACCTCAGGCTGTGCCATAGACCATACAGCACATGCTGTGATAAACTTATGGGCTGTGTGCTCTTACACTGAATGTACTGTATCAGAAAAGCTGTGTGGTAAACATGACCTCTGGCTACTTGCTCAGTCTTAGACTATCAGATGTTAGCTAGCAGAAAGACATGGGCAGTAATGAGTTTTTTTTTTCTTTACTCTGACAAAACACTTGGCAGCAGATATACAAGAGGAGGCCCATACATACTACCAACCTCCTGACACTTTGTGTTGGTGGGGGCAGCCACCATCACAAGGCATCCTGACACTTTGTGCTGGTGGGGATAGCCAGTTCAGCAGGTTATCAACTAAGAGTTTCCATGCAAATGAACATAGGATCAACTTTGTAGTAACATATGACCAGCACAATATACACCTGTTTGGCTTGCATGATTTTTGTATTTATGTCTGTTTCTGCCAGATAGATTCTCTGATTCTGGTTTAAATTGTAATCCATTGGATCAAAGCATTGACTTATTTTCCCAAGATATTGGCTTGAGGAAAAATGCCTTCAGACATGGAGAATCTCCTCCCAATATTTAGCTGTTTTAGGTAGAAACTACTGTAAATGCATATTGAATTCACATTTACATTACCTTTGTAATATCATTGGTGGCAAAGGAGTATTGTGCTTATTTACTAAATTATGATTGCCAAAATACATTTGCAGTTAATTAAAATGTTGGTGAATCTGTTCTATTATTATCTTTAGACACAAGCTTTTTGATGTGTGTAAGAGTGTGTATCCTTTTCTGGTGGGCAGCACTGCACATGTAGAATGAATGTAATGCTTTGTAATTGTTCATACTTTAAACAGCAATTATTTTAGCAAAATACATTTAAAGGATCGTCTTTACAAAATACTTTTGCTAATGCAAATGCACTTGTCTTCAATAAGAAAGCTGAAGCAGTTGCTTGGTCAGTCCCCACCATGGTTTATTTATAGCCTGTGTGTGTGTGTGTGTGTGTGTGTGTGTGTGTGTGTGTGTGTGTGTGTTTGTTTCTGTTGTTATTAAAAGGTTAAGCGCTCAGACACCCTGGGTTCTCTTTTTCGTTCTAGCTAGCTAACAAGGAGTATCATTTCCATCGTGCTTACAGGAGCTCGCCCTGACCTTCCCCGCTCACTAGTGATCAGCTGTTAGCACAGGTTACACCCACAGGGAGCTGTACAGGATCAAACTCATATTAGATGGGGCCCACCTGTGTCCTGCAGTCATGATGTCAGATTATAAACCAAGGTTTTTTGTTGAAATTACATTGAAATAACAAAAAATGTTTAAAGGTGCAACACATTATTATTTCATTATTATATAACTGTATAATCGTGTAGTAGTAATAATAATTATAATAATAATAATAATGGAATACAATAGCAAAATGACTGCAATAAAGGTTGAACCTTGACATCTCCGCTAGGCAACTCTGCTGTTATGTCACTTCAGAGTAACTCTAGAATCAGAGGTGTCAGCAGTGCCTGAAACACCATCGCCATTCTTTCCCAGCTTGTCTCCCCATGTCCTCTCACTAAAGGTGTCGCAGGTAGGTGCCAGTGCTAACCAACCCCCCATCCTCCACTCTTTCATCAGATCATGAAGGAGATGTGCCGTGCCCTGGGGAACGCAGCAGTGGATGACAGCAAGCTGCTTCTGCTTAGCGCAGTAGGCAGTATCTTCTGCAGCGGCCTGGACCCCTCCTACTTAATTGGACGTCTTTCCACAGACCGCAGGAAAGAGAGCAGCAGGATCGCAGATGCCGTGAGGTACAGGAAGAGCAGTTGTGCTGCATCAAAGCTGCATGTGTGTGGACACTTTAACCCTCCACCTTTATACCACTTTTATACCATTATTATAATAATTACATATAAAATTCAGAAGACACATGATGCAGGTTCAAGTGATTAGTTTTGTACAGTAAATAAAAAATATTTGCATTGTACATGTCAGGACGCCTAGTTTCTGTCACCACAATTGTAAAGAAATTAGTATGTTTCTGTACAAGACACCATTTCACAACAAACCACTCTGACTTCATGAATTATGCAGAAATGATAAGAAATCAGTGGATTTTCCATTTAATAATTTGCTTACTTTTTTTCTATTTTAAGCAATTTTACAGTGATTATGACTGTTATAATCATTTAACGATTTACAGTTGACAGCCTACAACCATTTGAGTAAAGGACTGTTTAAAAAAGACAATTGTCATCAATTGACAAAAAAATGTTGGTTATCAAATAAATCTTAATAGAGATTGTCCAAGCCCTAATTTAGATACCGATTCCCTTAGCTAAGAAAAGCCCCAGGTGTAAGAACTATACAGTTAACTGCATATTAATAAAGCAGTTTAGGCCTCTGTGATGAGTAATTCATTAAAGACTCTAATTAGCACATTTTATTATGCTGCTCCATGCTCATAGTCACAGTCACATTTTTAAGTTATAAAGAACAATAATCTAATCAAATCACAAATTGCATGAATAACCGTTGAATATTGTGTGAATTTCCTGACAATCACGTGTTCATGCAGCTCAACATTTTCTCACATTTTTCACTGAGACAATGTCTTGATTGGCCTTAGCTGTTAATTAGAACTTATTATGATAACCAGATTCAATTATGAAAGTGATTGTGAGCATTATGCAGCCCCACTGTGCACTTTTTATATATGTAGATTTCTTTAAATCCACACTCAGGGACAAACTGTGTTAATTAATAAGGAAATTATCAAGCTCGTCATGAGCTGAATCTCAAAGTTCTCACTGCAAAAAATGGTTAGTGTAAAATAAACATCAAGTAGTTGTTCTTGCTCACTACATAATTCATGTAATAACATACTGGAACCTGCTGTTTCATTAACCTTACTTCTAAAAATAGGCATTGACAACTCACATCTTCATATCTTCTCTCACTGCAGAGACTTTGTAAAGGCCTTCATTCATTTCAAGAAGCCCATTGTGGTGGCTATTAACGGGCCAGCTCTGGGCTTGGGGGCCTCCATCTTGCCCCTGTGTGATATTGTGTGGGCCAGTGAGAGGGCCTGGTTCCAAACCCCTTGTGCTGCTCTGCGTCTTACACCCTCCGGCTGCTCCTCATACACCTTCCCCCAGATACTGGGAGTGGCTCTGGTGAGTGAATTGCTTAAACTGAGAGGAACACATTTGATGGAAGATCAGAGATTATAGTCTACATTTATGAAAATGTGGAGATACAGGAACATGATTAAAAAAACAGTCTGATCCTAAAGCACTTTTAGCACGATCACTACTTAAGTAATAGATGCATATTTACATTGTGTGTCTTGTGTGAGTCATTTGATATTTATATCAGTCTGAAAACCAAAGGCAAGACAAAAGGTGTAGAAGTTGAAAGAGTAAAACAAGTAAAAACCTGTGCAACAATTTGACTATTGATTTTATATTTACCTATCATAGCAAAAAACACTATTAATGGGTAGCTTTGCTGGCTATTAAATCATAGTTTTGTATTCTATGAATAATTTATTGAATGTATCATGAATGATAATTATTATTCACTATATGCCCATTAAAGCATTAAGAAAACATGGTACCTTAAAATCCCACCTTTGCAGGACAAGACCCTATGATTATATTAAACATGATTCTTCACATTATATCCTTTAAAATATGCACATTTTTGATCTTTCATAATCTTTCATCAAAATGTAGTGACTTTTTTTGCCTGCCCCTGAGTTGGGGGGTTGGGGGATATTGACCAGTTACATTAATTTTCACCTCTTCCTCCCACTACCTCATGTTTTCCCTCAGGATTATGCCACAAATTATATGCATTGTGCATTATGATTTCCAATTAACATTGACTTTAAAATGGTGAAGACCGTGTTCGTGCAAAAATTGAGCAATGCACCTTGAGGCGAGACTGGGATATACTATATTCTAATTTGAAACAATTTGGTTCTGTATTACAGCACATTGTATTAGAAAATTAAAAAGTTAAACTTAGTCATAATTTTAGAGTGTCCTTATCAAGTGAACTGTGCAGTAATTACAGCCCTTTTTATATATAATCTTTTTGTTTTAGGGGAGCTAAAATAATTGAATCATTGGTTGCACAGTTTTTCAGCAATCATTCATTTTTGTATTAGTGCTAATACAAGGTCTGTAGCATCAGTTCTGCGAAGCATACATATCCATTGCGGTTTATTAATGTACTGCAGTACACTGCAGTTCTTCAAGAAGGCACTGTTGAGTTTAGGAATAGAAAATAATTTGGTAGACCACAAATAACACAGGAGTGAATAAGTGCATGCCTCTAGTCAAGAAAGAAAACCAACTGTTTAATAGATTCAGGACCCACTCCAGGATGTTAGCAGCTTGCAACATGCAAACCACATTTAACCCTAAAAAAGAGAAAGAAAAAAAAGGCAAAGGCATGCACCTCTCTGGTTCCTGGTGTCGCGGAAAGATGAATTTTAACCAGTACCTGAGTGGAGGAATGAGGAAAGAATAGATAGATAAAAGGATCTGCTCAGAAAAATGTACCTCCTCTTCTGTGAGATGTTGTGTTATGGACGTGTAGCTGCCAGTCGAAGAGGAGTAGAGCAGAACTAACCATTCCAAAGCATTGATAAGGTTGGCAAAAATTTGTCAACAAATATTTCTCTCAGTACACATGTTCAAAGCAGTGTCGAACCTAGAGCAATGACTTAACTTGGAGACAGCACGCTTTCTGTTGGGTAATCACAATTTGAGCATGTAGTGAAAAAAAGAGCAGTAATATCAGGGAGCATTTTTTTTAAAAGAACTATAGTCCCATTCACCGTATCACTGAATAAACTCAACCAGCTGAAAGAGAAACCAGTCTGGTCTGAATAGGCAATAAATGATAGCTTGCAGTTCACATGGGAAGTGGTGTCAAAATGAGACATGAACTACCAGGTTACAGTACTAAGCCTCTGGAATTTTCCCAGCCTTATCGGTCCCTCTCATTAGACATAGTTTACATCTGCTCTGAAAAACAGTCAAACATTCAGTAGCTTGTTCTGTTCAAGTGCTAAATACTTGTGCTAGCTGTGTAAAATTGGTTAATTAGCTTAAAGTACAACTCACTCAGTAAACAGCTTTCACTTGAAAAAATACAATTTCGTCCTAAGAATTCACACACAGCTTGTGTAGTGAAGTAGAAAATACCATCAGATTGGCTCATTAAAATTTTCTAGTGGGTAAATGATGCTGCAGCCTAAAGAGCTGTAACAGTTGTCTACATATTTATTATATCAGCACATTTTTTGTTGTTGCTTTTATGTACAGGAGCTGAGAAATTAAAGTAAGCTTTAGTAATATCATGCAAAAATGTTCTATCCGTAAATTGTGTGCTTGGCTCATTTTCTTTACTGAACTTGAAGAAAGGATAAAATTACCTTTTGCTACTGCTGAAACCCCCCTCACGTTTATATTCTAGAGGTTATAAGAAAATTTAAAGTTGTGTCATTATATATTATGTTAATTATCACTAATATTTACACACATTCACATACACTATTCTTATGTAAAAATTGCATCTGATGATTGCTTCTGGTAATACTCCTGAACTTTCTCTCGGTCTCATTTTTGCCCATCGTCATACCACACTTTATTTTACCCTCCACAGTTTGACAAAAGTATTTGTCATCCTACAACTTTACTTTGTCTCATACTGTATGCTTTAGTTTATCAGACATAGAATAGAATTTAATAGGGAAAGTATTTTTGGCCTCTCTATAGTGGAAAAACACTGCAAGAACCGTATATATTAGTACTTGCTCAAATATCTATAGCATGTTGCATATTATGGGATGGCCTAAACAAAAAAATCTGCTTCTATATATAATACAATATAAAATATTACTTACTTTTTAAAATAAGAATAGTATATGCTGTATGTAGTATTTAAACACTTTCAAGTTTCAAAGCATGCCATTCAAAACCAAGTCCACACAGTCCTTATGTGAAAATTTTGCTGCAAAAAGCCACTATATTTGCATTCATCCACATATTTACTGAATCACTGGAGTTGCTCAAAATGTGTGTCGACATTTATAGTGTCAGACATTAAATTCTAAAATGACCAAAACAGTTAGATTTTATGTAGCCAAGTACAAGTGCTGGATATACATTTGAAAAACCTATTGCTTTCACTTCAGACAGCTAGGTAGATGATTAAAGTAAATGAAGCAAAGGCTTAATTAAAGATTTTTACATCTATTTTACTATTGTATTGATCATAAACATTACAAAAGCCCTGTGGTAAAACTGCATTGTCCCACTTCTGTGTAGAAAACAAATCTTGTCTGAATAGCATTTTAAAGTTAGATGTGGCTACGTACATTTCAATCTCATCTTATGCTAGCACAATGGATGTGCAATGAAACAAAGAGCCAAAACGGTAAGAAATATGCCACAGTCACTTCTGAGACATGCTTTATTACTTTTTCCTCATGAACTGCTGAAACATGTTGTTAATGTACTGTAGCGCATACTCACAAACATGACTTTCCCTGCTTGGATAAATCAAGCTCTATTTAAGTGATGTGGGTAGGAGGCTATTTTGTGAGAAGTGGAAATGCCTTTAAACAAGGTAGAATAAGAGAGAGGGTGACTTCCCAACCAAGAGAGAATGATCTCATATCTAAGATACTTAAATACACACCAACACACCTACTCAAATACATGTAGTCATAAGTATATACTTTATAAATAAATAAGCATGCAAAGGTCATAAGTCAGTGATTTCTTCCTTCACTTTTCTAGGCCAATGAGATGCTGTTCTGTGGTAGGAAACTAACCGCACAGGAGGCATGTAGCCGGGGCTTGGTCTCACAAGTGTTCTGGCCAACCACTTTCAACCAGGAAGTCATGTTACGAGTAAAGGAGATGGCCACCTGCAGTGCTGTGGTAAGATTCTTAAGACCTTCTCAGCATGTTACAGGGGTAAAACGGATGAAAAGTCATGCTTGAAAATGTAGGAACGTTTTGAATTGTATATATTTCTATATAAATGTGGCCTAAAACTATAGAATTTCACACAAGTCCTCTAAAAGTAGATAAAAATACCTATTAAACAACTTGATGAAAATGATGCAATATGACATGTCTGTGAGTGGCAAAACATGCAAACCTCTACAAACCATGGCCTCGTTTACAACTGGCTAATGTTCATGGGTTTACCATAAGTAAAACACCAAATAGCAATGGTGTGCATAATAGGGTTGCTTGTAGAAAGCCCCTACTGTCCAAAAAGAACAGTTCGGCCCATGTGCAGTTTACTAAAGATCACATTGACAAAGCCAGGTTACTAGAAAATTTGTGGATGTGTGAGATGTAGACAGAACATTTTCATTTAAATACTTTTTATTTAAATAGAAGTGCAATTTTTGGGAAAGGAGAGCAATTCAAGCACTGAATTTTAGCAAAATAACATGATCATATCTGTGAAACATGCTGTTGATTGTTGATTTGCTGTATCTGAGAGAGGACAGCTTGACCTCATTGATGAAAAATAAATGGACAAGTATAGCATTATGTGTCATTTGTGTCTAGCTTTAGGACTTGTATGACAATATAATGACATTTTAGATCATATTTATTCAGAAATATAGAAAAGTGTTCATAAACTTTAAAATTCCTTTTAAGCAGTAGAAATTTGCATTTACTTCATATTTTCATTTATGCTCTCTTATTGTTAAGCCAAGTGTAAGCTTTCTTCTTTAAATGTAGTATTGTTATGTATTATATTATTTATATACATGCATTTGGCAGCCAGTCTTACACAGTGACTTTTGATCATGTTACAGAGATTAGAGTGAGACGCAGTACTAAGAGTCATTAAAAGATTTTTAAAGTGTGCTTCCTAAATGAGGTATCAAAGAATGACCCACTCTTCTCTGTTAAACAGGTTCTGGAAGAGTCCAAATGCATGGTGCGTAGCATCCTAAAATCTGTCCTGGAGGAAGTGAATGAGAAGGAATGCCAGATGCTCAAGCAACTGTGGTGCTCTACCAAAGGACTGGAAGCACTTTTCAACTATCTTCAAAATAAGGGTTACAATGCCTAACTTTCAGCCGTTCCGGTCTCCTGCAGGATATAAGGCCTTGGGCCTCTAGTTTGTGCCCTCAGCTGCCTTGGCATGAAGCTTCACCCCCTTGAACAGAATCAAGATCAGTCAGCATGTTTGGGCACATTCACCAAGAGCTGATAATGATGTCGTTTCCTTTGAATTAAATTAAATAAGCCAAGAATACAATGTTTTTTTTTTCTATTACTACTAATCCCTGCTATCAGAGGAATTAGTTTCGTGGTGATGCTCACCAGCATTCTATACATTGCAAATTCTATCAAATAATGAAATGCCTTTAATATTTTCATTTTTTATTTATTTGAAATCAAGCCATTTTCAGAAACTGAATAATAATATGTAATGTTATGTACAGAGTAGATGGTTTGTTTTTGTTATGTTCTGTTGTGATGTTTTGTTCATTTTTGTTTCTCATCTCTGAGGGGGGATTTTCATACCAAAGGTAACGTTATTGATGCTTTTACCTTAAACACATTCCTCATACCCCATTGTCCATGTGAAATATGGCATCAGTTATGTGCAATAGTGATGGGTTTGCAACAAAGTTTATATTGATTGTAGTAGCCCAGACATTAGTCATGCATTTTATAAAGGTTGCCATGAACTCATATTGGACATTTCAGATTACTGCATGTACTAGTTCCCTCACTGTCGTAAACACTGAATGTGACATCTAATCTCTTTAATTCTATTTGATGATGATGATGATGATGATGATTATTATTATTATTATTATTATTATTAGGTGTGCATAACAAAACCAACATTTTGGAACGTTTGTTGGAGTTTAGTTATATGAAGAACTGATTTCTTGTCTATTTTTTACTTTTGACTCATAAGTCTATGCAAATCCAATATGAAGACATTTTTGCTTGATTTACCTGTTGGACAGCAATGCTTCGCTACCTGAAGGAGATCTCAGTTCTAAATGAAGTGACATCAGATTGTGACGTTGTAGATTGGCCAGTCGTGGCAACTAAGAAACTGACTGTGCTTTCAATCATGTGTGCTGCTTTTAGTCGCTCCCTCTACTAGACGATGTGCACATTTGTTTGTTCCTTGACATATTTTGTAGCAGTGTTATGATTATGATTATGTATTGCATGCAATAGAAATTCGACATACTCAATCCTCTGTAAAATGTTTCACAAGCTTTATTCATTTATGTCATAAATGAGACAAAATGTAAGGTTTAAACAGATTTAACCAGCAATAACCTGTAGACTAAATTATATCCTTCCTAGCCCTGTCAAAAATCACTGTGGCCTCGGAAGCTGAAATATCAGCAGTCATGTTTTCTTTCAGCATGTTTCATCCTCTACTCATGCATTTCTGAGGCCATCAGGAACTGATGAATGAGCAGAATTCTTATTTCAGCCCTTTCTTTCAGTGAAATTTATACGGAATGAGAAGAAGCACTGCTGTCTAGTGGATTTTTTTCAGTAAAAGGTAGCCCTCAAGAAGTCTGGTGTGGGGTGAAGAACTCTGCATCACTATGACAGTTTGAGGTAAACGGAGCACTGAGGCAGAATCTAGATTTACTGCCTATTGGTTTCCCTCAAGAAACGTTAGTGGATATAACTATCCTGTGGTGTGTGACAGAAAAAATATATATAAATGCAAAAATATATGTGTTGAATTTGTGAATATATTTTAAAAAGAGGATTATTTTAATGAAATGTCACGACTTGTGTATTTTTGTAAAGAATTTAATGAAACAGTCTGTTTCTGTTCCAAAGTAATCTCCAGTCCAGTCTCTGCACTTTTTTAGTCGATTAGGCTGTTGGTGTTGTGAAAATAATGCAGATGTGAATGTTATTTCTGCATGTGATGTTTCCAGAGAAATATCTATGTGAATATACTGGTTTATAAACTTATAGGTCTGAGATATTCAGCAGTTGTACAAAAGCCGAGTTAAAGGTGAAACATGCTGTTCTGCCGTGTGATTATGCATGTATATTATTGTAGATAAATGTTGCTTGTCAGATCTTTATATTTCAGGGTGTGTTTTTGTATTGCCATAGTAAGTAATGTTAGGAATCTAGCACAGTTTATTTTTTTATTTATTGAGAGTGACAAAGTATCTCGCAGTCAGTCCTGTGGATCAACAGTGCCATTGCAAATGAATACATGTCCTCCTGTGGCTCCCTGCTGCTCTCTTTTCAGTGATTCAGATGGATGTTTTTGGCATCCAGATTATATTTGGGATAATGTATCTATCTGCCCTGTACTTGTATGCAATATACATGTGCATTTAATTCAATATTGGTCTAATTTTTTAGCTTTTGTGTGTGGCCACTTTTATCAGATTTAGTACTTTGTAAAGCTGTGATACTTAAGGAACATTTGGTTGTTGTAAACTACTCTTGAGTTCTGTCGTAACTTATCACTACTCTTCTTTTAAGAGCCATCTGTGTTTTCAGAGCAAATTGCATTGTGCATATATTAAATAGAGAAATTATTTACATTGTGATTACCATACTATAATCTATTATGCTATAATTTATGCCTATATATTTACTTTTAATTTAGCAAAATGTAATGAAAAATGAAAGAATACATTGATTTAATAGAGTGAGGGAAACCCCTGTTTTTTTAACAAAATGTTTAACAATAGAAAATCAAGGAAAATGTGTATTTGGTGTTGCTCTTTTGTTTTTCGGTTTCCTCATCAGCCCAGAGTATATGTGTTTCATCCAGGTCCTTAGCATCTACACTGGCAGAAGCATAACGTTCCCATTCCTCAGTCTAGTTTCTGAATATTTCTGGGTGCCTTAGAAGTTGTATGTCAGTAGGATGCTCTGTCTTCGTTCTGTCGAATGGGTGAGTGGTATCTAATAAATTACACAATGCAGCTAATGGATGCGTCTGTAGTACTTCTTTCTTCTCACTTTTATGAGAATCCAGCAATGTCGAACTTTATCACCATTTTGTGGCAAGACCCTGCAGGCCCACATGGAACTTGTAAATAATTAATTTTAAAAATATATATTAATAAATTGCATCTGTACCATGTCTTCTCTTCCACTGTAGTCCTAAAAAAATGTTCAGTGTTTTAATACATTCACATCCACTCACAACTGACAACTCACACAAAATAGCAACATTAATGAAAGCTTAGCTCTTCTCACATTTTGGAAAATTATGCTGTCATATCACTGAAAATCGTATCAGTGGTGCCCAGGTCGGGATTTGAACTTACAACCTTCAGTACACAAGGGCAAGGTTCTAACCACTAGGACCTGCAACTTCATCTCAAAATCATATTTTCTCAACATTCAGAACCAGAGTGTTCCTTATTAACCATATTCTGGGAAATTAGTTCATATTCAGGACTTCAAAAAAGTATCTCCAAAACAGTAACTTTACAAGAAAATGCAACAAAACATTATTGTATTTAAATATAAAAACATTATTTTTAAGAGTGATTTTGTAGTATTTATGCTGGTCCTTCATTATGAAGGTTTCACACCAGGTAAAGGACAGCTGCTGTGTTCAAATTTTGTAGAAAAATGGAGAAACATGCTTTTTCTGACATCTTTGTTTTTGCTAGATTGCATATTACAAAATTTTAGAGCAGTGGTGGCCTAGTGATTAGGACACTGCCCTTGGGACCTGAAGGTCGCAGGTTCGAGTCCCTGTTCGAGCACCACTGAGGTTCCCTTGAGCAAGGTACCGACCCGTCACACTGCTCCCCAGGCGCGGTTGATAGCTGCCTGCTGCTCCACGTGTGCACATGTGATGGGTTAAATGCAGATGTCACATTGTGTTGTGGTGCTTGAGTGTGTTCACGGTAGTGTCCTACCACAAGCAAGCAAATCTTACTTTGTATGCATTTCCACAGAGGAAAGTACATAACAGACCCCACAGGTATTCACATATGTAGCGTATACAAACCACACAGAATGATTGTTGGGATTATTATTATTATTATTATTATTATTGTTTATATACTTAATTACAAGGTAATAACATCTTCAGTCTGATTACACTGCAAAGTCCAATGAATGTGCTTCTTCTCTATAATCTACTCCAAAGTCCATGATAAATGCATCTGGCAAACCATCACAACATCCAGCACAGAATATGAAATGTCCACAAAGCCACAGACAATGCTGTGGATCCCTTTGAAAGCCAAAGTTCTGAAGGCAAATCCTCATGACCATTCATATTATAGCTTGGCCTGCAGTGCTGGGAAGGTGTCTTTGGTTTAGGGTTACATTTTAGGTCCTTCCTTCAAACGCTGTCTCATCTCTGCTGCATGAGCCTTGCTCTGCTCTCTTTTTGCTTGATACTATAAAGAATGAACAGAGAGAAACAGAGAGAAAGTTTTAAAAGGGCTTTAGAATGGCCTTCAAGAGCAATGTCCAAAGATTTCTATATTTATCCCAAAAATAACACTAACTCACCACCATCCATGCATTAAATTATTTAATTGCAATTTGTCTCAAATATACCTAGCTATAGGTATATTCTTCTCCTTCTAACTGAGACTGATACCTTTTGTGGACTTATCTCTGCTGAGGAGAGCCTCTGGGTTAATGCCTTTGTCATGTTTTATCAAATGATCTCAGATAAAATGCTCAGAGGCATTGTTTTTTCAGAGAAGGATTGTGTGACAAATCCCTTAAAAACATATCCCTGTTTTTTCAAAGTAAAATCACTTTAAAAGGGAAAAAGGATGATGACTACTGATTTTGATAGGAGGCAGAGAACACCAAATAAAGAAGAATAAAACTAAGGCAGGTTAGTATCTTCACTAAACAATAGCAGTAAAAATAGCTGGACAATACCTAAGGTCAGAAACTAAGGTTTATTAATTTCTGTGTAATTCTAAGTGTGCAGTTTGAGAACTGAGAAACTGTGTCTCACCTCTTTCCTAAGACACTCCCGCATTACACGATCCACGTCATTACATGTCCCAAAGAACCTGAGAATGTTGTGCTAAAGATAAAATTCAAACATTAATAAATGTAAAATGTTGTGCCTTTGTTTAGACAATAAGAGAGATAAAGAAAATATTTATAGGATTTATTAGATCTGGAGGTATCTGACAAATCTTGGGACCATGGAGGCATACTGATGCTGTGTGTTCTCCTACCTCCTTATGGCACTGCTTGAGTAATGTTATCAGTTCATTGCATTCATCAGTATGTAAATGGGCCGACAGATCTGGGTGCATCCTGAGTTAAGGCTTCTTAAACTGCAAAAACACACAAACATGACAAGATTTGTACTGTCCACAACATCCTTCTTTTCACATTGACCTCCTCTCACAGCACAGCTGACACCAAAGCCTCTGAAAATGTATTCATTTTAAGACTAATGATCTAAGAATAATACTGATACCTCATTGTCTAAAACGATCCAGTAGCTAAAAAGAAGATACAATTGAAAACTGCTTTGCAAGTTTACCAGGGCTTTCATCCTTACTGTACACTTTATGTCCAAAAGTTTGTAGACACCTGCACATCCAGTATTGTGGAGGTAAGTGTCTACTGTTCTGAGAGACTTTGAGGTGAGGACTTGATTGCACTCAGCCACAAGAGCATTACTGAGGTCAGCTAGTCATGTTGGATCACACAACTCATACCATGCCAAAGGTACCAGATGGAGCTCTATCACTTCGGAGAAGTGACCTTATGCTTGTTTGTGATGGCTACTGACAGCCTCATTCCATTGGCAGTGATTTTCTATTGAGATTATGAGATCGGTGCAACAAAGAAGCTGAAAGTGAAGTAGCAGGTATTAAAACCTGTCTCTGATACCTTTGGACATATAGTGTTACTTGCACTAAAGGATACTACTGCCTCCCCATCCCATCCCATCACTCATGGTGGTATCTTCCCTACCTGAGCAAAGGAAAAACAAACCATTTCAGCAGTACATTCAGTGCTACAAAGCATAAAGATGTGACATAAAAATCAATGTGTTGATTCCACACTTAATTTGATTTCATTTTATCGTGTACAGTGTTTTTACTCCTTTTGCTTATGACTAGACAGCTGTATCTAACATTTAATAATGAAGTGTTCCAGTAATTATTTACTTGCATGTGTGAGTTCACGGAAATGTAAAAAAAAAAACGTGTAAAATTGCATCATATTTCATACAGACTTCTGATTCCAGCTTTAAACCAAATCGCAACGAACCGAATCACATCCAACCAAATCGCACAGCTACTAATTTGAAGGTCTCAAAAATGTATCAGATCGCTGGCTAAAAAATCCATGTTGTGCCTTCTCAGTTCAGCAGAGTTCAGCTCGGCAACTACATACCAGTTAAGTAGGGGTTACTAAGTCCATCATACTTATCCATTGGCAACTGCATACCAGTTAAGTGGGGGTTACTTAGTCTTTCATACTTATTCATTGGCACTACATACCAGTTACGTGGGGGTTACCTAGTCCATCATACTTATCCATTGGCACTACA
>JBBPDA010000021.1:7378602-7389206 GCA_037974385.1 Arnoldichthys spilopterus | reverse complement strand
GGGGGTTATCTAGTCCATACTTATTCATTGGCACTACATACCAGTTAAGTGGGGGTTACATAGTCCATCATACTTATCCATTGGCACTACATACCAGTTAAGTGGGGGTTACTTAGTCCATCATACTTATTCATTGGCAACTACATACCAGTTAAATGGGGGTTATCTAGTCCATACTTATTCATTGGCACTACATACCAGTTAAGTGGGGGTTACATAGTCCATCATACTTATTCCTGGCACTAAGCTGAGTCGTGATAGCATTATGATACTATTATCACCTTATTCTATAAGGTAGATCGACTGTCAGCGAAAGTACTATGCTTGGATCTAAAGTTTTCATCACGAAAATTCTGCTGATCTGCTGGATTAAAACAACACATATCGACTGTGCTCTGTAAACTACCAGTTGTATCTTGCACGTGTACAATAATAAAGGCTGAGCAGTACAGTCATTATACATAAAAGTTCTCCCATAGCCACTTAGCCTGAGGAACTGCCCTCATCGAACGACGTCCACGCCACTGTATTAGACAACTGTACAATAAAAATATATATGCTGAATGCAGACCTGGTTTTCTTCAGTTGACCGTGAGTGTCTCGGGCTGTGTACTGCTCGAAAACATTAAAAGGTTGTCACGTTGCTACACTAGAGTTGAAGCTATCGCTTGACAATGGCAGAGGTGAGTCCACGGACGTTGCGGCCGGCAGATGGCGGCACCAACTCGATAGAAAATATTAAAATAAAATGATTAATGAATAAATAATATTTATTTAATTAAAAATCACACGGTTAAATCTTTTTGTTGATTATTTATTTTTATTACCGTGGTTGTTTTATCGCTTCTGTCTTGATTAAAAAATACTGGTCTTTTATTTTGACAGACCTTTTAAAACCGGATGTTACGTATTATGACGCATGATAGCGGCGTGAAGACGGCTTTTTTTCTGCTGATCTGAGACCAGTTTCACAATTTTTTCCTATACCGTTCAGAATGGGATTCAGGCTTGTTGAGCTGATTCTGCATCAGGCTGGGCGAATTTATTTACAAACCCCCTTTCAATTATTGGCGGTTTACTTAGATTCCGCGTTCACTCCGAATCTTTAGTTGTTGTTACTGCTGCGATGTAACCACACATTTTAGCGATGTGTCGTTTATATTTTTAGTCTCTAGAAAAAAAAATCGGATTTGTTGTTAAAATGGACGAACAAGCGAGGACTATTTTACAGCGAATCATACGAAAAACGCCCATCAGAAAGTTACAGACCACTTTGAGATCGTGGGAGCAGTTGTCGAGCGAGCAGCTTCAGTCTCTGGACTACGGCCAGCCGAAATGGCTTTTTCTGGAGAACCTAATATCCAGATGTGAGGTAGCTACGCTAACTAAACTGTAGAACCTGCAGATAATTGTCATTGTTGCCAAGATTAACGCATCTCCTCGAGAGAGAGAGGGGGGGGGATAGAGAGAGAGACGCGACTTTAGAATGTACATGTTTAGCACATTAGCTGCTAACCCTGCAACAGACCGCGATTTCAGCGCTTACATTGTCGCTCACCTTTTCTCCTCCAGGAAAACGGACTGGGTTTAAAAGATGTGACAAAACTGGAAATGTTATGTGAGTTGGCTTTTACCCTTAATCCTCTATCATCGTCTGTTGTTTTGAGGACGTTAAACGTTACTGACCTCCACATTTCACCTTGCATGAAATTCTTTTTCAAATCTTGATCAAGTGTGGGCTGCCTTACTGCCTTGGTGCTTTAGTGTGGGGTGTCGATCAAAATGTTTGGTAACCTGACGTCGGCATCAATTGTAGATGAATACTTTTTAATATTTTAATGTTTAAAATCAAGTTAAGTTTATTTCTGTAGCGCTTTTTACAACTGACGTTGTTACGAAGCAGCTTTACAGAAACCGGGTCCGAACACCCAAAGAGCAAGCCAGAGGTGGCCGAGGCAAGAAAAAACTGTAGGAAGAAACCTCAGGAGGAACCAAGGCTCAGAAGGGGGAACCCATCCTCATCTGGTTGACCTCGGATAGCAAAAAGAAACGAGAAAAGGGGGTGGGGTGTTGGAGATGCTGAAATGTTACGACTGATTAAGAACAATGTACATTGTGGTCTGAGTACAGGCAGGTGCTCCGGCAAGACTTGCTAGGACAGCATAACTAAAGGGTAGATTTATGCTTGCCTATGTTTGACAAGCTGTTGATATCGGTCATAGAATGCATGTAGAATTCATGCCATCAAGCTTCCAGATTATTTATCAGGTATTGCTACTAGCTCTTTATTCTGTACAGTGACTACTTAGATGGGGGAAGTTTGTATGTGGTGGTATATTCACAACACTATAATACTGAATACCATAAATAAGTGTTTTTAAACCCACTCCTTTATTACCTTTTAAGCTATTGTGCAGGCTTGACATTTGGATCAGGAGAAGGCTAAATCACTAAATAAAATAAATGCAGGTAAAATAAAATTAAGTACTTGTCTGTCATCTGATAAAATGTACCTAAATTAAGCAATAACAAGTTGCTTGAGATGTGATTTGAAGGAACTTTGAATGGCCGAGGCTAGAACTGACTTATTATTGACCAGTGTTAACTGGGGGGAGTTTAATTATGATTCCTAATAATACAGAGCTTGTGAATTCATGATCTGGCACATTATGTTTAGTACCCAACCCTGAAGTCTGGGGGGGGGGCCTTTTGGTGAAAAATGCATTCATGGGCAGTTGTGGCCTAGTGGTTAGGACATTGCCCTTGGGACCTGAAGGTTGCAGGTTTAAGTCCCAGCATGGAAACTACCCTTGAGCAAGGTACCGTCCCACTACACTGCTCCACGTCTTGGAAGTCACTTTGGATAAAAGCGTCAGCCAAATGAATAAATGTAAATGTAAATGTATGTCATTTGCATTTGAGAAAAATAAATGCTGGTTAATTACTGGTTTTAAAAAAAATCGTAATTAGATATTTTCCCAAAATCATTCAGCACTAACCTGAATCTACTCCTGCTGAGGCACTATACATAATAAAGCAAGACTAAAAAAGTACACTTGCTTGTCTCATTCTGTGTTGGCCTTGTTCGTTTTTGTCATTTTGTCACTGTCAGCTGACGATAATTAGTTTTCTTAGTAGCTAACCTTTTGTACCATCTTTTTATTTTTAATGCTAGTTCACATAGACAACCCCAATCAAGGAACCTGGCATGCCTGTCAGCTCTTTCAAGCAGAAGGTGAGGTTATGTGTGTTAAGTTAAAAGATTCATACTTTTAATAAACAAACTTCCAATAAATTAAAACTTTTCTTCTTTTTGTACAGATGATGCGCTGTCTGTGAATTTTACACAGTTTAAAGAGCAGTTCAAAGTTCACTTGGAGGAAGTTGTTCGACATGTAATGAACCTTTTCTATTTCCATTTAATTTCCACGTAATTGCTTGTTTACTGTGCATGAAAAGGCTTAACAATTCTACAGTGCGATCCATGTTACAATCAGATAATAGATTTCTTCATATTTAAAGAATTGGCTCTTGGCAATTTTTTTATTCCCTGTTTACTTTTAGACCATATAGCTGTGGGTGATGCAGTAAAATATTATTAATTTAGAATTTACTTTGGCCATAATAGCAGTAAATGTTTTGTGAAAGCTATAATAAAATAGATGTGCAGAAGTGTATTTGTTCTATAGTGAGGAAAATAATTTTGTTTACATTGGTTTTTTTTTTTGTTTGTTTCTTTGTTTTTTAACAGGTGTCTGTTAGGACTAAGAATCTTGAGGATGGTGTTATATGGATTCGCATTGCATGGGGAGACAATTTCAGTAAACCCAACCACCTCAAGCCAACTTATGTTGTGCATTATCTACATACTCCTTATGTATATATCCACAATCTCATGTCCAAGAACAAGGGCTACCTGTACCAGGTGACATTTACATGATCTTTTAAAGTGGCTGCATTTTACTTCTGCCTCAATTTGACTGTCTGTCTTAATTATGAAATTCATTTATCTTCCTTTTAGGCTCTAGTTCTTTCCACCAGACACGTGTCCATAAAGGAAGCCCACCTGAGTTCTAGAAGTCTCACTGCAGTGAGGGACCTACTTATGAGACAGTATCAGCAGGTAATGTAGATTCATACCACATTCACTTTACACTGAATCAGTTTGAATTATTATATTGGCTCACCTTTTTTAATCATAGGTGTTCCCAACAAATGAGGAAAGGACTTTAAAGGAAAGCAATGCACCACCTTCACGTATGTACCAGGGCTGACAGACATATCCCACCTCATTTGCTCTATTATAATTTTGTTGAATTGTGTATTTGATTGTTTCACTATATAGATCCCAATATAGAAAAAGAGCATGCTGAGTGTGCTGAAAGGAGACATCAGATGGCCTGTGAGGCATTTGGTGATGGGGTCCTGCCAAAACTGGAAACTGCTGTGTACAGGGTGTGTGGCACAACTTTACTCCCTAATCACAATGCACAGATCAGGGTTTTTAAATCCTCACACTTTCCCAACTCAATAGGAGACTAACCCGCACCGCACGACCCAAACCACAAACTTAAACATGAAGTCTGTCCCTCTCTTCCTCCCTCTCAAATCTTACTTTTCATCCCATTTTGTGTGCAATTTTAGCATTGCTCATTTTTAGCTTTTATCTAAATAATTCAACCATATAGTCAGTGGTAGCTTCCTCTGTCAAAAAAAAATATGTGGCTAAAAATAGATTTTACCATTGTGATAAAAGCAATGAATACAACTTGGGGTGGTAGGCAGTGACTATCATCAACACTCTTAAACACATGCGTTGACCAAAACCACACATGCAAATTGATAATGAAGCCGTTCATAAGCTGTTAGGCCAGGCTATTATAAATTCTGGTCTATTACATTTTTACTAAAATTGTGTGGCCGGCCAAGATGCGTGATAGATAGAGGTTATTGTATAGTGTGGTGATGCAGATTTTTGACAGCTGGGCAGACCTGTGGTGACTTCAGTGCTTCCCACGTTTGTACTTAGTTGCTTGTTAGTCAGTCCGTACCCTGAACACATTTCATCTTCTGAACTGAAATCTGGCGATTGCGCATACAGTGCTGTCTACTGTAAAGGGTTAGGTTTGTGGTTGAGGTAGGAGGCAGGGAGTCACAGCCATTCTGGTACTGGGTTTTCCCATTCAGCTGTAGCATTTACCACTACAGCATGTACATCACTTAACAAGTTAAGTAACTAACTGCAGGCTGATCACATTGTACCTTTAGCTCCAATATACCGGCATACAGTATGCTTATTTGTTGAAGAAATCACAATATGCTCAAAAAATCACCTTATGATGTAATTTATCATGATAAAGACAAAAATCGCCATATTGCCCATCCCTGGCTTTGTCTATAAAGACTGAGGTGGATTTAACAAACTTAAGTGAAGGATTATAACTTTCAACTCTTCTCTTAAATAACACTAATGCTTTGTGTGCACAATGTTTATTATTAAATTTATTTCAGTTAATGTCATCAGTGTACCCTGGCAAATCAGGCAACTTTCATATATAAGTCTTGACCTGCAGTTTGATTCAGTTAAGTGTGTTGACGTGATGTTGCTCTGTCGCTCACCCTCCCACAGCTTGAAACAAGGTACAGAGGCAACGGCAACAACACTCTTAATGATGGAGAAAACCTCTTTAGAGGAGTGGTCAGGTTCTCCAGCAGCAACCTCCTGGAGGGCTTCCGTCACTGTGTGTCTTCAGGTGAGCAGCTTCCTAGTATTGGCAAAACAAAAGACTTTGAACTCACATTTGGTTCAATTTTATTCCTTGACCAAGAGCTTGAAAATAGTATGTTTCTAACAGTATGTGACCACATGGTGGCAGTGCAAGCAGCACTTCTGCCTTGTGGCTCAGGCAGACCAATAACCAGCTGCCTACCGAATCTTACATATACACTGTACCTAATGTTATGTGATTGAGCTCACTTCCTAATGGTTCCCTGCTCGTTTGACAGGTATGGCTGAAGGTCCTGTAACTCCCCTGCTGTCTTCCATCACACAGAAAGGGAGGAACTACTTTGTGATTACTGACAAGGTCCCAGGAGCTGCCAGTCAGACTCCTGCTCCAAAGGCTTAATGCAGCAGATAACAGGGACTCTACTTCCATGAGCCGTGTGTGAGCATGTGTGCCTGTGCATGTATGTGTGTGTTCGTGCTTGTGTTTTCTTCAGTTTAATAGCCATATTTAATCTGTTTTAATAGTGTATATAATTTTAAATAAAGGTTTTAATTTTAAAAAGCTCACTTTGCTGTTTAACTTTTTTATAATGTGTCAATTTTAACATGTTACTTTATCAACATAAGCCATCACCTTATTTTAATATGATGTCCTTTTTAGCATGTGACTTTAATTTGATGTCACTTTAGTGTTTATTATGTGAAGAATTCCTGTTGCACTGGCATTATTGTATTCACCGTCCATTGCACCTATTGGACTGTAAAATTCCAACCCCAGTGCATTGGGACTGCATTTGGCAGCCTGTACTTACTTCATGTTATATCTACAGTGTGAACTTAAGTGTTTGTATCTAACTTGATTCATTGAAAGGAACGATTGGAAAAGGACAGTTTCTTAAAAAACGAATCAGACTTTCCTTTCATTATATTTGGCGCAGAATGTAATAGAGGAAGCTCAAATCAGAAGATGCCCTGACACCAGATTTTACATTTAGGATGCCTACCATAGAAACATGCTGTAATGAAACTGCACAGTGTGGCATGATGTATTGAACCGAGGACCGGGACTGCACACTTAAAGATACAGTATAACGGGCATAGTTAATGTCTTTTACCTTCAATACACAGTGAACACAGTTAAGTGAAATTAAACTTGTAAATATGTAGATTAATGATTTTGTAACTTTCTCATTATTTATCCTGTCTTTTTGCTGCTACTGAAACAATGCAAATTTCCCCATCCAATATAATAAAGGTATTCTTATCATATCTATTTTCTTCTCCTTTAAAAATCTCTCTTTGCACGGTGAAGGTATTATATCAGTGTTTTTTTTTTTATTCAAGTTTTGGGAGGAGTAACGTGTCCTGTCCCTTTATGTAAATGAAAATATTTCGGTAAAATAATAAGTACCTTGAATGTATTGTTTTCAATTAGGAGATGGCATTTATTTTACAAAATGCTAAAGATCCTGATATAAACTTTTTTTGTGTTATTATGAATGTAAAAGTACCAGTTCTGCTTTGCCACAAGAACAACACATCTGGTCACATGCAGCTGTGAAACAATCTAGCAAGAGAGAAATGCAAATGAAAGCATGATGGCACACAGCTACTAGAACGTCCAGGGACATAACTAAATATGAAGGGAAGGTTACCGAGCATCAGCTGTTGCTGGGGACTGTGAGAGCGGTTTTGAGATGGTCAATATAACCAACAACAGGAACAGTTTTAAATATTTCTAATCATTTCACACAGAACTAGAATTTGTTCTCTCACAAGAACAGGAGCCCGTCAACATGGTTCTAATAGTTCCATGAAGAGACCTTCAAGTTCTTTCTCATCATCAGCAGCTTGCTTTCTAGCTCTACGTCAGTGTCCTGCTGCTTGGCTGCTACACTGCTGCACTCTGTAAAGAAACTCAGCAGTGCGATAATGAAACGGGGACAAAGCTGCGCAGTACTGAAGCTTACTCTGTATCTTCACAAAGTCTACTGCAATCAAGGTCATGACACACAGTCACACTGCTAAAGACTATGGCACCATTGTACTGCCCACCTCCTCTACCTTGGATCACTTTTGGTAGGTACTAACTACTGCCCACCTGGAACACTTCACAAGACCTGCCATTCTAGAGATGCTCTAACTCAGTCGTCTAGAACATCACAGTGAGGCTCTTGTCAAATCCATACACTCGCCTATTTTTCCTGCTTCAACCACATCAACTTCAAGAACTGACTGTCAGTGTTATTGACTTTACTTGCCAGTTGCATTAATATTATGGCTTATCCATTCGTATATATACAATGCTCAGCATAAATGAGTACAACGGATTTTTCTACATTTTTTTCCTTTCGGAATCATTTTTTTGAGAAACTACTATACAACAAAGTACTCCCACAAATGTAGGACAGTGATTGCAAACAAGATTTGAAGACCATTTTGCAAAAATTTGTTCACCCCTATTGAAAGTCTTAGGAGCAAAGCTAAATTTTAGACTACAAAATACTATTAAAGAAGAAAATAATCACAGGTGAGTCTTTTATTCAATTATTCAAATTATTCTAATTATTTAAACAGGCATTTTGGCTATTAAAGGGCATTACTTAACAAAAAAAACTCCTTCCCATTCCATGCTTTCAGCAATGGCACCACATGGAAGAGAGAAGTCACAAGACCTGAAAGGTGAAGGCTATAAGAAGTTCAGCAAAGCTTTACTTATCAGTCAGAACACTGTAGCAAAAGTGATTCAAACATTTGAAAAAGAAGGAACTGCAACCTACTCTAAAATTGCCCATAGGTGTGAATGTGTGTATGAATGGTTGTCTGTCTATGTGTTGCCCTGCGATGGGTTGGCCCCCTGTCCTAGGTGTATCCCGTCTTAGGCCCGTATTCGGCTGGGATCGACTCCAGCTTCCCTGTAACCCGAAAATGGACAAAGCCGTTTAGATAATGGATGGATGGATGGATGGAACTGCAACCACAAAGACATTCAAGCCATCCACAAAAGTTAACACCTCAATCTTCTGCGGAGAAGGGTTGAAGAATATGGGTTCACTGCAATTAGCTATAAAAGCAGAAAGCCAAACTGGGGTGACTGTTTCCCATGACAAAATATGGTGCAGAGGAATGGCATCCAGCATCCAGCCTCTAAAGAAATAATTTCTATCAAGAATAGAAAAAGATAGATGTTGCAATATGTCACCAACTTGTTCATTCCATGCCTAGAAGACCTGATGCTGTCCTTAAAAATCATGAAGGTCATTCAAAATACTTCTAGTATTTATTGTAGAGTGTATTCATTTTTGCTTTCATGTTAATGAGTTAAGCAAATGTTCAATAAAACTCAGTCTTGTCAAAGTTTTGGAAATTGTTCTTGTGTTCATTGAGATATTGATTACAGTCTTACTTTTCAAATTTATTTATGCTGAGCACTGTATATTATATTCACCTGAGAATACTCACAGCATGTGGTTTTAAACACTAAATAAGGTTAAAATTGCAGTAATGTTGTCTTAACATTTTTCCTAACAAGCTTTCGGGTTTTAATCACTTCCAGATTAAATGAATAACATTTATCTATTGAATAAATCCAATTATGTGCTTTAAACAAATGTTCCCCAGTCTTGTAGTTTTCATTCAATAACAATAACGTGTTTATTAAAGAAAGGTAAAGCTAAACATGTTTTATAATAAAATAATACAGATTAATAACTGAATAATTAATATTTCACTCTTTACCAAAATGTTAATAGTGGAACCCTTTTGGTGCTTTAATCTAACACTTTCAAAAGAAGTTTATAGGTCTGAAGTGTGTAAACACATAGTTTGTAAAATGTGTAATGTGTAAAGGGTCTGGTATGTAAAGGTGTAGTGTGTCATTGTGCAGAGACTGTAAAAGGACTGGCAGAATTCTATTAAAACATGAAGTGAAAGTGACTTTTTGTCATTGTGAACACACTCAGGCACCACAACGAAATGTGACCTCTGCATTTAACCCATCACACATGCAGCAGTGGGCAGCTATTAACAGCCCCCAGGGAGCAGTGTAGCAGGACGGTACCTTGCTCCAGGGTACCTTAGTAGTGCCCGGGCCAGGACTCGAACCTGCGACCTCCAAGTCTCAAAAGCAGCGCTAACTGCCCAATGGTGCCCAGTGTGGGGCTCAAACATCTTCTAGTCTGCTTCATATCTGAGAAACATTCATGAAGTATGACCCATCCAAAACACATTCATCCTAGGCTTTTTGTGCAGTTTGTGGAACAGGGTTTCTGTAGTTTTGTGATGAATAAACACCAACAAGTGTATCTCATCCCTCATCAGTGTAAACCACAGAGGGTGAGAAAACGCAGCACTATGACCACACTCTGTGTCTAAAACACACTTTAATAAATTAAGTGGAAAAATGAATAAAACAGTGATGTATTAAATCACATTTCACCCACACAGGTCAGCATCAGTGGACAAGTGCTGCTTAGCTGAGGCCATCAGAGCTGTCCGTTCACATTAGTCCGTCAGGAAGAGCTCAGATATGTGAGTAAAACAGAGTAAACTTTCAGTAAAAGAATAAAATAACGTCTTTTACCTTTTGCTGATCAACATCAGCCTTTCAGCTTTATCTGAGCGCTAGCGGGCTAGTTAGCTAGCGAATGTGTTAGCAATAAGCTAAACAACAGCACTGACACGACCAGCTACAAAACTCCTCAAAAGCTGCTCTCTAACACCACTGACATAATACAACTAACAAATTCACCATGAAAACGTTCAAACCGTGGTTATGATAAAGACATAGACATGATAAAGCAGAAAAGTTACACTTCTAGAAAAGTTACACTTCTAACTCTGCTCTTCTAATCAATATATTATATATATATATATA
>JBBPDA010000021.1:7356720-7373337 GCA_037974385.1 Arnoldichthys spilopterus | reverse complement strand
ACTATGTATGTGTGTGTGTATATGTGATTTTTAGTGTATATATATATTATACTGATTATATATAATCGGACTGCAGCGCCTCTGTGACGTATAAAAGCGAGTGTTCACGCGTCTTTGGCTCATTGTCAAACAGTTGACGAAGGTACAAGGTATAGTAGGTTTTAGGTATTGCTATTCTTTTTGTGGGCTTTTCTAGTACACTTTATGATGATCCGTTATATATCATATAATATTTATATATATGAGTCATAGTTTTTTAAGATGCTTTAATTTTGAAAAATGAGAAAAGGATGTGAACACATTAACAGATGTAGCCTGTAACTGTATTGTGATGTACATTGGCAAGATTGACCTGTTCTGATTTTTCCTCATCTCTTCTTTCCTCAGGATAGTCTTGACATGGCAGATGATGAAATCCCAGGGTGCAGTCATGCAGCAGGAGGTCCTGTTCCAGAGCCTGAATACCTGCCTGCTTCTCTTGCTATCTCTGCTTTACTGCAGAGCTTCACTGATAGGTACGTACCCAGCACTCAGTGCTGGAGCCAGGAATTACTGTAAACTAGCCGAGCATCTTATGGGAATAGTGCTTTATCATGATTGGTTCATTCTGGTTCTATAGCCAATAGAATTTGTTATAAAAACAAAACGTTTCTTGCAGGACTCATTCATGATGAACCAGTCGACCTCATGATTTTAAACAATCACTGTCTTTGTTGTACATCAGCAATAAAAGCTTTCTGTGCTCTCTATATTTTTATCTTTCAGACAATTTCAAGTGATGCAGGACACAATGCTTGATATGCTCACAAGGGAAGAAATCTTCCAAGCGATCACGCACGTTGTAAAGATTGTGAGCATGATTTCAAAGAAAATCCTCCTTCCAGAGCTTGGAGAGGTATTTAATATGAATCCTCAGCTGCTATTCCAGGCAGAACCAGGATTCTCATGCCACTCATTACGCTGCTTTCCTAAAAGGTAAGTTCAGTAAAAAAGTAATCTTACACACTTTCTGCCTCCTAGAACTGTTTCTCAGCCAGAGCGCCTTTAGTCTCAAAAACCTACCTGCCATTGGCACAACGATCATACAATAATATATGTATTTTTTTATATTTCAGTTGTCCAACCTCATTAACCAATAATGAGGAACAGGAACTTCCAGACAGGCCATTGGACATTTTCTTTAGAATAACAGAAGACAACATTCTGAAGCATAATGGCAAAACTTTAGCCGGTTTTATCTGTGGATATGATGGTGACTCTGATTTGAGTAAAATTGTCATCACAGAAGTATATCAGCAAGTCAATGCTGCAATATGTCGGAAGATGCCAACGACAAATGCTTCAGACCATTCACCACCAGTGTTCACCAGTGACTTTAAGAAGTTCTGCATGGAATCAACTGAGGACATGATGAGGGCTGTCACTGTGAAACTCACCAGTTTATTCCAAGCACAGGACTCCGTATGCAGTGATGAAAATTGCCATTCATTAGTGACTGAAACGATCATGATTAATGTTGTTGAAATCATCAGTAAGTGTCTTGATGAAGAGGAGGATTCGAGGATGCTTGAGCTTCTCAGGAATATAAGAAATTTGATTCACTACCTGGCAACCTCTCCTTCATGTCAAAGTGAGCACAGATGTCCAGTGTCCTGTTGCTCCCAGGAGAGCTTAGACGAGAGCTCACAGCCTCCCGTCTTTGCTTCCTCAAGCGTCAGTGAGAGCATGTCTGTCTTTACACTGGATTTTCTGGAGTCTTCATTCGTCCTAAGCAACTCAGATAAGAGCTTTCAGAAAATCCTAAGTGAGGATGCTCAAACCAATGCAGTTGTGCAGGTCAATGAAAGCTTACTGATGGCTTCAAAGTCCTTCTATGATTGTCAACAACAATCAGATGGCACTAAGGGCAGCCAGACTGATTCCAAAGTGTTACACGACATCGTTACAACTCCCTCTGAACGCTTAACCAGCGCGTACGCTCTTATTGGTACAGTTATTCATGGAATCTGGAAACATTGTTATCCCAGTGAGTCACCTGAAGCTATGAAATCAGACTCTGATTCCCCTGAAATGAAGCTGTGGTCCACTGCACATGCTATATACAGAAGTATGATGAGGGAGCTCAAGACGTTTATCATCAAGTGTCAGCAGGGAGTGTCTGAGGTAAAAACCTCACAGATCAACAGGAGGGCAGCTGTTGCCAAAGTACTTTGGATAATCAAACACCAACTTGCTTGGGCAACAGGACGTACTTCAGTGGAGGCACAGTTTACTGATCATCTGCTTGGGTCCATGCTGAAAACGATGTCAATAGACAATGACAGACACATTCCATTACTCCATTTAATGGCAGACAGATCACCTTCATGTTCTTCTTCATCATCAAACAGCAGTGTTTTGTACAGACCAGCCGTTTCACTTCCTGAGACCAAAACTTCTATTTTCTTGGACACCCTAATGGTCGACGTAGGTTTACGGTACTGGACATGTTTCTCACTGTTCGATGCATCTGCAGGAACAAGAAGATTGGAAAACCTGCTTTCCAACAATTACGAGCTCTGCCAGAAGTGGACCACAATAATCAGTGGCATGTTAAAGGCAAAAAAGTCTTTCCTGACGGCCTTCTTGAATTCTGGTGCTGCCCAGATAACAATAGAGGAGTACGTTTATATGCAGCACTCCCTTGCCTTAGACGTTCTACATGATTTTCTAGGCAAGTCAATAAAAAATTTTCTCATGTGCTGGATTACACCCCAAACTGCTGCTGCCCCCAGTGAAGATGGTCCAAGCCTGGTAATGCCCTCCAAACTCGGCCCTGAGAGTTTCGAGATGCCAAGAAACCCTGCTGATGTGTTTAGTGACATGATTCGACTATTCACTGAAGTGTCTGAGTGCCAGATCATGGACATATTGTCAGCAGCAGCAGCAGCAGAACTTTCTGATCACGCACTGGATGATGTGGTTTCAATTGCTGAAGAAACCGCATCAGTCAACTCAGAAAGCCAGAAGACATCGCCCCCATCTCCTTAAGTCCAAATCAGTGGAATTCTGAGTCACACATCTTCAGTCGACTAAAGATGCCAAAAATCAGACAAGGTAAAGAACTTTTGTTCATTCTTTCCTCTGCCAGTGAGATGTTTTTTAATGTTGTATTTTAAGGTTGTGCCAGTAATATCAATATAGTTCTGTAAAACAGTCAGATATTATCTTCATTATTGGTATGAACACACTGAATTTATTTGCTTAAATGATGAAGAGGTTGCTAATAGGCTCATTGTGTTCCTTTCAAGAAATCCAAGAAGGACAGCAATGCTGGATCTACTACTGTGGACCTGGAGAATTTGCCAACGTGCTCTACTGAGACTTCAAAACGGGAGAAGCCACAAAAAAGATCCATTCTGTCCAGGATGCTGTCCACTTTAACCTCCTGTCCAAAATTTCCTTCTTTTCCACTCTTTTGCCCCATTTGTTCATAATACACAGGTTCCTTTCGTGCCCTACTGCCCCCACACTCATCAGCACCTTGTCCATTTTAGCTTTCCCATCACCCATCACTGATCATCTAAGTAAAAAAATCTATAAAATCATATGATCTATTAAAGTAATAGTCAGTCACACACACTTGAACACACTAAAAAGAGCTATTCCTGTCCTTCTGGTTGTGCTAAGCCGAGCACGGAGAAACGAGTGTTCAGCCCTTCTTTTGCCCAGTGCTCAAAGCAGCTGCCAGAAGAGCTCTCACAAAGATTTGACCACCTTTAAGCCCAAATTACACACACTTCTTTTCCCTACTTACCGTTTCAGCTCTGCACTTTTTTTCAAGTCTTTCTCTTTTATTTCAGTTAACCATGTTGAATAAAAAAATGGCATCCACTATGTTGTATTTTCTATAGCGAGTAAGGACACTTCTAGCTATGCACTGATGTGGGATTAGTAGGGCAAATCCGATATCCAATATTGTTCATGTACAATCCTGTATATGAGAGTGAAAGTGACTGTAATCTGTCATTCTGAACACACTCAAGCACCACAACGAAACGTGACCTCTGCATTTAACACATCAAAGTGAGCAGCTATCAGCAGCACCTGGGGAGCAGTTTAGTGGGACGCTACCTTGCTTAAGGGAACCTCAGTGGTGCCAGGGCCAGGACTTGAACCTGTGACCTTCGGGTCTCAAGAGCAATGTCCTAACCACTAGGCCTCCACTGCCAATATGTATATGCTGATACATTTGTATGACTCATGACATGCTAGCCTTTTTCCCTTTCTGCTTTGATAGCTGTCAGTTGTTTAAAATGATGGATGATTGGTGGATTAGTGGATAGTGGATAGTGAATATTGATTCACAAAGTGAAAATGCAGTGCTGCAGCAGCACCACACTGTAAAATGTAGTTAGCAGTTGCAGCCTCTGTTGATTGAGTGAAGTTAGCTCTATGTCCTGAGTTACATGCGTGGAATTTATTTCTGTTTTATTTTTTTTACATGTAGTGTGTATATCATATAGTCATATTATGATAAATATCCATATACAGTGGTGATCATAATTAGAAAACAACCTGCAATTTTCAAAATTTCAAAATCACTGCTAATATCTAAACTTCTACTATCTTAACTGGAAAAGCACAGCAGTTTTTTAAGCATTTTTCACAATTTAAATATATTCTGAAGCACAATATAAACAACTTACATAAGAAAATTGCAAAAGAACTCTGGTTAAAATTAGAGAATACTCTTAGATTCCTCCCAGTTATTGGTATTAATCAGGTTATTGGTGCTAATTTGCTTAATTATCCTACAAGCTCTATTTATCTGTAAGCACTCCTATCTACTATGTACAATGGCAAAACATTGCGAAAGCACGCTGTCCAGATGAAAGCCAAAGAGATAACCCTTTCAACCACTGCAAGAGAAGTTGTTAATTCTGTCAGTAATTTCTATAATAATGCAGCTTCACAATGGCATTAATGCATTCGAGTCCCACAAAAATGTTGGTTGACCACGTAAGACAAATAAACAAGAGGATAGGAGACTCTGAATGGGGAATCGGTTCAACACTGCAGCTGGAATTGCTCTGCAGTTCAGCACTGAACAGGATAAGGATCTGTCTCAGCATAGTGTCTCACAGTTTAAGACAGTTCAGGTTGAAAGCCCATTCTGCAGTGACCAAGCCTCTCATCAGCAGAATCAAAAGGCAACACTCACCTTTGCTGAGGAGCATATTGTATGGACCAAGAACTGGTCCAGAGTCCACTTTAGTAATAAGAACAAGTTTGATTTGTTTGGTTCTGATGGGAAACATTATGTTCGGCATCAAACTGGGCAGAGTAACTGCAAATGTTCATCAGAACCTTCTTTAAGCAACATTAGAATTCCTTCCCTGCAAGCATCTCCCAATCAGGCCTCAATTTTCATGAAAGACAGTGCCCTCTGTTACACTGAAAAACAGGTAAAGCAGTTCATAGAAGCTCAGAAGACTGAAATAATGAAATGGCCAGCCCAGAGTCCAGATCTAAACCCCATCCAGAATCTTCCTTACAACGTTTTGGCTAGGAAACCCACTACAGTTACCAAATTGTGGAAGAGACTGGAGGAAAGGTGGTCCAAGATCAAACCAGAGCAGTGTGAGAAACTAGTGATGTCCTGTGGGCAAAGACATGCTAAAGGCATTCAAAAATTTTCTGTACAGAGAAATCATTTAATCTTCAATTTCATTTCATATTCCTTTCTCTGTTCCACGTTTACTTTCCCAGACGAGAAGATATTTGCCAAATGAATAAATATAAATGTAAATGTAAGATATTAAAAAACTTATAGGGAACTAGAATCCTATAAATGTTTCCCAAGCCCAGGCCTGAAGACCCACTGCCTGTGCAGTGTCTCTAAGTTTGTAAGCTTGACAATGATCTGATGAGCTGGATCAGGTGTGTCAAAGGCAGAGAATACCTGAATCTGTGCAGGGCAGTGGATTCCGAGGACTGGGTTTGGGAACCGCAACTTTATAGGATTTTCATATGTTTATGTCTGGCATTATTTGCAGGAATGAACAGTGTGGCTATATGGATATGGCTATAACATGCATTGAGGGTGGGGACATAGCAGCTATTTCTGAAGCAAGCTGAGGAACTTTAGCTGAGAGCAGATTATGTTTGGGAAGTGGTTTCTGGTCAGTGGATGGGAGATATTAGCTGCAGCAGCAGTTTTTTATAAAAAAAAAAAAAGTGATGGAGGAGTGATGGAGGGCTCTCGACTGCCCCCTGCAGGCACAGGAGTGAAGTAGGCCCAGCTGAAGGGGGTTATATATACAGTATAGACAACTATACAGTACAGTAGTAATAATAGTAGAATTGTTGTAGGTATTGCTGTTAAGCCTGTTATAATATTTTTGTTTATATTAATCGATATATATAATAAATCCTATTCTGATTTATTGAGATGCACCTGTACATTCTGTTAATCATAAGGATTACATGTACAATAGATTTTTAAAGCTCTTTATCAAACTAATGATATACTCACAGTTTGCTGAGTGCATTTTGAAAGTAGTGCCGTTAACATCCAGACCAAAGTAGAGGCTGCAAACCAGATAAAGTGGGACGTTGCCATGAAACTGAGGTGTGTACTACATTAAAGGACTGATTGTGTAAAGCAAAATATGGCTCACAATATATACAGTACAGCTCACAAATGTGCAAGAGCACATTTTTTCATGTCTGCTGTCACATTTGTGGGAGGTTGTACCACCACTGTGCACAAAGACAAAGAGAGACGAACCTGCACGTGAAAGGGGAGGACTTGGTAGGGGGTAGGATTTCGGCACAACACCGGAAGTGCTCGCTTTTAAAGGTGCGTTAAAAGCTGCTGCTCGTCTCTCCGCTGAAACATGGCCGCCGCCCCCGCAGCGGACAAGTCGACTCCGCGTCCCAGCAGCCAGCGATGCGACGAGGAGTCAGCGTGTCCGTGTCAGCCCCGGGAGATCATCAAACCTTCCATCACGGATCTGACCAAAGAAGTGCGGACCAATATCCTCTGTACGGTTGAAGGATGTGGGAAAATTCTACCCAACACTCCTGCTCTCAACATGCATCTGGTCAAGTCGCACAGAGTGAAGGTAGTGTAATGTGCTAACTTAGCGCACTGCTAGCCGTCCAGCTTGTCTAAACCGACAGTTGCGCATTATTTCTGCCACCCGTTTTTTTTTGTCGTCATTTATTGTATTTGTGTTTTGGGAATATGATCGGACTCCGCTGCTAGTTTGGCAGCTAGCTGCGTTTGACTGTTTTGAGTTAGATGGAGCTAGCAAGCAGCATTAATGACTGACAATTAACGTTACTTATTAAGTAATATTCGATCTGAATACATTGATATTGCATGTTCCACGTTAGCTATATATATATAATAAAAGTTATTCTTCTCAGCCCGCATTGCTAACTCTAGCATTGGTATCCGTACATGGCAGCTGACTACACAACAATATAGCTTCCACCAGTTCAGCTGGTGTTCGTGTTTTGCTGCTGTTCTATTCTAATAGAAGCATAGTAAAGTAAATCAAACTCCTAAATATTCAGTCTAGCTTGCCATCTTGCTGCTGGGGTCTGAGCTAATAGCAGTTTGGCTTGACTGGCATGTTCATGTCCATCAGATTAAACCCTAAGTGCAACCTAATCGTTGCACTGCAGTCGTGCTGTGCTGCATTTCTCTAGCGCCTCTGATGTCTTCCTCTGTGTCTAGCTCTTTTAGATGTGCTATTCAGGATAAATGCTTTTAGTAAAATCAGATTCAGCCTACGCATGCATTTTTGTGCCTGTATTCTTCAGATTTCAGATCTGTGTTACACTGTAGACCTCATCCGCTGTTAAGTGCTGATGCTTAAAAAATTTCTCTCTGGATCAATAAAGTATCTATTTATCTATCTATTTATCTATCTATCTAAAGGACTTTTTGACTGAATTTTCTCCTTTCTCTTTTCAAATCTTTCATTTTGTGCTGAGCACAGTCACTTATTTTTTCACTATACTTTTCAAAATAATATAATAATGTGTTTCTTAACATCTTTTTGGATGGTGAACGTCCATGGTGAACCAAAGAAGCAAACCTTTGACTCCAAGCATGTCCTAATCCACAACATTTGGCCTAAGGGGGGAAACTGTGTAAATTTGATCCTTCTGTGGTCCCTTCCTTTAATATTAGCTCTATTCCTTTGTTTTGTTTGTCCACATTCTTGCCTTTGTGTAAAAGATCAGGCTGCCCAATACAAAAAGGAGGCAATAAACATGTCTAATCTAGTTATTTAATCCTGTTTGGTGCAGCCCAGTGGCAGTGAGCAGTGTATAATGAGACCTCTTTGGATATTCACCCTTGCTTCATAGCATGAGTAACACAACCCTGGTCAGCAGTACAGTATAGGAGGGTAATGCTAATGCATTAAAGATTATTGATAAAGGGAGCTTACGGTTGCAGGTTTTTATTTCTTTATTTTTACAACTGCACTGCAATAGGCTGGCGTCCATAATCACCTTGAAGCATAAAGCAGCTTGTTGTGCAGCTTTCTCCTTTAGGGTGCTTATGTACTACTGAATACCAGTCTCAGTTTCTCCTGTTTACACTCGTGTGCTTTTCCATTCTTTTCCTCTCAGCTTGCTTCTCTTGGCAGAAGTGGGTTGACAGAGATATTGGGAGACTTTAGTCTTCTGCTCCATGTTTAGTTGGGACAAATTATTAGCTGTTGTTAACCAAGTTCCCTTAAGGGGACTACCCTTTAATGTGACCCAGACCTTGCATGAATGTTAATCCATGGGCTCCAATTCAAGACTACTTGGAGTGAATTATAATGTGCTAGTTTTGATGATATAAAGTCACATTTTTTGTTGAAAATCACAGTTCAGGCTATTGGATAATCCTCATGCCCATTGATGTACATTAATTTGGCTAGAACACTGTCCAAAGAGATGTGTCATGGCTGCACAAAATGCCTGCTCCTGTGTTCAGAACTACTGAATTCTTATGCTTATTACATGCACACCTGCTTCAGTTATATAAGATTACATAAGACCTGCGCCACTTTTTGCTGAGCAGAAACAGTTCCGTTTCACACAGTTTGGTGTCCGCATGGGGCAAGCCACCACTACATTCACTCCTACATGTTTTTTGCACATAGCCGTCGAGCTGACCAATGTTGCGTCTTCTCAGAAATGTCAATTAGAATTGTTAACACAGCTGTGTACTAAAATCCCAGTGATGTGACCTTCATGTTTTATTCAGCAGGTTCACATTAGCATGCTTTAGGATGACATGATTAGACTACATAACTGTGCTGTGATATGTAAAATAGATGCTATCTAATGACCAATGAAATGAGTTATGTAAGCATGTTTGTTTGAAAGTGGGTAAATTGAGAGCTGCAATTTGTTTTCAGATTAATGCTTGGGTGCTATTGGGAAGGCTGGCTGTTACAAATGAGTCACTTGCATGTCTCACAGCACCAAACTATGCACTTAAACACTTTCTAGCTTTCTTTTTGTTTTTGTTGATGGTGTCCTTCACACCTGAACATTTGCTGCTCTTCTGCAGTTCATTAGTGTCATGTTTGGGATGTTTAGCTTCTTCTCTACATGTGTTCTTTTTGTAGGAGGGTCTTGTCAACCCTACAGTAAGGAAGGATATAAAAGGTTCACAGAAGCTGTACTGTTGTCCAATAGAGGGCTGTCCAAGAGGACCAAACAGACCCTTCTCACAGTTTTCCCTGGTTAAGCAGGTAATCAGAATGAACTAAAAGTGTATGTAGTAAACTTTATGAACAGACTTCTGTTCTACATTTGGGAAAGCACCCCTATAAGTCTGATATTTTTGGTGTTTTGTTTTGGCCAGCATTTCATGAAGATGCATGCAGAAAAGAAGCACAAATGTGTCAAATGCAGCAATGGGTACAGCACAGAATGGGACTTGAGAAGGCATGCAGAAGACTGTGGAAGAACATACAGCTGTACATGTGGATGTCCATATGCGAGTAGAGCAGCACTCTTGTCACACATCTACAGAACAGGCCATGAGGTTCCCAGTGAGCACAGGTATTGGGTGTTTTCTTTTTTTGTGTTTTCCATCAACAAAGTGAAATACTGCTGTAATTAGTGTGCTTTTCTAATTAAAAATCACTGACCAGCCACTTCATTAGGTACATCTGCGTACGTGTGTAAAGTGCTAATGGAGTTCTTGAACATGTCAGTGTCCACCAATCAAAAAATCAGTTCAGCAGAACAAACTTGCATTAATTCTCTCCAATGAATCACTTGGATAAATCAGATGTTTTATCAATAACTTTAAATCTGCAAGATGGGCCTTATGTGTCTAAAAAAGTGGACAGTGAATAAACAGTGTTTAACAATTCTAGCAGCACTGCTGTTTAGGGCTGGGAATCTCTAGGCACCTCAGTAGAAGAGAAACACCTCAGTGACTATTTGGAACTTTTAGAGCAAAGAATATAATTTTGGTTCTTTTGTATAATTGAGGCCTTTTGTCTTTTTTTGATACGTGTACAAAAATGTGACCATGTTTTACATAGTAATAATGCTGAAATACTGAACGTTGAAAAGGGTTCACAACCTTTCAAGCACCACCGTACGTACTGACAGGTTTACAATAAAAAAAAAATCAGAAGGTGGACATAAATGTATAGGTAAGGTTTTGGGACCGCCCAACCGTAGTCCCTCTTGGCATACATTCTTCAAACTGTACATGAGGAATGGAACGTTACCCTTTCAGAAGACCTTTTCTCTTTTACTATTTTGATGCTGTTGCTGGTGGTGGAGAGTATTTGACCATGGCCCAAAATCTCCTACCCATGTTCAAGTAAACTGAGACCTTGGATAGATAGATAGATAGATTAGATAGATTAAAACTTTATTAATCCCTCGGGAAGGTTCTTTCGGGAAATTAAGTAAAGTTCTTGTGAAAGGCCGCAACATGTATTTTACATTATTTTCATAATCATCAAGTCATTGTGGCCTTTTTTTCCCTGTGAATGGGACCGCTGGTATGAACACCTCAGTCATAAATGTGTGCCCTTCTGCTCTCTTTGCCCTTTTGAACCCTTATTCAAAGTTACTTAGACTCTGGGGTTGGCCTTTTCCTCTTGCCATTTTAGTGCAAAATTAATTTTCATTTATGCGACAGAGCATCAAATGTTGTTAATTGCTTAATTGTTTTATGCAATGGACCTGATTAGAATCATCAATACTCCTGTTTCTCCACTCATGTATTCAGGTTTTTCTTTTGTCACCAGACTGCATATAATGTCAAACAATGTTTATTAAAAAAGTCAATATTTGTGTTCCTTATTAGATATCCACCTGTGAAGAAAAGAAAAATGGAGAGGTTGTCAAGCAGCACAACAAAAGTTAGGCCCATTGAACAAACATATGAAATGGCTGATGCTGATAAAGAACTGACAGAAGGAGCAATCCCTACTGAAGGAGCATCCCAAACTCCAGATTCCCCACAACACAACCCTGTTCACGCTAAAAATGTTCAAAAGCTTCTCCTGCCTAAACCTAAAGTTGCTTTGGTCAATGTCCCTGTGATGCAACTTGCACATTTGCCTGTTCTTCTACCCCCAGCAGAGAGCAGTGCCTTGAGGTCTGTGGTCTTGGCTGTGGATGCACATGGTTCCGTAAGCACTGTACACCTATTGCCTCAGTCACTGGGGGCAGTGGTGCCTGCTCTAAACACTAAGACTGTGAGTTTCAAAGAAACACTGCTTGCTTCCAATTCAAGCCTGGATGCCATCAGTACAGGAATCCAAGTCAATCTGGAGAGTCTGGTCTCAGTAGGTGAGCCAGTTATTGACTTGGGGTCCAGAAATAAAAGCACCTCAACAAACATTCAAACCAACATCTCATACCTCAGTAAGGGATCTGTTGGAGGAGTCACCATCTCCCCTATAGGTGAGGCCTCGGTGTCTTCTTGCTCTCAAACTGACATTAGCGTGAGTGCCCAGATCCAGCTTCCTGTCAGTGTCCAAACACAGACGTTCCCCTTGAGGGCAAAAGTTACATCCTCCATTGGGGCGCAAACAGACACGCTCAGCCAGCTGCCCTTTCCCTCTTTTAACATAACAAGAGAAACACAAACAAGCTGCTGCACAGCAGCCATGTTGAATAGAACCCAGATGGACCAAGCTATAATGTGCACAGACCTATTTGACACAGATATGCTCAGTGTCTCTACACAGACTGCACTAACTGACGGACCTTTCAGTACAAATGGGCTTGATCCCATGAGCACGGAGCCAGAACTCTTTGATGACAGAACAGCTCCAACCTTGTGCTTTGGGTCCCAGAGGGACATTTTGCCCCAGAACGCAGTAGCTGACAATCAGACGCAAACCATGACTCTTTTCAGTGACCTTGAGAACATACTTTCTGATAGCATGTCAAGTGGAACGCCAAGTTGTGGTTCAAGTCTGGTTCCAGTGCAGGAACAACCTACTGGCATTGACTTTGACTTTGAGGATTTCCTCAGTGCAACCCATATTCAGACTCAGACAGAAGAGAGTGCTTTGGGTGGCCTAAGCTCAGACACCCCCCTGGAGCTCCTCGATATTGAGACACAAACAGATTTCCTTCTACTTAGTGATGGCCACCAAAGTGATAGTGGCACAAGGGTGCAGTCAAATGACCTGGAGCTGGAAATGTTTGATACGCAAACCCAAACGGATCTTAACTTTCTGCTTGACCCCGGTGGCCATATGCCACTTGGAAGCATCCTTAGACATTCCAGCTTTAATATGAGCACTGAATCCTCTGACACAGAGACCCAGACTGACAACAGACCTCCTCTTCCTCTGACCTTATCTTGTTCTCATGAAGGACCGGTCAGGCTTAGCAGCACCGAGACCCAAACGGTCTGCCGATCTTTCAGTCTTGGTAACCTTTTTCTAACCAGCAATGAGACTCAGACGGTCATGGATGATTTCCTGTCCGCCGACCTGGCTTGGAACATGGAGTCCCATTTCAGCTCAGTGGAAACCCAAACCAGTGAAGACCTCTTCTCTCTGTTTCAACACTCTGAGAAACCCAACAGCTGAGAACTCTGCTGTTACGGCTCCCCTGTGGCGGGTGAGATTTAGGCTACATTGTGAAGGAGCTGTTTCTGGTGACTTCCTCACCCAGAGGCTGAGGGCCAGCAGATCGAGTTCTCCCAAACACTCATCGCTGTAAAGAGCCCTGTCTGGCAGATGTGGCGCTTGTGAGAATTGAGCTTGCTTGTAGTTATTCAGCATCTCAAGTCATTCCACAATGAGTAATGTGTGTCTGTCAAAATTTAAAGCGCTATTCCAAGTGGACATTAGCTGCACTTTATTGTTTGACTGCTCTTAAGCGTAATTTAATTTTTATTTGCACATTACTATAGTACTCTAATTTATATGGATCTTTATGGAAGTTTTTGTTTACTTTATAGTTATGAACCTCTCAGTAGGTGAGTTTCATTTTAGGTGTAATGATGGTGCTACTAAATAGTCCTAATTTTTCAGTGTTGCGCAAATCTGAAATTACAGAATAGAAATGGGATACATTCAGTATGATCTTGAATACAGAATGTTTGTAAAATAGGCAAATTTCCATGTTCAGTATTGCTTACATGATCTGTACGGGCCTTTTTTGCCTTTGTGCACATATTCTTTTGCCTTGAGTTGTTAGTCTTCTGTATGTGCAAGTTTTCTTTCAAGTGTCGAATGGTCTAGACCCAGCAAACTGTCACTGTGAGTAAACTGTGCTCTTGGTTCACTAAAGTTCATGCAGATATTTTGTATTGACTGTTACAGTATATGGTATTGAATTACGCATTTTGAACATCTGCAAATTAGGTTATCCTAACGTATGCATATTTATGCATGTTGCAAATGTTATGTTTCCTTTTAGGAGTTGAGCTCAGTTAAAGCTCTTAAACCTATGATTTGCATTCTGTACTGTGAGTAATTAACATGCAAATCGCAATTGTTTACAGTAAAATGAAACCTTTAATATTTTATTGGAAGCATGTATCATTTTCACTGAATGTGTATTCACCTTTAAGCATTGTTCATTTCAATTGATCAATTTTTAGCTTTTGTAGGTGCCTTAATTTAAGTGTTAAGTGACCATGTATACATTTGAAGATGTAAAGATACAGTGCATTGCTGCTTTAATAGGGACATTATTTCCTTTTTTTTTCTCCATAACTGATATTCTTGTTGTACCATAAGTGTATTTATTTCACTTGTTTATTCACCATATTGCACGAAAAATTGTCTGCCTTAGGCTGATCTTTTTTCAGTATTTGTAACTTGGTATGCTTTAACAATTTTTGGCCAGTACATTCTTCATTCATCTATAGATTTGAATTTCTTTAGCTGCAGAATGTATATGACACTGTGCCCATGTATAAGAGTGCTCCTCAGCATTGTAACCAAAAGTTTTCCATGCTCAGCCAATGGAGACCTTTGCATTCAACCATTGTAGTTGTTCCATTAAATCTGCAAATAGAGCATTCAAAACGATAGTCTAGTTAAAAAAATGTAGTATAAGGTGTTAGCAGGAAAAAAAATGTATTGCTGTAGATTACTTGAACTTGTCAGCTTTCACTCTGGTTCTAAATAGAGTGCATGCAGTCTTGTTTGTGCCAAGGTTTTGTTTTTTTTTTTTTTGTTTTTTTTTTAAGTTGAATTTCTGTTTTTTGGCTGAATTGAATTGAAGATATGTCTTAAGTTATGTGCATTCTTTAGGGTTTGGTAGGGTATACCAGTTTAACCCTGACTGTGTTCTTCTGTTTAGGCTATGCTGCAGCAGATACTCAGAATAAAGTGCTATTGAGAGAAACTGTTATGAATTTAATCCAATTACTCGACACATGGGTTGTCCATCTAAAGTGGAGCTATATGCAGTAGCATTGTAAGACTGAACGCGTCGAACTTAATTAGATATAGGTTGGAGGAAGACAGATTATGAATATAAGACAATTGGACATTCTACATTGATGTTTCATAAATAAAATATTTAACAAATTAATGCAATATTAGTGAACCTTAGTAATGTAGTGAAAAACATTACTTTTTTTTGTATGGATCCATCTAGTAATGTTACAGCCTGTTCCAAGCCTATGAATGAGTGAAATGTTCTAAAAAGTGTTTTTCTCAGCCTGAATTTGTAAAAGCCCCATGACATGCTTTCACAATAACTGTTGTTTTATGGAAGTTCACTCCTAAGGCATGTGTGCAGCAGTGAAGCCCCAGGCCCCATTATGTGGGGGTGCAGCCTTTGTTCAGTTGCTGGGAAACTGCTAAAGTTCCCTTGGGCAGCAATGGGCATTTTAACAACCCAGTCTTCAGAATGCTGAAAGCTGTGCTTTTAGCAACCTTTTGTCATGCATTTTACCTAAAATGGATTCATGGTACTGGGTTCACAATTAGATATTCTCACCATGGTTTAAACAGAAATTTAATAAAAACTTATGACTACAGCTTAGGTCAGAATTGCATAATAGAATGTTCTTTTCCCAATGCACAGTATTACATTTTAGAATTGTGATCTCTCAATGTCATTATCCATCACTACACCCCTGATAATTTACAAAATACTCTACAAATGCTTACAGCTGTGAAATACTAAATGGTCAGGACATTCTTCCCTACTTATTACAAATATGAACCACATTTCCAGTCAGAATGCTGTATGTTAATTTATGAACTTTTATATAACTGACCGGTGCAAAGACAAGATTTTCAATAGGTTTTTGACCAATTGTATTTTTTATAAATATACACAGATTTAAAATTTGATTGCTATAACACTCAACAAATTTTGTACAGAAGCATGTTTACCATTGTGTTGCATCACCTTTCCTTGTAATAACACTTCTAAATATTTGGGAACTGAGGATACTAATTGTAGTTTTGCATTTGGAAATTTTGTTCATTTTCACATGACAAAAATTCAGCTGCTCAACACTCCACAGTCACCATGGTCTGATTCTCCTCATCATCAAGTGTTGCAACAGGCAGGTCAAGCACACACAGTCAGTATCTATGAAGCTACGCTGTTGTAGCCTGTGCAGAATGTGGGCTGGAGTCCTGCTGAAATAAGCATGGACATCCCGGAAGAGACGTCGCCTTGATTGTGATAAAATTTTAATATATGCCTCAGAGTGAATGGTACCTTCACATAAATCCAAATCACCCTTACCATCAAAGATGCTTGCTTTTGCACCCTTCACTGATAACAATCTGGATAGTTGTTTTTTTATGTTTGGTACAGAGGCCTGAGGGCTAGATGATGTGCATTCAACAGTGGCTTCTGACCTTGCCCTTTATGCACGGAGATGCTGAAAGACCTATATTCTCTGCAATCGTGCCTTGAGAAATATTCCTTTTGAATTGACGAACAATTTCTCAAATTTTTAAATAAAGGGGTGAGCCACAAGCAAACTTTGGATGCTACTAGTATACTCAGTCATGACTACCACCTACCACCAATTAGCCTACTTAATGTGTTACTTTAATTTTCTGTGTACTTTTTGTTCTTATTCTAACTTTGTCCTACATTTTCTTGAGTTTGCTGCAGCAATTACATTCTAAATTTGTATATATA
>JBBPDA010000021.1:7335782-7354126 GCA_037974385.1 Arnoldichthys spilopterus | reverse complement strand
TATATATAAAATATGTAATACAATTAAGTTGGTCAGTAAAACTATTTAAAATCTTTGTACTGTCAATTAATTAAAGACTATGTGAATTCATTTTTTGTTTTAATTGCTTTTTGAAAAGTTTAGCAATTATTCTGGAATTGGGATTTGTAATTTCATGTGACTGATCACTGTATGAAAAGTTTATCAAAATGAAACTCTGGTGCCTAAAAGCATTGGAAGTTCAGGCTCCGCCCTCCTCGTACTCTTAGCCTTGAAAGCTGAGTGCAGTCTGTGCCCAGAACTGTGTCTTAAAGATGCCCGAGGTAGCGTGTCTCCAAAGGTGGTGAAGGACAGCTGACCCTTCTTAGAGACAGGGATGGACAAGAGACGATAATGGTGCTGGCTTGGCCCATGCTTAGAGGTAAGAGATCCTTGGCAGGTGTCAGCTGAACAGCCATATGGGATAACTGCTTTTTCTCCATTAACACCCAGTTTCTCACCAAAGTTGACCGGTCCTGTAGCACCACCCACAGCAATTGGGTTAGCCTCTCCCTCAGCTGGGCACAGATCACGGGACTCTCTCTTATTCCAAAAATTGGGACTTAAATTTCCAGATGTGTGGGGTTTTACAGGGGGCAAAACGATAAAGCTGCTTACAAGTGTGGCTTTTTTTGCACCTCTGTCTTTTGGACATGGACACTGAGCATTAACCCAAAGGTGGTAAGGCAATATTTTGTTGTGTATACACTGGTAATTTTTCAACATCAGTTTATTGTTTAAGGGGTCTGATTTGACGTTTCCCTCCTGAGTAGTGACATCAGATGTTCCCTCCTCTGAAGTAGAAGAAGAACTGTCAGGAATAGTGTTTTTCAGAGGCTCCTTAGCAATCTGACTGGATGATTCAGATGAGGTGCCAGCACAGTCAGACACAGGGAGTTCAGACAGCTTCAAGTTCTTAAGATCAGCACAGAGAACGCAATGGGACTCTGTGTTGTCTGATTTAACTTTTCTCCCCTTTTTCTGTGCACAAAACAACAACCAGGCATCAGAAGACTGCCCCCATCCTTGGAACTGTCAAGAAAAAACATGCACAAAATATTAAATGAATGACTTCAAGTGAGGGTTCAAAACTCCAGACTACTGAAAACTGTTGAGAGGTCTCCTTACAAAAAAACATAACTGTGGAAATCTTTTGCACAATTAACACAAGAATCTAAAGCAAATCAAAAAAAACTATTTTGTACAGCAGGTTGTAAGACAATGCAGAATACTTACAGCTTCCTCCCAGCCAGTTTCATTGTGACGCCTGTAAAGATCCTGCTCTCTTAAAGTTTCTTCTTCACTTATAGCTAGCAGTGCATCCACATGTTTCCTGTCAGGAGCCGTGGGGTCATACCATTCTGGGTCTTCAAAAACTTCATTTTTTTCATCATCGTTACATCCCGAATAACAGAACTTGGAGTTCATTATGCAGATAACTCTACAAAATAAATTAGTAATGGGTAAAAACATTAAAAAACTTAAATCATTCAATTTGGACATATTAACATCACAAGATGCCATTACTGATCCGATTAAGTGCCAGAGATGCTAGCATAAAAGCCTGGGCACATTAACAGTTATATTTCTCTATTTCATAAATACTGTTTCAATGAATCCAGAGATTAAAATGTGGATAGAAAGTTTTATAAAAACAATGTGAAACTAAAAAAGTGTGAAATAATTGTCATTCTATTTTCCACTAAAACGAGGCTAAATCTCATTTTTGAGAGCTGACTGCATATTTACTGCTTTCCTTTTACAGCATGTTTAGTTCCCGTGTCGAGAGAGAGAGAGATGTTGATGTTCCATTGTGTTCAAACGTACCATTACGGTCACAGCATATCAACCCAGACATTAATTTAAAAAATAACAACAGATAAAAACAGACTAAAATCAAGAAACCAAATCAAAAGTCATGGAGTAAAACGAGTTAAAACACATGAACAGAGAAAGGGATGGGGAGAGAGAGAGGGGGGGGCAGAGAACACTTAACGGTCACAGCAAATCAACCCAGACATTAATTTAAAAAATAACAACAGATAAAAATAGACTATAATTAAAAAAAAGTCATGGAGTAAATCGAGTTAAAACAGAGAAAGGGATAGGAAGAGACAGAGGGAGAGAGAGCGCACTGTACACACCTGCATGATGTTGGTAGCATTGTATTATCTCGAACCCCGGAACCGTTAGCGTTAGCTGCAGTGAAACAGCCCCGTTACTCTAGAAAAGTTTGTCCGAAAACCACTTCACCTCACTCACCGTTAAAGTTCACTACATTGATATTTTAAACTCCCTTGCTCCAAAAGCCTCGTCTTGCTGCCAGAGGTCGTTGCAGTTAGTTTAACTGGAGCCAGCGGTGATCAAATATTTATGTCGTTGTTTCAAACAAGCTCTCTTCTCCTTCCAGTGGGAGTGTAGCGCACGGTTACTACGGCAACCTAATAGGGAAACGACGCGTGCGAACCGTGACGTGTATGAGGGGGCGGGGCTCCAGGGCCACAAAATGATTTGGTTTAGGGAACCGACTCTTAATAACTGTCCGTGAATCGAATACACAAATCAATATCCTCGCTATGTAACGCTCCGGTTCTTCACGGTCATTTATACTATATAAAAACCACTGTACACTGGACGTTGTTTGCAGTTTCTTTGTGGTAGTAATTAATGAAGAAGATAATTTTTAAAATTACATAAAAGTACAAAAACCATATACAAACACCAGAAAACATAAAATAAGTTTTTTGTTTTTTTTACAATACGCACAATTTCCGAAGCAGCAGTTCTAAAGTGACTTGAAATAAATCAGCAGTGTTGGGGAAGCTACTGTGAAAAGCTACCAACTGCATCATACTGGAAGACGTTGAACTACAGCAAAAAAAAAAACAAGAAAGAAATCTAGTTTTACTACTAAAGCTACTTTAAACAAGTAGATCTGATTACTTTGTATAAAATATGTGTGTGACTGAAAATTATAACAACATGCTATATACGAAAAATGTCACATGACAGCAAAGATGATTGCAAAAAATTCAGTTCTGATCATCAAACATTATCATCAAACTTCCCTTTTCTGCTGTAGATCTTCTCCTTACTACATATACTAAGAACAATTGTAACAAAATGAAATGTAGGAGCATGTGAGTCTGCGAATATTAGCTGAAACAGATCACACAGCAGTCTACCACACTCAAACCCACACACACAAGCTTGATCACTGACCTAAACAAGACAAACATTTTATACATCAGAGCAGAACCTCTTGATTATACGACACATAAGCAGTCTTTAAAAGCTCTCATCATTCAGATCATTTCATATGGCACTGAAAATGTCTTTGCCAAAGGACAGATCTAGTGTGGGGGGTTTCCTTATATTCACCCACTAACAATCACAAAACATAATCAATGCACAAAAATCGAGGCTCCACTGAAAGTAACTGCAAGGAATCTCAGTTTGTTTATAATGTGCTTTTTACTGGCAGTGTAACATTTTGAACGATTACGATTACTGTTCGAATTGTGTTTTTGTGAATTGTGTTTTTAATCCTCAGTCAAAATAGGCCTGAAGATGCTACAAAATTGATTCTGTTAAAGTTGAATCAGTGAGTCGGTTCACCTAATTGATATGATAAGAACCATTTCAAAAACTATTCGTTCTCGTGTCATACGTAGGCGGTTTATAACATCTTTTTCTTTTTATCATTTTATTTTTTGCCGTCAGAAATACAATTAAGGCACTATCTTTTATTAAACATACGACATACTTTTCACTCCCCTTTTACTTTCGCCTGTTATCAGTTTTACTTCCTTGATTCTACTTCCTGTATTTCGTTTCTTTTTCCACATCGCCTAATTATCAGGGTCTTGACAGCTCCAACAACTGCCGTATATGTTTCTCACAGCCGCTCCGTAAGTCGTGACCTTATTTGGCAGGATCCAAGAGTCTGAGAATAAGAGAGAAAAGGAAAGCGCAGCTCCGGATGCGCTAAGCAGGATCCGCTCCTGGTTTTGCTGCTACCTGCTGCCAACGTGACTCCCCCCACGATCCCGTCCGTCTCCTTGAAGGATGAGGTGCAGGTGAGGAAGCAGGAGTCCTCGCTCTTCTGTGACATTTCGGCTACGTACGGACATCGTCGCAGACTGGGTGGCATTGCGAGGTCGCTGTGTCCCCCGTGACTGTGAGGAGAGGTTTGCGGCATTAACTGCAGGACGGAAAAGGGGAAAACAGAAAATAGAGAGGGCTCGAGTGGAAATCCGCAGTGCTTCAGGCGGACAGACACGACGCACCAGCACAAACATGCAGTGAAGTGACACGAACCCCCCTCCTCTCAGTCTGGACAGTGCATTTCTTTTTTCGACCCGCATTTATTTTGTATGGAAACCGAGTCCGTTTGCCCTTCTGCGGTCATGCTCCCTCCCAATAACTGCAACAACTGCATCCCGAGGAACTACAGTTGCATCGCCGGTCTGTTCGGCAGCTTGGCCGCTACTCAGAAGATGGACGACGACGGGGACGGAGACAAGGGCGAGGAGGAAGAGGAGACGGGGGAGAAGCCCGTGAACGGCGAGTGCCCGCCGCTGGAGATGCGCGTAGTGGACGAGAGGCCGCGCGGGCGCGAGTCCTTCCTAAAGCCACCGCCGCAAAGCCCCACTCAGCGGCGCAGGTGCAAGTCGCTGCCGAGCCCCGCCGAGAGGGCCCGGCTGGAGATCGCGCGCAGCCGCAGCCCCAACAGCCAAAAGAAAGTGCGCTTCGCCGACTCCCTCGGCCTGGAGCTCATCTCCGTGAAGCACTTCGACGAGGCGGACGTGCCCGAGATCCCCGAGCGCGTCATGGACAAGTTCCGCAAGGCCCGCGCGCTGCACCTCAACAACTTCCAGCACTGCAACGCGAGCGGCGGTGCGGCGCACTCGGTCTTCATGGAGCTGCTCTTCGCCAGCCCGGGTGCGTCGCCGGACTTTGCCGACCGCGTGAAGGAACTCCGCGTGTCGCTGGAGCGCGTGGACGTCGACGAGTTCTGCCTGTCCGGCCTGGTGAGGGTTCTCAATGTGGCCTTCGAGAAGAGCGTGGCGCTCAGGTACACGCTCAACAACTGGGCCACGTTCGTGGACGCACCCGCCTCCTACGTGCCCCACTCGAGCGACGGCCTCTCGGACAAGTTCGCCTTCAAGATCGTCACGCCGACCTTCCTGGAGGCGGGCGGCACCTTGCAGTTCGCCGTCAGGTACCTGGTGGACGGACACGAGTTTTGGGACAACAACGGCGGGGAAAACTACAAAGTGAGGCGCCACAGGTTTAAGATCTCCCCTCCCCGAGAGTGGGAGAACGGATGGATCCACTTCATCTAGCCAGCGCGCTCGTGTGTGTGTGTGTGTGTGTCTGTGTGTACGCAAATGCATCACGCACTTGTCTGGCAACGCGCACACGCCGGTTCACCGCACTCGCTCTTTACACCGTGTAGTTCGGCCTGCCTCTCCGTGCGATAGTGCAGCTTTAGGCGCATTGGCGGGTTTGCTTGTTGTCGCACGCGTGTGTTTGCTGGCCAAATGTGAAATGTCGGTCCGGGTCGGGTGGGAGGGTCTTTTTTTGCAGTTTTTCTCTTATATAACACGAGAAACACGTGCCACGTGAGGAGATGTTGCCCATTTTACGCATGGTTTAAGCTATAGATGCGCACACACATCCGTATATGCTTGTAATAATGGCTCTAACATAGATTGAAGCCTTGTGTAGGAATTCCGCGCTTTCTGAAGAGGGCTAGGCCGCACAGAGGGAGTGTATTTGGCAGCTGGTTTATCTGACCTCCACCTTTACTCCTCACACCCATCCAGATGTTCCCATCACAAGGAGGTGCTGCCTGTTAGAACATAAAGGAGGATTCCACCCATTTGCAATTGTTCCACATATTGTCGCTGTCCACGAAAAAACAAGCAGCTTCAAAATTGTTCATGAAAAGGTAAAAACATTCCTTACTTCTAATGGGGGCTGCACAATATAATGACATGGCAGAAGGCTGCAATATGGAAATGAGCCTCTCACAGCCAATCACAGAACTCCTTATGACTTCCATGTAAAGGGGTGGGGCTAAAATGTTTTAGGCTAAATAAGGAGGTATATGTAAATGTATTGGTTATATGACTTTACAAAAACTATGATTTATATATGGAGGGTATGGATGGTGGAGTGCAGCTTTAAAAATCATTACATGATACATCCTTACATACTTTAGGCCTTTTTAAGTAGAGGAATGCGACCTGGAATAATCGTAATGCCGATATTTTGTCCATATCATGCAACCCTACTTCTAATGTTAGTTAATGGAAGAACATTTTACAAATGATTTTGGAGCATTTCTGTTGGTCTGTCCATCATGAAAGTTTCACACCATCTGAAATCAAAAAATCTAAAATTAAAAGTTGGATGTTATTTGACTAGTAAACAGCTGTTCGGAGCGTTTAGAATGGTTAATTTTTAGAGAATCTTGACAACGCTGGTTTCTTTCCAGGGGTGGTCATAGGAACCAAGGATCACAATGTCTACATAGAGTCGATGCCTTCTCCACACTTGGCTACAGTAACTTATTGTGCTCTTCAGTAAGGAGTTGTTTGCATTTTCCACGAGAGCATTAGAGAGTTCAGGTACTGATACTTGAAGTCTAGTTCAGGATCCCCAGCATCATTCCAACTCCTAAAGGCGCTGGACGGTGGTCTATCCCTCTGGAGAACAAGTCCACTGCTACACAGCTGAAGCTTAGTTTTTTATGACTTTTGTGGCAGCACCACAGCTTCTCAATTCCTCTTGAAATTATACAAGCTGTGTGTAGACTTTTCCACGTCTGTGCCTGCAGTAAAGTTACTGAATTCACAAATTATCTGATTGTGGGGAGTGGACTGAAGCCTATCCCAAAGTTCATAGGGAGAAAGGCAGAGAAACACCTACAGACATGTTTGGACTGTAACCGGAGCTTCAGGCAAGTTCCACCAGCTGGCCAGGATTTGAACCCAGGAGCTTTTTGCTGTGGAGAGACAGCCAATGTGCCACCCAGATCAAGGTAGTGGTTTGGGTTTATGTGCAGTAGGACTGTTTTCTATAGCCTGCCAAACCATGAGGAAAAAAATAAGACGGTTTTGCTGATATTAGAAACCACAATAGAGTTCACTGCCTGTGGTTAAAATGACAATTTAATGGTTGTTTACCAATATATTTGTCAATGTGTATAACATTTGGATACTCCGCAAAAAGCAGCAATGCCTTGTGCAGTGAGACAATTAACCACATTCAAAGCTAAAAACCCTCTTTGAATTTCCTCTTTTCGTGACGGTTGCATACCTCAGACCATAGTCATTTCTACTGTGAGAATCTTTTAACCTTCCAGCAACATTCAGGTGTAGTTCCTGTTTATGCAGGTTCAGTATAACAAAAATAATATATTAATTTAAAAAAGCAGACTTTATTTTTATGTGACCAAACCAAAACTAAATGTATTTATTAATCTTATTTATTTTCTCCTGCTTTTCAAGGATACTTACTTTCTTTCTGTGGCATGTTTGCCTCTGGATCTTCAGTCAGGAGTAATGAGCTTTAGTCTTTGTGAATACCTGTTGCATTGTGTAATGTCTTCACTGTTAATGCTGTAGCATTACTGCTGTTCGAGCAGGGATTAATCTGCTCATGCTTTACATACATTCTGTATTATAGATGCCTTGGCTGAGATGTCACACTTAACATTTGTGGGAAATCACAATTTACACATTGTTTAATAAAAAAACTTGCCACTAGTAGAAAAACTATCAGCTAATGGAGCAAATGAGATCAGATTGTGTGGTAGCTTAGAGTAGCAATTGTTGCAGTGAAACAAGAAGGCAAGGTTGTGTTTATTATTATTATTATTTGTATTATTATGATTTATTTTTATTCTCTGTAAATTATAACATTTTTATTGATATTTTTAAAATTATTATATCACTGGAAATAAGAAGAGGAACACTTATAGCTCCTGATGCTCTGCAGTGCTGACTGTTTCTGCACACATTCTCTGATGGCATTAGCTATTAACATCTATCACTGTTGTAAATTTGGTCTAGTTGAGACTTTCCTGTGTCAGAAGTAAACTTCTGGATATCTGTGGTGATGCAGCTTACATTTTCAAGTAGGTACAGAATGAGCTACATGGTCAGAGAAGTGTTGTTCGAGCACAGAGAGAGATAGGGAAAGTTTTAAAACACCATTTGCCTATTTAAAGTGTGAATATACATTTTTATAGTGATTGCTTTATGCTGTGTCATCCATGATTATGGTACACTGATTACAGCTCTCTGAAATGAGCAATTATCTGTATTTTGTATCTAACGTACAATGCACTAAAAGTTCATCAGAGAGGAATTTAACGATTTTTTTTCTTTTAATTGATCTCCTATTACATACACTGATCAGCCAAAACAATAAACCCATCTGCCTAATACTGTGTAGATTTCCCTTGTCCCTAACAAACAGCTTTGGCTTTTTAAGGCATGGACTCTACAAGACCTCTGAAGGTGTGCTGTGGTACCTGGCACCAAAATCTTAGAAGCAGATTCTTTAAGTCCTGTAAGCTGTGAGGTGGGACCTCTATGGAGCAGACAAGCTTGTCTAGCATATCCCACAGATGCTCAGGTGGCTTGAGATCTGAGGAACTTGGAGGTCAAGGCAACTCCTTAAGCTGTCATGCTCCCTAAATCATTTCTGAACAGTGTTTGCTGTGTGACAGGCCACGTTATCTTGCTGACTGAGGCCATTGCTTTAGGAATACCATTGCCTTGAAGGGCTGTATTTGATCTACAACAATTTTAATGTAGCTGGTACCTTAAAGCAACATCTTCATGAATGCCAGGATGGAAGATTTTCCAGCAGAACATTTAACAGAGCATCAAGGGTTTGCCTTCATCCCAAAGTGCCTGGATCTCTCCCCCACGTAAACAACGCACATGCAACCATTTACATAATGTAAAGGAATGCATGTTTTGTCAGACCAAGCCACCTTTCTTCTATTGCTTTGTGGCCCAGTTCTCATGCTCACTTGCCCATTGTAGGTGCTCTCGATAGTGGACAGGGGTCAGCATGGCCACTCTAATGAGTCTGCCTATGCACCCCTGTACCCAGAAAGGTGTGATGCACTGTTCTGAGACTTTTCTGTCATAGACAACATTAATTTTTTTTTAACAATTTGTAGATCTTCTGTAGGATTAGACCTGATTAGATTCTCAGATGCACCTGTAAGCCTTGAGCACCTATGAACCTGTGCTGGTTCACCAGTTGTTTTTCCTTGAAGCAGTTTTGGTAGGTACTAACCACTGCATAACAGAAACATCCCACAAGACCTGCCATTTTGGAGTTGCTCTGACCCAGTCGAATAGCAAATGCAATTTGGCCTTTGTCAAAGTTTTCCAGATATTGTCCACCTCACTTAGGTTTAATGTTGTTGCTGATTGGTGTATACTAGTGGGTTTTTTTGTGTGTTTTTTTTTTTTTTTTTTTTACAGGTTTAATTTCCTGCAGCATAATGCAGGTATCATTCCAAAGGCTTTATCCCTGTTACTAAATACACAGTGAGATTATTTTTACACAGAGTAATAGTATTTGCTTGTGGATGTGGATTCTGTTACATTATTTAATAATGTAAGATACCTCTTTGTAGAAATGTATTAAACTTCTGATAAATAAAAATAAGAATAAGGAAGTTGTGACCGGAGGTAGGGCTGGGCAATATGACGAGTACTTAAAAAACACTAAAAACTGCATGTTTCATTAAAAGCAGCATGATTAAGCTTTTAGATTTAATTGGATTTAGTACTGCAGTGTTAATGTTTTAAAAAAGATTATTCATAGTGTTTGATTATATTTTAAATGTGGCTTTTTTGTCTCATCAGATCTCTAAAAAGCAAAATATTATGTATGGTGAAAATGTCTTAAGGTATCATATTTTTTTATCATATTGCCCAATCCTAGTAGTAAAATACACATCAGTCTGCACTTTTCTGTATAAAACAGATCTTATTTTTCCAGTGAGCTAATACAGATGAATAGCCATACGTCCTTATGAGGTGTGCAATAACCCCTAAATGCTTAAAATGCAACTGAAATAGATTTGTCATTAATGTTGTGCTGCTCTTTAAAAAATTGAATGAAATATGTTAATAAATGTTAATGTTGTGTGTGGAAACATTGTTACTGAGGAATTGTGTAAGAAGAAATGGTCATGACATGCCTTAGGGAATTCAGTTTTTTGCTCTGGTTTTAGTTTGGTAATCAAGCTAATGATTGTAAAACTGAATCTGTGTGAAAAGTTATTGTATGTTTTTGACTTGAAAAACTTGAACGAAAAGCTACGGTGGTTACTTGCACAGCAGATTTCCCAGCTTCTATGCTTTTATGTTTATGGAATTTGCTCTCAAGGTCATTTACATTTTTGTGTGTGTCCTGTTTATCACTGTGCTTATTTTTACATACATTGACTAAAAGAATTGAGAGAGGGTTTATTGACTATATTTAAGTATTTATAAAGGCACAATATTAACAGAGTATATGAAGTGTTGTGTGGTAGTGTGGACGCCTTTCCTCTCCAGAGTGTGACATTGTGTGGATACAGCAGAATTTCACAGTGGAAGTGGAAATGGGTTCAAGAATTAGTTCAGGGAATTGGTTCAGGGTGTCACTGCACTCTTAAAAAGCAAGGTATAAAAAGGGTCATTTGATGTGATGTCATAGAAAAAACACTCCTGTTTCCTTCTGAACCATTCAGTTGATTTTTTTAATATATCCACCTTTGGAAATTAGTGACCTTTTAAAGTTTGAAGAACTAAAGACCATGAAAAGATTTTATACCAGTGAAAGGTGTGTATGTTTTATTTAGAACTTCATGTACAACCGAGAATCATTTAAGAACCTTTATTTTTAAGAGTGCAGGAAATTGTATCAGTAACACTGTTAACGCTGTTAGGGCTCTAGGTAGTCTGTCGTTCCAGTATTCCATATATGAAGGAGATGAATGTCATGTCAAGTTATACCACTCTGTTTTGTTGGTCAACCAGTTGATACCTTCACCTGGTTGACCACCATCAGACAGCCATGATTCATAGAAGCAATCCTAATTAAAGCTTAAAAGTCAAATATAACTTTGATAACAACAAAGGTTTAAGGAGTCAATAAACAGCCAAGCTATCGCTGAATATTTCTGTATTCATAGAGGCCGGTTTTGGGGGGCGGTGTACTCTACGGCCAGTGTGACTGCACTTTTTTATTCCAACAAAGCCGGAGCCCACATGATCATTTATCAACTGCTTGTGTGGAATGAAATTCTAGGGTCACACTGGCCTTTTGCGATTAGATCAGACACCCCTGGCCTTTCTGATGACTAAATGCTTTTTGGGTATGTGGGAAAGCTTTAAAGACTTCCAAGATTCATTATATTCAGCTCTGTGCATCAGATGTTCTCCTTTTGTTTTAATCTATGCAAACCTGTCTTGGATTTATTTCCACTCTGTGTTGTCCTGTTGTGTTTAAATTATTCTGGATTAAATAATTCAAACGTTATTCCTGCTGTTTTGCATGCACAGCAGCAAAGTTCTTTTATTTTTATGGTGAATTTGTATTGTAGTTTATATTTTGTTAACCCATGCAATTAAAGGCATTTGAGGTGAAAAAACATGTTTGTATTCCTTTAATAACAGACATTATAGTTCTATGTGATGTTTACAGTCATGCAGATGTCTATTCAGAGAGAGTATCTATAATCATCTCATCTGGCTATATTGGGCCTTTCAAAAAAAAGAGTAGAGCTGTAGTTACACATGAAGATCACCAGCCTTCTTAATGTCCTTTGCTGAATAAATCTACCAGCAAATTGTTTATTGGAAAACCACATTAACAATCAATAAGGACACTTGATCTTAAGGTTCCATTCCAATTTTCCCTTTTGAATTCACAAGCCCAGTGTTGACCTCTGCCTGCTGTGTTAGTGTCATTACGCCACTGAATACCTCCTGACGGATGGTTTTAAAGACATGTCCTTGAATCGATTGGTCTTGACTCCAGGGTTCTCTACAGGGACTAGAGAAGTAGGGCAAGATTGCCTTTCTGGGAAGACCTGCATTAGTAATTCATTATTATTTCAAATTCAAAGTCAAATTCTTGACTACATATCCTTTTAAATTATTATTATTATTATTATTATTATTATTTTACATAATTTATACATTTACAAATGTACATAATTTATCAAATTTACTTTTTGAATATTTCATGAGAAATGAAAAATGGTTTTATATTAACTTACATGCATGTCTATATTAGCATATCCTTTTTCCAGTTACCATTTTTCAGAGTTATAAGATTTTGTAATGAGAGTTATGAGCAAAGATTGTCTTATTTTATTGCATTTCCTTCCTTCATAATGCAACTTGCAGGTGGTTACTTCAGCTGTGTTTGACAAGTCTGCACATTATCCACTAGATACAGACATCTAGGCTCTTCTCAATTTTGGCTCCCAAGTGGTGGAATGAACTTCCCCTAACAGTCAGAACTTCAAAATACCTTGATGTCTTCAAACTATGACTAAAGACTCTCTTCACAGAGCACTTAGGACCATAACTACAGAACTAACAAACTTACTACTAAGTTTATAAGAATTTTTTTTAAAAATGTCAAGGTTTTGCATCAGCTCAGGTATAATCTTGGTTGACTAGCAGCTCTTAATCCAAGTCTAGGTTTTCTTTGTAGACTACAAAGTACCACTCTGGGCGAGAGCGTCTGCCAAATGCTGTAAATGTAAATGCCTGATCTGTATAAATAACATGAATGGATATGTGATGTCCCTGGAAACATGGTGTAAATATTAAGATATTAAGATTGAGTTTTATATTTAACATCCAACAAATTTGGAATGAAAAAAAAGTAAAAGTAATTCTAAAGCATCTAAAGCAACTAAAGACTTAATGTTGTGCAACCTAGCTTGGTTCTGGGCATGTTCTAATGAACATGTATGATTGACATCTCTCAATCCAGCACTCTCAGTCTGCTACACTATTGAAACACAAGTGCGAGTGAAGCAGGTAGAAATGAATGAAACAGGTTCTTTACTAGTGGTGTGTCCATTGCTCTCTGAAATATAATGCAGCTTTTATTAGGTGAAACCTTGAAGAAGATAAAATTCTTTTTCACTGCTGATGTTCATCCAGAAAATTCTGGTTGGGCTGTTTGAATGAATGGATAGATAAAAGACTAGCTGAGTTCTGCCTGCTAGGGCATTATTTCCTAGTGCTGCTCATGAGGCTCATAGCCCACATTTTTTCCTGCTACCAGCACACCTGATTCAGGCAATCAGTTCATTAACAACCCTTCACTGAGCTGAATTGGGTATGCTAAAAGAGGGAAAACACTAAAATGTGAAGAAGCATTTGCCTCCTGGACCAGGATTGGCAAACACTGTTATGGGTGAACACAGGGTTGCCACAATGATGAGGGGACTACATAATATTTGTACTGCCTAGCATTATGACTGGCCATTTAAAGGACACTGATTATTCACAGGGCATACTTTGTACATGTTTATTGTGTTCACACAAGGGCAAGATTAACATACAAATATGCATTTAGGTTTCTAGGCAGGCCTAACCAGCCTAAAGTCAGACGTTGGAGCTATTTGCTTTATGGAAAGTTGGCTACTGGTTTGTTGCTTATTTTGTCAGCACTTCTCATTAAGCTGAATTTCACATGGATCTTTTAATACACTTAGCAAGAAAAAAATGTCCCACGATTCTCCTTAAACAGCAGAACCCCAAATTAGATGGGAGAAATTAGTCTTCTTGATGCATTCCTAAACTTCTTGCCAGACTAGTGGCACAAAAACAAACCTGAAATGAGCCCTGAACCCACTCAAATGTTTGGCATCTACACAATCTGCTGAAAAGTTCCCTTATGACCTTACTGCAATGTTGTACTCCTTAATTTACTTGCAGCAAGCAGTTCAGCAAGAAAACATCTTTCATATATAAATAAACAGTTACAATGAACATACATGATTGACGTTTGTTTATATTACTATCAAATAGCAATGCAATGTTTGAAGTTTATGTACGTTTAAGTTAAACCGCTAAAAAAAAGTAGGAAGCTTAATTATGACCACAACCCTTTATCTCCAGAGACAGATTTTGAAGCTGGTGATTGGCTGTTTCAATCCACAATAGGAGCGTGAACATGAACCCTGTGGTTACGTTATTTTACCCGCTTCACTGGTTGAACGCTTCAGAGTCCGAAGAAACAGATGTTTTTAGACTATTTTTCTTTTATTATCCTTCTCCTCCATCAAGAGGCTGTTTGTGAGATGTGGAATCATCAGTTATTAGGGAATCTTTCCGCTGTTGGTTATCTGGTAGCTACTTTTCTCACATTTTCTCATTTACCTGCTAGCGACCTGTAAGCTAATTTACCTGCTAGCGACCTGTAAGCTAATTTACCTGCTAGCGACCTGTAAGCTAAAGTACCTGCTAGCCATCTGTAAGCTAATTTACCAGCTAGCTACCTGTGAGCTAGCTTAGCCACCTAATTACTCCGTGGGCTGTTTGTTAGCGGTGATAAACGATGTTTTAACCAGTTTAACAGACATTTTACCTGCTCGTCACCTGTAAGTTAACCTGAGCATCTCATTAGTCTGTGGGCTGTTCGTGAGCAGTGGGAAATATTGTTTTAACCTGACTGACAGGACATACTTCACCTCTTACCCCTGTTTTTTTTTTTTTTTGTCGTACAGGCTGTTTGTTTAATTTTTCTGTTAAATAAAATGCTGTGATTGTAGTAATAAATGTCCAGGTCATTTGACCATATTCTTTACCATAATGTAATGTTACTTAGCTCATCAGAAACAAAAACATAAACCGTTATATGGCCTTAGCGTTACTGAGATTGAAGTAAGTTTAAAAATACAGGATGGATGTAGTGTTCTGATGTCTTAAGTTTCTTGTTTTCTTTGTTTGTTGTGTTGCAGGTCTCGAGAAGTGTAACTGAAATGAATAAATAATGTTACCTACTTTAACATAAATTAAGTGGAGTGATTGTATAAAGCAATTGATATTATAAATATATTAACTTGGACAAATGTGGAATTTAGTGGATTGAATTTAAGGTTTCTAAGTAGAATAACTGGGTAGAGCAATTGATCCTACAAGAAATTACATCGAATAAACTTTGCATTTAGTGCATTGAACTTAAAATAATAAGTGTGGTCACTCAGGCTTTTAAGTTAAAATCACGTTTACACATTACTTTACTTTTTTAGGGCAACCGGTTTCCACAAAGTTTTGAGTAAATTCAACTTATCCGAGCCTCGAGTAGAATTAAATTTCTTGAGAATTAATACTGTTTGTGTGTATATGCATTTTGCTTGTCTGCTCTGCTGAGCTGGTGTGTATATTTCTAGTGGGCTCACTGCGAACGGTATGCAGAATACAGCCAGCCGCCATAATGGACACTGTTCCTTGACTTAGCACTCGCAGGACATTTGGATCAATACTGATCTAGTGTCACAGACAGACGGATAAGTGTGGCACTCGCATTTGCAAGATGCTTGCTTTACTTTAGGCCTCATTATTCCTATATACCGATAAAGGGCTGGGTGAGTAGAGTATATACAGTATAGACAAGCATTTAAAAAAAAATAATGACATGATGCAATGTCCCATTTAACCCAAAATACTGTAATAATGATTTTAACAGCATTCCAGTATGATCATATTCACAGCTCTGTGTGTTGCTGACATCTGCTGCCTCTGCAATTCCCTTGTGATTTGCTTGATCAAGCATTACTACATTAGGAGGTGGTTTCACCTATACATGAAATGTCATCTACACTTATTAGCCATAACATAACCAAAACTGTCTAATATTGTGCAGGTCAAAGCACCCTTCACTTTGGTGCACTGTAGAAATAGGATCAAAACAGAGAGGCTAACCTTCGCACCCCATACACATGAATGAGGTTTGGGGACCCATGACCCGGTCACATTTTTATCAGTGGGTTTGGGAACATCCCACAAGACATGTTGTTTTTAAGATGCTCTAACCCTGTAGTCTTGTCATCACAGTTGGACCCTTTTCATAGTCTTGCAGACCCTTATGATTTTCTTGCCTCCAATACATTAGTTTCAAGAACTGACTGTTTACTTGCTGCCTAATATATCTCAATATGTATCCAGGAGCCATTGTAATGAGAGAATAAGAAAATCAGTGTTATTCACTTTACCTGTAAATGGTTTAAAATTGTGTCTAATTGGTGTATATACTGCATTAGTGTGAGAGAACATAAGACTATAATAATAAACCTATTATGTTATTTCTTACAAAAACACTTGGGTTAGGGGTTGGTTACCAAGGCTAAAAAGGTTTCCAGACGGGAAAATTCCCACGATATTTTTAGACAGCAAAGTGTGCATCTTTGGAATCGAATTCTTTTCCTGGTTCTGGGCAAACATTTATTCTGCTAGATTGGGAGTATGGTTCATTTTAGGCTGGGTTAATTTGCAGTGCTCTTATGGTAGAAGGCCATACAGTCTTCTGCGAAACAAGCTTATGTAAAATTATAAGTAAATTTGCTGTTTCTGTACAGAGGAAGCCTCCGCTATACCTTTTAAACACTTTAATTATAATGCCTATCTCTGTAAAGCACATTGAATGACCTCTGTATGATAATGTGCTATATAAATAAACTTGCCTTGCCTTGCCTTGCCTATGCTCAGCACACCCAGCCTGTAACAAAACCCCAGACTCTGCCCTGCGAACTAAACATCCAGCTTCTACTGAATCAGTATTTATTATCTATGCTCTGAATGTGCTAAGGGCCTGAATAACATGCTACAGATGTTTCTCTGATGCAACAGTTTAGGGGAAAAAACTCATTGGTATGCCTTTTTCTAAGTGAAAAGACTTGCCAAGACATAGGAGCATTCTGAATGTTACAGCTGCATTTTATAAGCTTTCTTGCTATAGTTTTTCCTTATTTTTGCTTCTGGCGGCCCACCACAATACACAGTTTTAAGTATTCCTTGATTTAAATCCAACTGATTATGGAGCCCTTAATAAAAGTATTTGGTGAAGGAAGTTCAGATCAGTGCATCAACACATCTTTACCCTCCTAATGAATGGTGACTGGTTTTACAGCTTGTGGAAGCTCAGGATGGCTACAAAGCACTTTCTAAACCATCAGTACAAGTTTTGCTTATAAAAATGCAACTCTTTTTGGTTTCATTTTTCACCTTTCCTTTAAAATCCTTCTCTCATTCTCTTCTTTCTGTCCAAATGTCTTTCACCTCCTTCTTGTAGGTTGGTGTTGTGTACTCGGTTTTTGTCTCCGTCTCACAGATGGGAATGCAGTGAGACATCAGTCAGAACTAATTATCTTCTCCGCTTCCTCAGAGTCCCCACATTCATCTCTTTCTTTTCCTCAGCCTGCCCTATGTCCTTCAGAAACCCCAGGCATATCACAGAATCAGTGGTTAGTATGACAGATCATTATTCATTCATAGGAAGGCATTAATGGTAAATGTGCTTGTCCAAGCAAAAAGAAGGAAGCTAAATGAGCTGTGTGTCGCCATTACTTCTAGACTGTTGCTAACAGGTGGTATGTACATGTCTGTAAATGTGCTCTGCAGATGAGTGAGTTCCATCCTCTCTCTTCTAGGGAAGTTTTTTCTGTTACAAGACTCAGTTTTGCGAGTGTGTTTTGACACATTCACAGCTGTTCCTCTTGTTGTTTTCATTTATTTACAATTTTATTCTACTTTTTAAATTTTATTAATATTATATATGTTGCCATGCAATTTTGAGGAGGCTCAGGGTCCAAGAATTGAATTGCTGGTAATAAACTTGAACTTAAACTAGGAGCTGGATCTTTCATACTGCTTTACTTTTGAATAAGGTTTTTTCATTTGTGTTAATAGTGTGTTTCTTACAATTAGTTAAATGTTTTGAACAATTTTCATTCCTGTTCAATGTCAGCTACATTAACAGCTTGCTCAAAATAACATTTCTGCCATGACAATGGCCTCATTTTCTAAATTCAGCTCAATCATCAGTATCTTGTAAACATTTTATAATTACCAAGAAAAAGTGGGAAGTTTAGTGTTGGCTTAATTGTGCATTCCTTTAAATGATACCAAGTTTAAGTATATCAAGTCAAGAGGCATTCTGGGAAGGTATGCTTGTTTTTTATCAACATGAAGTTAACATCATGGTGTTAATACCAAATACATTTGGGGCACACACAGTGCCAAATTGGTGCCAAATTGTTTGTTTGTATATAT
>JBBPDA010000021.1:7320420-7333754 GCA_037974385.1 Arnoldichthys spilopterus | reverse complement strand
TCAGGAAGTACATCCTCTGCTGGGACCTTTTGAGGATGGAGGAGATGTTGGCTTCCCACCTCAGGTCCTGGGAGATGGTGGTACCCAGAACTTGAAGGTCTCCACAGTAGACACTGGGCTGTCTATAGGGGAGAGGTGAGAGACGTGTGCTGGAGGTCATTGTCTCTGGGGTTTGCTGTGTGAAGGGTGTGAATCTGACTGTCTCAAACCTGCAGTAGAATGTATTCAGCTCATCTGACATGTCACTGTTTGTTTTAACAGGGGGTGGGGGGTGTCTGTAGCTGGTGATGTCTCGCAGGCCTTTCCAAACTGATGCAGGGTGGTTGGATAGGAGCTGCTGACCGAGTTTATTCGAGAAAGCCCTTTTTGCCCCTCTGATCTCACTGGTCAGCTTGTTCCTGGCTTGCCTGAACAGGGCCCTGTCTCCACTTTTGTAGGCGTCCTCTTTGGCCTGACGAAGATGTTGCAGCTTAGGAGTGAACCATGGTTTATTGTTTTATGTGCAGAAGGTCTTGGTTGGCACACAAACATCTTCACAAAAACTGATATATGATGTCACAGTGTCCGTCAGCTCATCCAGATTATCAGATGCAGCTTCAAAAACAGACCAATCAGTGCAGTCAAAGCAGTCCTGCTTTGCTGCGTTGGTCCACTTCTTTACAGTTTTGACTACAGGCTTGGCACGTTTAAGCTGTTGCCTGTAAACTGGAATTAGATGGACCAAGCAGTTATCAGAATGCCCCAGAGCTGCCCCGGGGGAAAGAGCAATAGGCATCTTTTAAAGTGGTATAACAGTGGTCCAGTGTAATGTTGTCCCTGGTGGGGCAGTTAATATGCTGTCTATATTTAGGACGTTCATGGCTTAGATTCACTCTGTTAAGAACAATAAGAAATTAATCTAAAAATTTCTTTCTAGGGTGGTAATTTGGTCAGCCAGCGCGGACAGTGCGTTGTTCGCGTTGGCCTGCGGAGGGATGTAAACTCCGCCCAGAATGAAAGAAGAAAACTCCAGAGGAGAATAAAACGGTTTGCAGTTGATGAAAAAAGTTTCCAGGTTTGGGCTACAGAATTTCTCTAACACTGTGACATCAGTACACCAACCTTTGTTGGTGAAGGTATGGAAGAGAACTGCATGGATTAAGTCACTAAAGATGTGTTCTATTGTACTATATAAGTAGGTCCTCACCATCATATCAAAACTTATTGCATTCATATTATTATTGTTATTATTATTATTATTGTTTATTTACATAATCACTAAACACAAACTGCCTGATAGACCAGTAGAAATTGTCCAAAATAGTCTGTCTGTTGCTGTGTAGTCAGCCTGGGTAAGCAGAGGACCCCTCTGAGCACACTGGCCGTAAAAGGGCTGGTAGAGGCATGGATTGGCCACGCTCACCTTGAGTTAGGGCCCTCTGGAATTAACAGCAGGTGTGCCGACCATATGCCTGGAGCACTGAGGCTAGTGTCAGGCAAACTCCCAGGGAGGTCAGGGAGGTCTGCGTCTAGCTTGGCTGGGCTTCCATATACTGCCTGGTCTGGCTGGTGTGGCCGGTGCCTGCTTCTAGAGGTCAATTACCTTTTTCCCTATCAGCAAATGTGTCAACCGTATACCTGGAGTGCCATGGCTAGCATCAGGCGGCCTACAGAAAGGGGCTTCCACATGTGGCTGGGTATGGCTGGTGGAGCTCACACCTGCTTTTAGGGGTCCATTTGCTTTTTACCCTTAAACCCAGGAGCCATTCTGTATCAGGCTGGACCACCTTAGCTTACTGCTAACACCTAAAAAGCTACATATGTTAACAACCACCACACTGTGTATACACATTGTGCCGCCGGGGAACAGGTGGGCTTACACCGGTTTCTGCTAACGTGATAACCAGCCGTATTCTGGAGCAGGGCCTTCTAACCTGTCTGGTTTCGCAGTGGTGTGAGCCATAGCATGCTCTCCTAGTAAACATTGCAGTGCATGTTTGAGTCCTGGGTAGGAAGGCAGTGTCCCTTAGCTCCCCTGCAAATGGGTCCTGTTCTGAAAGCCCTGCATTGGCTGTGATGTGGGTGTGTTACACTTATGATTTTCAGGAAGCAAATGCTAGCCTTCACCCTCTCAGAGCTGCCAAGACTGCATAACTGATGGAGGGCTAGCATTGTGTGACTGGACATGACTAAACTTGTTAAAAGCAATGCCAGACAATATATGAAATCTCAATTTGTTAATGTACAGAAAACCAAATAGATTCAAGATTTTCTTAACAGTAACAATATGAGGCTCAGTGTATATGAGTACAAGGATGTGTGCATGTTTTGCCAAGTTTGTTACACATTTGAGAAATATGTCTTGGTGAGGGCATATATCCCTGTACCAGTTCTAAACAGACTGAGCAAGTATGTTCACTGTGATTAATGATGCATGTTCAAGAGAAATATGTAAATTAATAAATAAGGATGGATGCCGTGACAACAGTGAAACAAAAGAGAACAACCATATAAATTTGAAATAATTATTGCCTATATATTAAAAAGGTAGTTATAATGAACACTAACATCTAATACACCTGTGACTTATTTGAAAATAATTGCTTATTAGTATGTGTAATGAAATTGCAATGTGTTTGTAAGACGCTTGTGTGCATGTATGAAAGACATGCTTCACAATCCTTATTTAGGGAAAGGAACTTAAACAGAAATTTCCTTCTAACCCCTGGTGGGCATCATTCATTGAGCAAATCCATCATAGAGCTTTTTGGCATGGCCATGGAGTCATGTTGGCTTTGATTAATGACCAGGAGGACGTCAGGCGACGCTTATTTTCATTTCTCTCTCCATCGGCCCTCCGGCACTTCAGAGGGAAGTAGTGGGGGAGTTTGGAGGGTCGTGATCAATGGCCTTCCTGTGAACTCACAACACACTCAGTGTCTCCACTGGGCAAGAGGGACCACTCCAAAAAAAGAACAACTCAAATTTATGTGACAGCCCGGACAAAATTTTTTGTTGGGTGCAGTCTAGTTGAGTGAGCGAGAGGGTGAGAGAGAGAGAGAGAGAGAGAGAGAGAGAGTGAGAGAGAGATAGAGAGAGAGAGAGAGGGGCAGGCAAAGAGAGAGACAGTGAAACAGAGAGTAAGAATCTGAGAATGGGAATGAATGAATGTGAAAGAGAGAGTAAGAAAAGGAGAGAGTGAAGGAGAAATAGAGACAGGAAGGGAGAGAAAGAGGATAAGGAGATATAATTAAAGAACATGAGAGATTAAGAAAACCAATTAAAGACGGAAAAGGGCAAACGTCAGAGAAATAAGATATAAGGACTGTACAGAGAGACGAAAGAGATAAAGGAGAGACTGAAAACAGAAAAAGGTGAGAAACAGAATGAGAGCTAGAGAGAGAGAGAGAGAGAGAGAGAGAGAGAGAGAGAGAGAGCATGTTGTCCTCCAGCGGGCGTGATGATTCAGTCAGACAGGCTAGTATAATAGAGCAGAAGGCTGGAGAGATTTATGTGGGCTGCTGATCAGTAAAACATGCAGCCCTGATTGAGGCACATTACTGTCATGAATTAGAGCTGAACAGCAGAAGATTAGATGTTGCAGACTGTAGTCTGGCTCTTACTGCAGACTTTATGACTGAGCAGCCTACGGCCGTCCTCTTCCATTACTATGATGCAGAGTGTGTGTGTTTGTGTGTGTATGTGTGTGTGTGTTGCTACACTGATGTATCGGTTTTGACACTAGAAAAAAGATTATATTATTGGGGAGAACTGTGTGTGTGTGGACAGAAGACAGGAAAGGCAGTTAGTCTGTGTGCGTTTAAGAGAGGACCTGTGACGACTCATATTTGTGTGTGTGTGTGTGTGTGTGTGTGTGTGTGTGTATATGAGTGCGTGTATATAGGTTGGCAGCTGGGCAGGCACTGTGGTCAGTGCTGTCTTGCCAACAGTAACAGACTCTAGAAGTGTGTTAGAAAGAGCTTTTCACAGGTCACCGAGACGCTGAATAATTACCTCTGTCTGCTCACATCCTCTGCCTGTCGCCCACTCATGAGCACACACAGAGAAGTGACCACTCCAGTGCTAAAATCCCACCGTGATAATATCTGTAATCAGCTCTTATGCTGTGCTTGAGGGCTCATCGCATGGTTCAGATGCATTTTCAAAGATACGCCCACCACACAGAAAAAGAAAGCGTAGAAGGTGTATGTCTTTTTTTTGGTGAATTAAAAAGCAAAGAGCATCAGAAGATTTGCATTTTTTGTTGAAAATGTGAAAGGTCATACTATATGTCTCATAAACATGTATGATCTAGAATCCCAAGTTCCCACTTGTAAATAAGAACTTTTGGGCCATTGGATGTAATTTATGAATGGGAAAACTACTAGTTTTTGACACTGTTGTCAAAACTTGACAATGTTGATTTTTGGCCTCACAGAGAAGTGTAAAATAACATTAGTAATACAATTTCTTGTTAAAGTTATTTACTGAAAAATAGCTTCTCACTGGTAGATTAGCTTAGCCTGCTAATTGCTCACTCATGCTGGCCATGTCTTAAAGAAAAAAGGTCCAGTCATCCTTAGCCATCCTCTTTTTTTGGTGGGCAAAATTAAACGGACTGGTTTCTTAAAGGATCTCTTACAAAAGACAAAAACATACCTTACATGTGACATGTGTAAACACTCATATATTCATAATTAAATATTTATAAGTAAATGAGCACAAAAGCATAAAAAGCAGGCATGAATGTTGTGTTTCCTCTTCATTTGGCCTCTCCAAACATCAGCAAACAAAAATTATCCACAGCAGGTGTGGACTGATTCTATGGTAACGTTCCCAAAGGTCTGGTGGGTGACGGTGAAGTGACACAGCAACTTCAGCTCTCATAAATTGTCCCCTGCCCATTTAATGTGCTCTGCTGGGCATGCATGTAACATCATCTTTAGGAATCTGTGCACAAAAGTAGTTTATGGTAGCAATGATTAATTCCTTATTTCTTTAAAGCAATAAAGGAAGTTTATTGCTCTAGTGAAGTTATAAGTCAATAGAACATTTGGATGCAAAGCCCATTGCTGAGGTTAGCAGTTTCTTGAACTATCCTGTTAACTTTCCTTGAACATTAGCTTACATTAGCTAAATTAGCTTTTTGAAATGCTTTTAGTAATGGAATATATAACAGAGGCATTATACTCATTCTGAAAATAGTATATGAAAATAACACAGTTTGTATTCAAAGTAATTTGAGTAATTCATTCGTCAGATAAAAAGTTAACAGACATGAAAAGACATTACTGCTTAAAAGATTTTAAGTGTAGCCAAAGTACATATGAAGTACAACTCAAGCTGGTGCATGCAAGTACATTGATTATTATTTAATTACACTTAAAACACCATGTAGGCCTATTTAACACGAGAAAGAATGTGGTCTGTTGCAAGAGCCGATTTAATATGTTAGGTTCCACATTGTAACCTGCCTTTAGAGTTAAGAGAACTTCTCTATTATTTCTACATAGCTGCATTTTTAACACTCAGGGTAGGCCCAACACAGTGATATTTCTTTCTGATCCTCCTCTCTCCTTCCCAGCAGCCTGTGCTGTTCTCCTGCTGTGAAATGGCTTTTCTGTCCCTCCCTTATATTCCTTCTGTCCTCCTCCTTCCTAATAATCTATGCTCCTCTCACAACCCTCTGACAACCCAGCTATGCAAGCTTTGTGTGTGAGTGTGTGTGTGTGTGTGTGTGAGTGAGGGAATGGGAATCCTATATAATGTTTCCACTGCTTAGCGGATGAAAAGTTTCCCCTCGCCTTGGAGCCCCCACGACCTAAATAAACACTCCTAATTAGCTGTGGAGCCCCAGAAGTCTGGCGTTCTGAGACTTCTAGACTTCTGGAGAGAGAGAGAGAGAGAGAGAGAGAGAGAGAGAGAGAGAGAGGGAGGAGGAGGAGGGGAGACCTGGAGGATGTGAGGTGTCAGGTCATGATGGTGGTGCCAGGATGGTAACATAATAACACATTTTAGACATATGGCTGGTGATTATGTGAAAAAAAATATTTTTGTAATAGGAGTTGCAGCTAATGAACAGCCGAAACGTTGTATGTAAAATACGAACATTTTGCTATTTAAGTGCAAAAATCAGTGTAACCACCCTACAACGACATGGATGCACATCTATAGTTGTCGGACTGGAAACATAGGCAGTTTTTTTTAAAGCAATTACATTTGTTTAGGCATACATTCTAAACAACTGGCCCTGTTCCTTTTTACTGTCTTCTGTAAGATGCCCATGGTAGTCATTAACTGTAGATGACCCCTAGTGGTTTTGGTATGAACTGCAGGGCAGGTCTAGTGTCTACTGTATTTTTTGTGATGGCCTTGAAGGCAAGCCTGCAGATAACATTACACAGTAAAAGTCCCTGCTTTAGCAGTCTGCTCTCCTCTGAGACACTTATTGGGAATGCATTCAAGCCATACCTGCTCTGATTAATCCCATTCATTATAGGCAGCACAAAGCTCTCAACACTGTAAGAAAATATATTACAGGAACTCTTGCTCATTTTTTAAAATCTGCTTACAGTCCATAGACTATAGATCACTGATTATTTGCATCCATGTGCAACTTCAGGACTCCTGTATTTCATGATGCAAAGTGCAGCATACATAATTAAAAGAACTTCTTTTTGATTATAACAAACTATAGTAGATTTTTCTTATATGTTTGCTAATTAATGAAGCATAACATGCATTTCATTAAAGATAGCAGGAAGCATCTGGGTCCAAAATAACATTTTATTATTATTATTATTATTATTATTATTATATAATAATTGTTAAAGTGCAGTATTTTATGGGTCACCAGCATGCACTGTGCTGTATTCCAGTGCACTGTGATGTTTCCAGTAAGGCAGTGACAATAAACCACAAGTAAACCATGCAGGCATCCTGTTGTACTGTGCAGATATAGACAGGAAACCTCTAAAGCTCTAGCAAGGTGATTCCCACATACAGTTTGGGGTTTGGTTGTTTGTTTGGTTTTTTTTTGGGGGGGGGGTAACTCTGACTCTGTAAGTGAGGGATTGGGAAAGTGCTCATTCTGAAGAAGTGCAGGAGAAGAGTAGTGGGAAAATAAAACTGGAGAGTCCAGTGAGACCCACTGCTGTTCACTTTATCTGCCCTTTTTATAAGCTCAGTTTTATGGGCTTTAGGCTCCCGCACGAGCCAGATGGGGGGCGGGGTGGAGGGAGGGAGAAAGGAAGAGAGAGAGAGTGAGAGAGAGGGTGATGAGGGATTTGACACTGTAATTGCATAGGCTGTCAATCTTATGGAGCTGTCATCAGGACATATTTGGAACCCTGTTTCTGTAAGAGGGTGACAGATTTAAGAGAGTTTGGGAGAGGAAAGTGTGAAAAAGAATTAGAATGATTGAGGGTTTGATTCTGTATTTCTCATCCAACCAAAGGCAGAAGGACAAAAAGAAAGTGTGTGTGTGTGTGTGTGTGAGTGTGTGTGTGCATGTGTGTGTGTGTGCATGTGTGTGTGTGTGTGTGCGTGTATGTGCGTGTGTGTGTGCATGTGTGTGTGTGCATATGTGTGTGTGTATGTGTGTGCGTGTATGTTTGTGTGCATGTGTGTGTGTGAGATCTTGCTAAAGTTTATAAATTAAAAATATCTCCCTGGTTTGCTAGTTAGCTTTTTTAGCACACAACCTGTTGTTGGCACATTTGACAATGAAAAAGCTTTATTTACCCAATATCAGGACCATGACTGAATGGGCAAACATTCCTGTTTTTGTTTTCTTTTAGTCACTGATGCGAGGATTATGGTGGATATAGGATTCAACATAGAAAATTGTGCTTCTACCGGTGATGTGCAACAAAAACACATTCTTTTTTTTAAAAAAAAGCAAAGATTTTATTTTAACATAACTTAACCTAACACTTTTTATCTGATTTGATCACCTGTTTCCCCCTAAATGATTGCTGATTAATGCTACTGTATGTCTGATTTAATAATGCTCCTAATATCCTAGCCTCAGTCATCTTACACTTAGCTGAAAACTTGCACCCAGACACATTTCACTAAAAGTGCCATGTCAAGATTTCCTGCACAATTTCAAGGCCACATCAGCGATTTCACATTGGCATTGTTCTATGTCAGTAATGTTCTGGTCACAAGGCAAGACTTAGCCTCAGAATAGCCTATAAAACCTGCCTCTGTGAAGTGAAGTGAATAGCATTGTCTTCATTGTTGTTTCATTACAGTGGTACCTCCACCTGTCTAGGGGGTGGGATATATTAGGTAGTAAGTGAACAGTCAGTTCTTGAAGTTAATGGGTTGGAAGCAGGAAAAATGCATAAGGATCTGAATCACTTTGAAAAGGACCAAATTGTCATGGCTAGACAACTGGGTCAGAGCATCTCCAGATATTGTAGATGTTTCCCAGTGTGCAGGGTTTAGTACCTTTTCACCCCAGGCCCATCTGGCCCCAATCCCACAGAGAGTGGTTAAAAGGTGAATGCTGTCTCTGATAGAAAGGTGGCAGAACACACAGTGCACCACAGTCAAAGCTGTTTCAGCAGCATGAGGGGAACCTACTTAATATTATGTACATGTTTTTAATGTAATGGTGGAGTTGTGTATATATTTGTGCATGAGTCAGTTATCACATTCAACACATGTTCACACTACCTCACCTACATACATGGACTATAACAGGGGACTGCTAGACTCTTAAAAACAGCCTGTGAATGTGTTCATTACCAAACAATTAGACTAAACATGTTTACAGTATGTGTGTGTTTGTATGGCATGTTGTTACTAAGCAGGTTCAAGCTCTCGTGGCTTATCATCCTGACCTCTTGTTAACCAGGAAAGATAGACCTCTCTCATTTTTCCTAGACTGGAATCGGGTCAGTGTGTTTGTGTGGGCTTGGTACATCTTTTATTTCCTCTTCCTCCCAAATCTCCTCCCAGCCACTCAGCCTGGAAGCTCCTCTTTAGAGTCATGGTATGACTACAGGCCTGAATAGAAGGGGAGAGTGAAAAAGACCCTTTATTGCAACCAAATTGTTTTTCTTCCTTTAAGCAGGGTTTGAGGTTAGCGTCTGAGCCAAGAGACCCTCATGGTGGCTTTAGCTTCTGAAATGAGAGAGTTTTTTCTGCTATTTTGTGTGTGTGTGTGTGTGTGTGTTTGTGTGTGTGTGAGTGGTCTGTAATGGAGCAGTGGTTGGCAGGACACACAGGCCCCGCTGTAAGTGCCCCACAAAGCCACATCTTTACTTCCTCACTGAGCAGAAAACCCTCAGTGTCCAACAGCATAACACACACAACAGCAAAACAAGACAAGAAGCAAAATAAATCACAACAATGTCCAGCCAGTTCAGTTCATTTAGACTTGATTCATGTTAATGTTAATATTGCTTGCTTTGTCTGTTCAGTATTTTACATGATAGAAGTAACCCTTCCCAAAGCATTCTTCTTCTGTATAATGGTAAAAGCACATGCATTCCCCATACCTCGATTACAAACGCCTCCTGTGCTGGACTTTGTGTGTGCTGCCTTATTTCCTCCTGTTGAAAGGGGTTGGGGGGGGGGGTAATGCAGGCAAGGGTATAGTTGGGGGTGTAGCTGCCCCACAAAAAGTTATCCTCTAAGCAATGGAAATGGGTATAAGATGACAATGGATGTGGATGTAGGGTAACAAAGGAAATTGGTGTTTGGTAACAATGGAATGGGTGTAGAGTAACAGTGGAAATGGGTGTAGGGTAACAATGGAAATGGGTGTAGATTAACAATAGAAGTTGATGTAGGGTAACAATGGAAATAGATGTAGTGTAACAACTGAAAAGCATGTAGTGTATCTATGGCAATACATATAGTTTAACCACAGATAAAGGTGTAGTGTAACCATGGATAATTTATATGGGAAATACAGTTTTTTAAAATAGCTCATGCCTATTGTTTATTTAAACTACCTTTTGATAGGGTAATTTTACATTACTGCAGACCCAGGTAGATGGATAGCTAGCTGGCTTACTTTTTGCACAGTTTCTTTCAAATTAGGCATGGCAAAAAACACCAATAAAGTTTATATGCTTTACTAATTTGTGATGGCAAGAGACTGTATTTAGAGTTTACCAGTGTTATATCCACAGGCTTGCCAACTCTCACACGTTGATAAGGCAGCCAAGCTCTTACAAATACTCTGCGGATGTGGGTCAGAGTATGACATTCTGTTTGTAATTACTCAGGTTTACTTACTTCTTGTGGTGAGTGTCCAGCTCTTTTGTCTTTTTGTAACTGTTCACTGACAAATGCCACTACAAAGCCATATTGACTAAAAAGTTCTCCTTTTTCAATGTTAAGTTTCTCTTTCTATTCCATGCATGGCATTTTTCTTAAATTTGAAGAATGATGCCTAGAATGTTACCCCATTTGCAATTTTAACATTCTGGGAAAGCTGTCTTGGTTTATTCCCTATGTGTACCTTTTTCATGTTCCTGTAACATCCCTAGAATATTATCCCAATCTTAACTGCAACTTGTTCTCAGAATGTATATAGGTTCTATTTTCCTGGACGTTTTTTCATATTAAATGTAAATTGCTATGCTACTGCAAAGGACACTGAGGCAAAGTTCTTTAACAAAAATTGACATTTTGGCTATTCTCAGAATGTTCCAAATACATGTTTCTAGAATTTTACATTGTCATTCTCAATGAGGTTGAGGTCGTATTCTGGGAAACATTATTTTAGTTTATTTAAAAAAATGTAAATGAAGACAAATGCACATTTTGCACACTGTGAAAACATTCCAAATCATTGGGCCTCATTCACCAATATCTTCCTAAGATTCATCTTAAATTTGGTCTTGAGAAAGTTCCTCAAAAAAGGTCTATATCAGATTCAATAGCAATTATTTTGCACAAACATGTTAACACTCAAATGTGCACGTGTGCTCTTGACTGTGTGTAGATTTTGTTCTTACCTAACAACATTAAAAAATAAACATTGGTGAATGTCAGAATCTTGAAAATTGTGGAAGTGAGTTTAGGAAGATATTTCTATTTAAGATCAATTGGTGAATAAGGCCCAATGTTCCCATAGCTAACAAGGAACATTAGAGGATAGTTTTCAGAACATAAATGTGTTGGTTCTTCTAATTTTCAAAGAACCTTTATATAACATTAACCAAATTTATGGAACTGTTACCTGTTTGCTGGGCTGAAAGATGCCTACCTTTTCCCAGGCAGAGAATGCCACAGTTCAGGGCCGCATGCAGCTTTGCAATATGGAGTGCAATAAAAGGAAAAAAACAATCCTTTTGATGAAACCTGTACACAAACACTCAATCGTATGATTCTGTGCCTATTCTCATGCTTTTCCCTTGATGCTTCATTCTACCACATTACCACCATGTATAAACCTCTCCCTCATTGTTTCTACATTTGTGTATTTTGGCCAACACTGAAAGCATCTTGCCACTTTGAGGAAACTTCAAAAGTTTGGAGTCCTGTTTGTGTGGGTTTGTGTGTATGTCTGTGTCTTTGCATGTGTATAGGAACTATAATCCGTGGTTTGGACAAGCTTTGAAGGAGGAGGGGGGCCCTGGCTGATCACTTTTTCCAAGGGTCTTACAGAAGATGTCATGTCATCACGGAGCGAGTGAGAGAGAACCGAAGGGATGGAGAGAGAGAGGGAGCTTCTTCCAAAGGGGCACGCAGCCAACATCAACAGCCGACTCCAGTAGGTCGGCACAGGAAGAGAGAAAGAGAGCAAGAGAGCAAGAGAGGCTGATTTGTGTGCCTGCTGTGGCCGGGGCCAGAGAGCCTGAGCTGCGGCTGGGCTCCAGAGAAACTCTTCCACATTCCTTTCCCATTATCCCTCCTCCTTTATGAGCACACACAATCGCACATTCCAGCCTCCCACCCCATCTGCATGGGCTGGCTTATTCCTTTCTGGCCGCAGGTAGGGGATAAAATCACAAACACTGCTGAAAATGTGTTATTATCCACAATGACTGTACAGCACATGTGAATGTGGGTCTATGCATGAGTGTGTGTGGGATGCGAGACTGACTCCAGAGAGTCTGACATGCTGACAAACAACCCCTATACCCATTCAGTTTGTCTAAGAGAGAGCTCTGTCTCCACTCGATGCTCATGTTCTTTGATACTTTGCAGTGACAGTATAGTCATGGCAATAAAACTTTTCTGAAATTAAGTTAATTCAGTTGAGTAAATGAGGGAACATCCCTTCTCTCCTTTTATTACCTTGTTGTGATATATAAGGTTCTGGGGATTTTGTTCCAACAGTGGTGACAGGAAGAGAGTAGCAGGCTGTGTTTAATGCAGCAGTAGCAACAGCAGCAGCAGCAAAAGTGTGTGTGTGAGCTGTATGAGTGGCATGCAGTAGATGTTGAATGGGCACAGTGGGAGATTTGCTTGTTATTCATGTTCTCATGTCATGACACTGGTGTGTAATGTAATACTCTGTATGTAACAGCACTGGCAGAGTATTCTTTCTCTCTCTCTCTCTCTCTCTCTCTCTCTCTCTCTCGTTCTGTCACTGCATATACACGTGTGTGTGTGTGTGTGTGTGCAAAAGCCACTTCCAAAAAGGAATGCTGTTTTTTTTTAGCCTGGCTCCCCCTTTCAGCTTACATCTGCTATAGTCAACAGGTGTTATAGGCCTCCCTCAGCACTCAGGGGTGTGTGTGTGTGTGTGTGTTCTTTTCTGAAGCGTATTGCACCTCCTCTCTGACTCTTTCAGACTCTATTTCTCTGTGTTTACCCACTCTCTCTTTCTGTTCTCTCTATTCCTCTCTCTCCCTCTCCTTCTTACTGTCTTTGGCTCTCTTTTCTTTCATCTTTCTGTTTGACTGTGTGTGTGTTTAAATAAGAAAAAGATAGAATGTCTTTCATGTGCTCTCAATTTTCCTGAGGCTGTATAGGATTTGCTGTTCTTCACCTTTCTGGGGCAAAGGTCAGCTCAAGCTGTTATGAGTATGTCCAGTTGTGAGCTGTGAGCTTCATGTCAGTTGTAAATGTTGGGGTGTTGGTATGTGGTTAGGTCATAGTGATAAGTCAGCAGACATAACTAGGTCCTACATAAGGGTGGAACACAGTACTGAATGTGCAGGAAGGAGATGATGCATCACTTTTAATAGACAGAGGAGGCTTTGTTGAAATGCCTTCTGTCAGCTGGACGATGATTGGGTTTTTATTCAGCAAGACAGCATTCCACTCACTAACCCATGACCTTTGATATGTGTGTGTGTGTGTGGTGTGTGTGTGTGTGTGTGTGTGTGTGTGTGTGTGTGGGGGGGGGGGGGGGGGGGGGGGGGGGGGGGGGGGAGAAG
>JBBPDA010000021.1:7292300-7313621 GCA_037974385.1 Arnoldichthys spilopterus | reverse complement strand
ACTAGAGACATTATGATTATACTAGAGATATAACTATAATAGAGACATTATGATTATACTAGAGATATAACTATAATTGAGACATTATGACTATAATAGAGACATTATGATTATACTAGAGATATAACTATAATAGAGGCATTATGACTATATTAGAGATATGACTATAATAGAGGCATTATGACTAACAGAGATATATTATAACTATAATAGAGAAATTATGACTATAATAGACTGCGCACTACATACTCAAAAATGTGTAAGAATTAGTATTCCGCCCGCGCACGCGCAGATGTGGGTGAAGTTGTTTGGCTGGAGCAGTGTTAGACGGAGTTAAATGCTTAATGCTGGACTTGAATGGGGAGAGTCCAGCTGTTGGCCCCTGGCCGCCTGCGCGAGCTGCACGTGGAGAGGCGCTGTGTTACACATTTAACAGCCAAAGATCACAGCGGAGCGAGAACTCTCTCTCCCTCTCTCTCTCTCACTCACACTCTCTCTGTCTCTCTCCCTCTCTCTCTCCGTCTCTCTCTCTCTCTCTCTCTCTCACTCTCTTTCTCACTCTCTCTCTCACTCTCTCTCTCACTCTCTTTCTCACCCTCTCTCTCACTCTCACACTCTCTCTCTGTCTCTCTCTCTCACTCTCTCTCTCTCTCTGTCTCCTCTTCTCACATTACTCTATGGATGTAGCGCTCCTCTCCACACGGGACAGCTTTCTCTTTCACACTAACGAGCCGCGCGCTTTCGCGGGACGCCGTCTGAACTTTTTTTTTTCTCTCAGAGAGAACAGAGGGGGGAACCCTCCTCCTCCCGCACTCACTCCCTCGCAGGATTTCAAAAAGTTTTCACCGTCCGTCTCGCGCGCCTGTAAGTGAAATGCCAGGCGCAAGTCAGGCGGCGAGAGCCGCTGTCCCGTTCTGAGGCGATTGGAAGATGACGGAGCTCCGCGCCGAGCTTCACGCAGCAGCGGCGGCGGCGGGGTCGGGAGCGGCGACCACCACAGCAACGGCGAGGAAGCAGCGGCTGATGGGCGCGGAGGAGCGCGCGGCGCCGCTCGTGCACTGCTTCGTGTGCGGCAGCGGCGTGACGCCGGGCAAAGAGTTGCGGCTGCCGGTACGCGCGCGAGGCCGGGAGGGCGGCCCGTGCTTCCCGTTCCTGCAGGGCCAGGAGCCTGCTCCTGGCGCACGAGACGTGGGGCCGGACGGGCACGCGCTCGTGTGTGCCGTGTGCCACTGCTTCCTGCGCGAGCAGTGGAACGCTTTCGAGCGCAGCCGTACGCCGCTCGACAAGCGCGTGTACTGGCTCAAGAGGCCGCACCAGTGCGACTCGCGGCGCCTGGCGCGAGACTGGGGTGCCGCGCGCGACTCGGAGGATAGAGAGGGAGGCGTCGGCGACGGGTCCGAGTCGTCGTCGCTCTCCGAGAGCGAGAACGAACACGAGTTGGAGGACGGAGAAGGGAGCGGGAGCAGCAGGGCGCACGCGACCGTGGACGGAGTAGGACAACAAGGCGCGAGAAACGGGCCCACGGGAGCAGCCGGCACGCGGCGGACGGCGACCCGCTACGACGTGGGCGTGTACGCCACTCGTGAGCCTCCTGGAACGGAGAGCCGCACACCAGACGTCATGACTCACGTGGCCAGATCACCACTGTACCCGGCACGCGCTTATGGAGAGGTACCCGCGCGGCTCCACGCGCGCAGCAGCAGGCAGCTTCTCTTTGACGCAGGCGTCGATGACGTAGCTACGGCGGCGACCGTGGCATCATCTAGAGTGAAAGCAGATATCACCAACGCGCCTGACTGCAACGAAATCAACATGGCCAGCGAGGAGGACGAGAGGGGGCTGGTCCAAAGATGCTCGTGCTACGTGTGTGGCAGGAGGCTTCTGCCAGGTGCCCGTTTCGAAGTGAGCGTGCAAAAGCAAGAGCGAGCCACCAGCGAGCCCTTCTTCCCTTTCCTGTGGCTCCACACCCCTCCACCTGGTGCGGTGCCCCTCAGCCCCGGCGGTCGTACTTTAGTCTGTGCCAGCTGCCACTCTTCGCTCCTGCAGCAGTGGCAGGCCTTCGAGCTGGCTGAAGTACCTGTCCTCCAGCGTCTCTATGTGGTGCCTCTGGATGCGGGGGCTGCTGACCCCCTCTCGCCCCCTCTGGGCCATGTGGATGGGGTCAGGTCAGTGCGGGTCCCCAGTGTGCCCAAAGCCCGCCCCTTGGCTCATCCTCTTATCCCTATGACTCCACCGCGGCCAGCCAGAGAAGCCTGCTACCTGTGTGGGCGGGACTGCGGGCGGGACATCCGGGTGGCTTATGCCCGTGCTGGAGTGGGCAAAGCCCGTGGGGCCATGTACTTCCCCTTTATTAACCTGCTGCCATGCCCACCGGACGCCCAGGGCATCCGTGATGGCCAGGTGCACTGTTGCAGCACCTGCTACACCATACTGGAGGACATCTGGGCAGCTTACCGCCTGTGCCTCAGTGAGGAGCTCATCACTTCCGTTAGCACCTTCCTTGGGAGATACCACCAGGCCATTAGCGGAGGGGGTGTCCCCACCAGCCCCGGGACCGTTTCTAGCTCTGTCTGTGTTGCACCAACGACAGGCCACACCTCCATCTGCTACCTGTGTGGGACGGAGCTGTCACCAGGTATGGAGTACCAGCTTCGGGTCAATCCTCCAGGCCGATGCGGAGAGAGAGAACCCTTCTTCCCCTTCTTGACGGTGCACCCGCCGGCACCTCGTGCCCATCCTGCCGACGCTACGGGCCTGGTGTCGACCTGTGCCCTCTGCTACCATGACCTGCTGGGACAGTGGGTCCAGCATGAGGGTTCTGGACCAGGGCAGGGCCCGTCCAGCAGCCCCTGGTCACGGCAGTACAGCTGTGACTCCTTTGTCTGCTTCTTTTGCCGACGGGAGAAGAGAAGGCCACTGGGCCTAAAGGCAGTTACCGTGGCCCGGCTGCCTGTCTTCCTGTATGCCCCGAGGGTCGGCCGCACGCTGGTGGTGGATGATGGGAAGCAGCTAACCATCGGCTCCTGTGCGGATTGTAAGTCTATGGTACTGGCTGGACAAAACATGAAGCAGGATGGTGGAGTAGACCGCGGAGGAGGAGTGGCAGCAGGTAAACAGAAGGTAAGGATGATGTGGATGGTTCCGTTCTGTTATATGCATTACCTTTCTGCTTCATCCATCACTGTGCAGTGTGGCGATCACTTCTTGGCATTCTGCAAGTCTCTCAGCAGGAGTTTAAAAGCATTTTGCAGTGTTTATACATGCAGTAAAGTTTATTGTTGTCATCAAGAGAAAACTTTGTGTCTCCTTTTCTTTTGTGTTTTAATTCATTGTAAAACACCGTCTTTCATTTAAATTATTATCAATAGACAATATACATTTGAAAAAAGTTTGTTTGTTATTGTACATTTGTACATTAACAGATGGTTTTCTCCTCCTCCTATAAAGTTACCTTTACGACATTATGGGTATCACCAAGAAACTTGCACATCTGCTGGTGGTCCTAATGGCTGGGAGCCGTCTGGGCTGTGCTCTATGAATGCTGTTTATTGCTCCTGGTTGGTTGTGGTATCCTGGGCCAGCATGAGGTAGTTCATCTGAAGCAAAGATAAGTAAAGGGTGACCTATATGTTGATGTTGGAGCGTGATGGTGACTCACTGCACTTTCTAGCTTCGCTGCGGACAGAGGGGCGGCCCAGCCAAGCAGGGGGTAGATAAAGTGTGGAGCCTGTCGCATTAGTGAAATAAATATTTTGGGAGAGGGCTGCTTTCCTCTGACTGCTGTACAAAACCCCACTCAACTCCCGGGGCCAAGGCAAGCTTTGTCTGTCTGCTTTAGTGTGTGTGTGTGTGTGTGTGCGTGTGTGTGTGTGTGTCTGTGTCTGTGTGTGAGGGAAGAAACAGACAGTGTGTTCATGCAGAATAAGGTAAGATTGCCTGATGAAGAGGTTATGCAGGTTACATAAGCGAGACAGTGTGAGGGAATGGCATGTGTGTATGTTGGAGTGTATGTGTGGCATTCTCACCCTGTTAAGGTTGACCCTGTTTGTGTTGTTGTTGTTCTGTCCATGTTCCTGTAAACTTTCCACTGATGCTTGACAGGGCCTTCCTCTGGCTGCATTTGGAGTGGAGCTGCTGGACACTGGTCTTTGGCCACTGGCCTCTAGTGTAAGCTAATAAATAGCCCAGGGAAGAGCGATCGTATGAGGACAGGCCCAGAGGTTTGTGTGCCCCATACTGGTATTGGTCAGATGTAACATGAAGAGGGGTCACAGGGTTCACTCAGCAGGACAGCTATAGGCACAAGAAGCTCTGTGGCTTGTGTGTGTTTGTGTACATGTTTGCGTGTGTAACTAAGTAGGAAAGTGATGATGGCACCAGGGTGCGAATAAGATATTCAACTGTGTCATTGTGCTCATACTGTATGCAAGCATACAGGCGAAACAAATATACAGCTTCTCCTGCAGTAGACCTTTAAAAAGAAATCCTTTCATTGGTGTAGAAACTTTGTTTCATGGAGGTTCTTTAAACTTAAAAACGTTCTTTACATCTTATATATAAAAATAGTTCTTCAGTGAGCCAGATAAAAGCTTCTTCAGGGAGCTTAAAGTGGTTCTTCAGTGGCATCACTCCAAAGTGTAAAACCTACAGCACAGATTAAAATTACACAAATTAGCAGGTGCACATCATCGCTCTCACACAACAGCACATTCAACAGTCTTTCAACGTACAGTGAGGTAGTAGGGGTGTAACAATACATTGATCTGAACCAATGTATTAATGTGGCACATAAAAGTTGATGTGTGTGTTCATTCCTCAATTAATTTGACATAACTTTTCTGTGAGCAGTGTTTTGTACTGAAAAGCAGCTTTTGCTTAAGACTAGACTGCTGTTATATATATTTTTAATACATATAATTAATATGATGTTGTTGTGTGTGAGTTCATGGAAATGTAGCAGATTGTGTGAAATTTCATCATATTTCATAACTGACTGCAGACCCCAGTATCCAGCCGAAACGCATCGCTACAGGTATCGAAAATGTGTTGGATAATGAGTACTGAGTTTACATATTTTCAGGTAATGTAACGTAGTAGTAAGCCAGGTTAACCCAGTAGCCAGTGTTGTGAAGTGCTACACTGTATTTGAGGATGTGTGAATCTGTCAGTGGTACAGCTTGTACATTGTCGCTGTTTTAAGATCAGTCTATTTTTCCCACTTTTTTTACATTTAAAACTGTCAGTTGCCCTTCACAATGCATGAACATTTAATGCATGTTTAGTGAAACAGAATGTCTCACTAAACATGGTCTCAAATTAATCTTACATTAAAACACATTAAAGTTTAATATGTTTAAGTATGGCTTTTCTGCTTTTGTGAAGTTCCCCTACTAGAGGTACATTCTTTGCTTCCAGCAAGTAAGAGGAAAAGATACAGGTCATTATCTACCTGTAGATGTCTTCCACAGGTAGAAGCTCTCTCAACATCCAACGTCTTGCTCTTTGGCCTTGCAGCTAAGCACTGTTCTCTGGAGTGGCTGGATTAAGTCGTTCCTGAGGCTGCCTCCGACAGCGATGAGTGAGAGAGAAGGAGGAGGAGGAAGTGGTGTCTTTGTGAAGGTGTTTTGCTTGGAGCACAGATGGGGTTTGCTGGCTGAGCTCTGTGGAACGCACCCAAGAGCAGAAACAATGAGCCTGATCCAGCACTAGGAACGGAGAGGAAACACTGACAGATAATACTGGCCATGCTGGTCATGGAAGAATTCACTGCTTAATAGCAAACAATTAGGTTAGCGTAAAGGGCTGGAGGACTGAACAAGACATGACCGTGAACATCTGTGAGTGTCATTCACACTGAGTGTGGGAGAGAGAAGAAGCTTGCTTGAGACACCAGCTGTCTTGTGTTGCTCTGTCTTGAGCAAAAATCATCAGAGAAGGAGAGACCGGAATGGGACAAGGGGAAATAAAGATACTTCTTTTTACATTTTGAGCTCATTTAGGTTATACAGGTAATAACTAGTGAGATCACAGTTGCATGTACATTTTGCACATATTTTTTTACGCATAATTCAGTCATTCTGAGTTATTCTGAGTCATCTGAGGTGACATGATGCATCATAAAGAATCCTACTGGCTTGAGTAAGAAGCATTGTGAGGCATTAGATGATTCAGACATCTGATTACTATCACCACCACTGTGAACAATTCTGAACATCCCTTTTTTTTTAATTTTGTTGAACTAAATGAGCTTCTACTTCTTTAACCAGGAATGTTCACATGATTGATCTACTCTTCCTTCAGTTCCAACAAATTGTCTTTTTGTTTTTAATTTCATTCTTTACTATTGCATCTGGACTCCTGTGCTGTTATTCACACCTCTCACTTTGGAGCTTTAGCATTGTGTTTGAAATCAGAAGGAGCTAAAGGAACAGGGTCTCTGGGGGTGAAGGATGGGGAGGGAATTTTGCTGGATGTCAAGGTGTTTTTACTCAGAGCCAAGTCATGATCTAATGGTGGAGCAGGAGAGAGAAATGTGTGGTGGGGTGGGGTGGGGTGGCGTGGGGGGAAGTAATGGGTCCCGTGGTGGAAGAAACAGGTGCTGTGCCGTCCAGTGACATGTGATCCACTCTAGAGCACTGCTGTTCTCACTTGTGTGTCAAGAGAGAACTTGCACATCTGCTCTGTCGTCCACTCTGTTCTCTTCTCCTCTCAGCGGCCTTACAAATGAATGGTTAAGCGGGCGAATATTTCCGTTGGTTCACTGGAACATGCCCACAATATAAAGAACGTATATATTGTAAAGAACAGCTGACATTTCCAAATATGTGTATACAATATACACATTAAAAATGTTACAAGGTTTTCTTACAGTGGACACAAACTAAGAGACAAACATCGATCAGCCATAGCATCAACCCCACCTGCCTAATATTGAGTAGGTCCCCCTCATACTGATCAGACTGTGGTGCACTGTATTCTGATCCCTTTCTATTAGTCAGCCTTGATTTTTTTAAACAACAGTAGTTCTTCTGTGAGATCAGACCACACGGGCTTGCCTTCACTCCCCACATGCATCAGTGAGCTTTTGTTGCCCATGACTCTGTTACCGATTCACCAGTTGTCTTTCCTTGGGTCACTTGTGGTAGGTACTAACTACTGCAAATCTGGAACACCCCACAAGTTCTGCTGTTTTGAAGATGCTCTGACTCCATCTAGCCATCACAATTATGCCCTTGTCAGAGTGGCTGAGCTCCTTACACTCCCCAATTTTCCGGCTTGCAGCACATCAACTTTAAGACTGTTCACTTAGTTCCTTTTATATCCCACCCCTTGACAGGTGCTGTTGTAATGAAATAACTTCATAGTCAATGTTACTCACTTGTCAGTGGTGTTAATGTTATGGCTGATCAATATATTTGAGGTACATGTAACACGCAGTAATATACAGAAACAGAGTTCATGTTTCCTTCCCATTTTTCTTTTGTCTTCCCTGCTCTTCTGTTCTTAGCTGTTCCACTGTGTGTACAGTGTGTGTGTTTTTGAGAGGTGGTAAAGTGTAGAATTGGCGTCTGCTTGTTGGCTAGGTCCAAATTAGCTAGTGTAACAGGAGCTATGTGGGCCCTGGTGCCAAGGAGCCAGACGCTTTATATATAGAGCTCAGCTCTGAGTGGATCCACCATAATTACACAAAGCACGCCTAACCTGAGACCAGCCTCAGTGAGTATAGCATAGCACATCAAGCCATAGGTCAACCTCTAAGACTAGGCCACCATTTAACTGGGCTAATGTTAGTTACTGTAGGACTGCAAGCCTATGCTTGGGTCACCATCACTCACTGTAGACTTTGGGCCTCTGGATGCTCTCAGTTCAGTTCTCAGTAGCCCTAAGATTTTGCATCTTGCAGTTCTATAGTTCATTATAGTGTGAACATGTTCTGCACTGCTAATAATTTTCAATGTGTTTTAGCACTACATGATGACATGAATCCCCCTCCATTGTATTCCACTGATAAGAGAGAAGAGAATTCTTCTGAATAAATGGATGCTGCACACACTCACACTTGCACTGAAGTATCCTTTTGGGTGTGCATGTGTGTGTGTGCGTTTGTGTGTGTGCGTGCGCGGGTGTGTGTGTGTGTGTGTGTGTGTGGGGAGAGAGAGAGTGTCTGTGTTTGTCCAGATGGACGGTGAGGGGGATGGAGTCAGGAATCTTTGTGCATGTGAACAGACTTTAGTTGTAGGACTGTATGTGTGTGTGTGTCTGTGAAACTAGAGTAGTGAATACTCAATATACAGTAAGTGAGGTATTTGGCATGGCAAGAGATCCATGCAGGTATGCTGGCACTATGCATCGCCTGACTTTAATGATTAATGATACATAGAACCATAGAACAGTTAGAAACAGATGGTGGTCTTCACATATACCCCATATTGAAGAAAAATATATGTACATTTATTCCCTCATATTTAAAATATGAGTGAAATACATTTGACGCAATGGCCCTAAAATGTCACACACTGAGAGTGTCATTTATTTTCATTTCTCTTATTATTTATTTTCATCTCTGGATTTTCTCCTGATCATTTCTCCGCTGTTGTAAAGTAACCTAACCTACATGCAGTGTAATATGAACTAACGCTGGACGTGTGACCCCTCTTTCTTGTTAATGCTGCACAAATTGCCCCAGCACAGGAAATACTACATTTCCCATGAGACACTGGTGATGGCTGCATATCAAACTTTAGAACCCAGGGACTTGCAAGCAATAATTCTGAATCTACAAGTGTGCTTGCATTTTTCCAGCATTGACCAAATTGACATGTCCATGTCAAGTCCCATGCAACAAAACTCAAACCCTCAAAAAATTGTTGTATGTTGAAAGGTGCCAGTTTTAGGATAAAGTTTGTTGGTTTTGTATGTCTGGTTTGGATTTTGTGTTTTTTGGTTTATAATTAAGTTAATGGTAGCATGATGATAATTTCCAACAACAGTTTCCAGCTTGGTAGTGTAGAATATTAAACTGCAAGCTCAATATTATGTAACCACTTCAAACAAAGTATACTACAATTTCTTGAATGAGGTAGCCATAACCTAAAATTTATAGAATCAGGATTGTGATCAAAAGGGTCCCTGGTTCAAACCCCCCAGCCAGCAGGAACACCCACAGCTGAAGTACCATTGGGCAAGACACCTAACCCCCAATTGCGCTACAGCTGTGTGGCTGCCCATTTCCCCTCAGGGGTTAGTATATATATATATGATCATAAATGTCAATGAACTCACATCAGTAACATAATTATCGGGTTTTGGTCATGTAAACATCATACTCCATTATTTCTATGCTTGGATAAAAGTGTTTTTTTTTTATTTGTTAAAAAAGAAACCTGGATTTTAACTCAGTAATTATTATTATTATTATTATTATTATTATTATTATTATTATTATTATTATTATTATTATTATTTTGTTCACACTTACTTAGTTTGTTTTTTATTTTTACATCTACCAGTGTGTGGATACACAGCCAGAACTTCCCATGAAACAGTAAACATTAAATATTTATTTCAGTGCTGCAACTGTGAAAAGGTGACAAATTTCCTTTCACACTTTGAAGCCATAAAAACTCCCAAATAAATATTTATCACTGAAGTTTGACTTTTTCGTCACATGCTGAGTAAAGGTGCATGTTATGTATCTACAAAAAAATCCAACTACCGAGGGACTTATTTCTGCTAAAAACTGAATCTTCTGCAGCTCTCTTATTGTGTGCATGTAGGAACACCCAGTATTCTTGTCTAAACTTGCAACAGTTGCTACAAAATAATGCATTTTTGAAATGAGCATAGATAGACTCCTCTTTCTGCATTCGATAGATTGTTGTTACTTGTGCCTTTTCATTATTTACAAAGCTGTTTTAAAGCCATATTTATTCCAATTTTATTAATAATGAAAGTACTCGTAAGCCAAAAGGTTTCATTCAAGTCCAGCATCTATCAGTGACTGAGAGGTTAGGAAGTAATTATGCAAGGCTGCTGCTTGTGACTTTCTAGTTTTTCTTCTCCAGATGGACCCCAAATGCTACTATGTCCTTGATCTCAAACTGTCCCACAGATGAAGCACTGCGTCCCCACCAAGGCAAGAACAGCTTGTGACACTCAAGCTTATGTTTCTCTGCCCAAATCCTGTGGAATGTGGGTGGGGGTTACTTCCAAGCTCCTGGAAGCTGATTCTCAATTCAGTGGAGAAGACGTGTGGATCTAAACAGGGCCTGCTGGAATTGTGCTTTTTGTGCTGTGAGTGTGCGGAGGAGGGGTTTTTCTGTGAAGGGATGTAGTGGAGGGGAGTGTGAGGGTGCTGTGAATGGGGTGGATGGATGGATGGTGGGAGGGCTGTTTGTCTTAACTTGGCTGAGAGAAGGAAAGAAGATCCATCCTGACTTGGAGGAGAAAGAGGACCTCTGTGGGGCTGATGGAACCTAGATGAATAAAGTATGTGTGTGTGTGTGTGTGTGTGTGTGTGTGTCACTGGCATAGCCAGAATTTCACTAGGTACCACCAGCTACTCAACTAGGCTACAAACACCATTTCTGAAAATCTTTATACATTTCTACACGCTAAAACAGCAATACAAAATGTCACAAGTGTGGCATTACAGTGCATATCTAAAAAAAAATTCTCCTCGTTCCAGGTTGATGCGACCCCAATTCTACATTTTTAATCAGCATCGGTTTTGTCTTCGGCTTGTGAAATTAATTTCCCATGCATCTCTTTAGCATCTCCAGTGCTGATGATAATTTCCACCATGTAAAATCACTCCTTGTACTGTGTCCAATCACAGCAATGTTTCTGTCTCAACTCCATGCAGTTTGATGCTTCTTTGTTGATGAATTGTGCAGGGAGTTTGCTCAGCGTTAATGTAGTGAAGTGACTATTTGTCATAATTGGTATACATTGCTAATGTACATCTTGTAGTTTCAGTTCAAAACTAAAGAAGTGCACTTGGGACCAGGAGCCCATCACAGATCATCTCTGATCCATAACTGACACTGTATAAGTAAGATTGTGTGTGTGCACGTGTGTGTACTTGCATTTCCATTTCTGGCAACTTTCCATGTGCATTCCTCATAAGACCTAAAGTCTCCATGACCCAGAAGCCTCTGCTTTGAGTAGTTGACTCATACATATATGTTGCCGCTCTCCACAGGGTCATTGCAAGACTACAGCTGTCTCCTGTCACCCTTGAGAAAGTAGCATGAAAAACCATAATGCATATTTTTTTCTGTTTGTGTTTTTACTACATTTTGTAGTGCCAATGAAGAAGCAGCAGCAGCAGCAGTGAGTTCAGTGGGCTCTGCCAGCAGTTCTGCTAGAGTGCAATGAGAGGGTGGCACCGACCATTAGAAAACTGCTGCAAATCCTGTCCCGTATCTGCTGAAGCTGCCGGTATAATACGAGGACACTTCTATATCTATCACTTTATGAACAGTACTTTGTAAGAGCCTTCACACAACGGGTGGTCCACCTGTGTATAGAAGCAATATCCAAGAGGGTGGAGAACGCAGTATTGAGATTCACATTTTTAACTTCAAATGTTCTCTCTCTCTCCCTGCCCCAACACTCGGGTGTTAGGCTAATGCTCTGGAGCACAGCCCGTTCCTGAAAGAGGGGGATTGTGCTGCCGACAGTGAGTCATAGGGAAGACTGGAAAATGAAAATGTCCTTTGATCTCTGATGAACCTGCAAAGACCTCCATGGAGCACCCCCTCTTAAATCAACTCTCCCTTAAGCTCCTGCACTCTGCAGCAAAGAGTTTGATGTGGAAGGTTAAGAGGATGTGAGAAAGTATCCAGTGGGAAGGGTGAAGCAGTAAAGTGTTCCTGCATTAATGCCCTCTGTTTCTGGAGGAATCCAGAGATTTGAATGGCTTTCCTTTGAGTATAGTTAGTTGTGTCCTTTCTCCAGTAAAACAGAGTATAATATTGCTTTCTCCATGTGGACTAGTGCTTGATTCGTGCTGTTACTTATACATAAAGAAAAAACAGATTTTTAACTTAATAAGACAGATTTATTTTTAAATTGTCCTTACAAGCACAGGAAAGGTCTGAGTGCTGGTGAGGGCTGACATCATAAAAGGGGATAAAATGCATAGTGGGATTTAAATTGTTTTGCCTCTTTTGAAAAAAATGTTAAAATCGATGCAACTTTATATTTCATGTCAGGTTATTGCAAACTCACACAGAAATTGTGCAGTTGTTTTGAACATATTTTGAAAAGCTTGATGTCCCTGAACTTTTGACAGGCAGTGTGTGTGCATGTGACAGTCACACTTTAGCTCACAGTAACAGGCCTTGTGCCTGTCAGGAACTGTGAAAGGATTCAGGGGAAAGTGAGGTCAGAGGTCACACAGGTGGAGGCTGTCATGGCTGTGTTCTGTCTAACTCTACTAAGGGGTCAGTTTTAGAGCTGGCACTAGAGGACACACTCTCCTTCTAACACTACTAATTACAGCTCACACTGTTCCTAAGAATGCATGTTGTTCTGATCCACATTTGGATTAGTGCACTTGTTGCTTGTGAGTATCTCTGGTGTACTAGACCTTGGCGTAATTGTCCGACAAGACCTTAGTCTGACAAGATCTTCTTGGCTCACATTAGGTTCTGGCCTACTTCAGGAGTCACACAAATTCTTCTTTTTTATATGCCATCTTCAAACTTTTAGGCATTTCCTTCCTGCATTTACTACTGTTTCTCTATACTTTATTTTCTTCTTCCACTCTTTATGTCTGCTGGTGCAGCGCATATAATGTTTGTAAAAGTGTTTTGTTTTTAATTGCACAGATTTTTGAAAGTGACTTATTTGTCATTGTGAACACACCCAAAGTGCACCACAACGAAATGTGACCTCTATATTTAACTCATCACATGTGCACCAATAGGCAGCTAAAAGAAGCGCCCTGGAGCAGTGTAATGGGATGGTACCTTGCTCAAATGATCTTCAATTGTACCCAGGTTGGAACTTGAACCTGCAACCTTCTGTTCACAAAGGCAAAGTCCTAACCACTAAGTCTCCACTGGTCAATATCATAAACCTAGCCTTCACCAATCCACTTGAAAAAAATCTATTGCTCAACTAAAAAATTGCAAATTTTGTATGCTAAGGCGAAGGTGCATGACTAAGAGCTCTCTATAACTCATTTGTCAAGTAGCGTCACCTAGTGAACAACGTCAAGATTATGGTAATTGCCTGCATCACTACCATAATCTGTTAATGCATGTGAAATTTATTGAAATTTCATCCACAGGGAGTGCTGCTACTAACATATTTTATTATCACGAGAATTACATTTTCATTTCCCACACCCTCCCAAACCAAAAGGGGTGGTAACTGCTTGGTGGTCCTTTGGGCTAGTGGAAGTGTATGTGTGTGCTCACTCTTGGCAGGTTTCAGCCTCTCTGTTGTTGTGTTCTGCTGAACTCAGACTGAACTGAATGAATAGGAGAGTCTTTTTGGTCCCGTGTGAACCTCACTCTGTGCCACCCAGCCATTGTCCTCTGACCTGGGAGCTCGACTGGAGCCAGCCAGCGCCTGGAAGGATTTTAGGAGGGAACTGAAGCACCTAGCCCAGGCCTCCACTCTTGGCTCCAGCCCGGACCTGTCAGGCCTCCCAGACAGGGGCCCTGAGATTTGGCAACTCTTGATGGACCCTGGCCCCAGGCAGCAAAGCCCCTCAGAACACTGTGCTGATTTCTAGCACTGGCAAAAGGCCAGGAACATCTTTATTTTTCTTTCAGGCACCAAACTAATTCTCTCTCTCTCTCTCTCTGTCTCTCTCTCTCTCTCGCTTTATCTTTGTATCTCTTTATCTCTGTATCATATGATTGTTTTTATACATTTCCAGGACAAAATGCCATCAAAACAGTGCTGGCATTTTTGGAACAACGGAGTAATTTTTCTTTTTGTTTTGGTTACTGAGGTTAAGGTTAGGATAGGTTTAGGCTTAGGCCTAATTTCATATTACATGTAGGCAGTTATACTTAATTCATATGGGACTAATGAGTCCATGTCCTGACATAGTATAAAAAAGTGTGTGTGTGTCCCTAACAGGCCTACAGTATTTGGTATAAAGTGGAGAGAAATCTCGTTTGTGGGTTTTCTCACTGCGTGAGGGTGTTTACTCTCTGAGCACTACTGAGTGCTCAGGCAGCGGAAGCTGAAGGCCTGGACAAGCTGGTGGCAGAAATCACTGTTTATTTTTCCTCTTGCTCTGTGTCAGAACAGAAAGGGAGCTCTTTTTTCCACCCTTTCCTGTCAGCCAGGCTTGCTGGTGTGCTACATCAACCTGGGACCCCTCAGCTCCACTGGACTCTGCTCTTGTCTGATGAGTGAAGAGTAAATGGTCTGACCTAACAGTGGATGGGGAACACCAGTCTGAATTCCAAAACAAAACTCTGATTTACAGCTTGAAAACATAAAAAATAAGTTTCATTCATTCATCACTCATTTTGGATATCTGGATCCTTTGCAATGATGCATTCACGTCCTGAAAAGAAGGAACAGAATAAGTACATCAACCTCCTTTTAAGAAAAAGAAAGAAAAAGTTTGGTATATTGACCATTTAATGTGAGAGGATACACTGAACTGTGCTGATCTGTTGCGCTCCACCATGGGAATGTATGAGAATGTACATCTGGACCTATAGACAAATAAGGCAGTACTTCATAGTGCAAGCTTTGTGATACGTGCCAAGTAGGTCTTGTGTGATAATCCTAACATACGCCAGGTGGTCACACACATAGTCATGCGCATACACACACTGATATGAAGGCAGAGAAATGGGGTGAAGTCATGTCTAAGCAAAGAAGGGAATTCAGTCATCTGTGGACAGAGCATGCAGAGGTAGGGAACGAGAATAAAGGAATGACTTCTTTTGTGGTAAAGTGAACAGACAAATGCTGAAAGGCTTCTTGATGAACGACTGAAATAGTGTTTCCTATAGAAGGACAAGTCATGATTGAGTGTTTTGGTTGGTAAGTGAGAGAGTATGACAAGTATGTTATGGTGGGTGGGGGAGGGAGACAAGTGTTTTTATTTGGGAGAAAGAAAGCGAGACATAGTTGAAGGGTGATCGAGATAGACAGAGTGGACAGTACAACACCAGAAGAGACAAATACTCTACCCCCCTCCCCTCCCCCCCCCAACTAGCCTGCTGGTGACCTTGGGTCAAGCCTGAGCCACTGAGTTTATTAGCGTTTTGTGCGATTTAACAAGTAAACTTTGAGATTTTGGAGCCTCCCAGTCTGAGGCTTTGTCCTCCGAGTGCTCATCACTGCACGCCTCATTCACGCATCCCTCCACGACCTCCCAGCTAGTTTAGTTTAGCTGAAGTAATGTGTTATTCAGAGCACAGACACTGTGTCTGTTGCATAGAGATGGAGAGAGGCAGAGAGAAAAAGAAGATGAGAGCATTTTGGATCAGGCTGGTGGTTAAAAAAAACCCCACTATGTAGTCAGTGGTGCTGTTATTAGCACTGTCATCTCACAACAAGTAGGTCCTTGGTTTGATCCCAGGGTCGGCCATGGGTGCCTTTTTGTATGGAGTTTGCAATCTTACTTCATGTGGGTTTCCTTCGGGTGCACCGGTTTCCTCCCACTGTCCAGAAGCTGGCAATAGGTTGATTAGATTCTCTAAATTGTCTATAAGTGTGAGTGTATGTGTGAATGATTTTCTTTATGTGTGTTGACCTGCAATGGGTTGGCCTCCTGTGCTGACTGGCTCCAGTTTCCCAGCGACCCAAAATGAAAGAAGGGGTTTGGACAATAAATAAATTAATGAACAGTATGTAGTTCCTCTGCTAAGAGCTCGAAAGAGCATTGGACATATTCAGACAGTATATAAATAAATATGATCGATGGTTATAAAAATGATAGGCTCAGGTTAAACCTGCTATCTAAAATGTACATCTCTTAAATGTTGTTTAAAGACTTTAGACTGTGAGCTCCTCATACCATAACATGCAGCTGAAACCTTACACATAGAGCTGCAAAGAAAAAGCTTTCATATAACAGATCCTGGTCTTGAGTACTACTAGTCTCATGGGGCCAGACGTAATCTCGTATCAAGAATGTCTAGGGACAATTATGGGCTAATTAATGGTGGGAACAAACAGAGAATGACATTTCTATACCAGTCCACTGCTTTATGAAGCAAAGCATAATGTAGGAAATAATGGTGTGTTCATCAACATGGACAACACGCCATGGACAACATAAGGCAATGAACATGAAGTTAGCATGGACGAAAAGTCTCTCATTTTTTACATGATGTGGTAAACATAAACATTACCTTATACAAGGGGAAAACAGTTCCATTGAACCATTAGGGGAAAGGTTTCAGAGGGACTTGCCTGTGCAGATTCACAGCAATCCAGCACCAAAAGTTAGTCCCTGCAGGTAGTCCTCAAAAAACGTTATTCTATCTAAGTGGCTTTTGTATAATTGCAATACAGTGAATGATGCTATGGATCGAAGCTGCACAGCAAGTTTATTCTTTATTATAATTGCATTCTTCTGCTGACCTTTGCGAGATGGTTGTGTAGTGCACTTAGCTTGGGGAACTTAAAGGCCAGTAGGTTAGTAGTCAAAAGAGAAGCCTCTCAAATGCCCTGGTCTACCCAGCCACCCACAGGATTTCCCCCACTTCTACATTTACTTTGCTAATTACACAGCTGCGTGCTAACTACAGAGCAGACAGAGCGAGCTAGAAACCTCCCCAGTGACTTCCAGCCAGATCGAGCCGGCCAAGCACAGAAGGAGGAAGGAAAAGCTAGCTCTCATTGGTGGATAACAAGGTGTGTGTTACGTGTAGGCAGACCAACATGTGAACCTGGATGCTCATTCCTTAGAGTGGAATTTTGGAGGAGAGAAAGAGGAAGAGTGTGTGAGGGAAAGAGAGAGAGAGGAAGCTGTGTTAGTGTTAGCAGTGTTAGAATATAGGATGTCCTCCAGGTGTGAGAAAACATTGGCAGGTGGAACAGAGTCGCACAGCTGGGCTGAGGCACAGCTGCCTGAAAGAGAGAGAGTAGAGAGAGAAGTGTTATTAATCGAATGTGTGTGGGATGTCTTCCAGGTGTGTGGAAATATTAAGAGCTGCTCTTTTCTGTGTGATAGAACGTACAGCAGAATGAACTGTAAGCTGATTGCTTCTAATAAACATTCTACAAGTCATAACAGTAAGCATGAACGAGCAAAAAAGACAAGAGAAATGGTACAGTATTGACAGAATGTTTTTATATGGGTTGGAGGGGTATGATGGCAATTTTCACTCCTAGCTCAAACTACTTTTACACTGCTGCAACTTTGCTCCAGGCTTTTTATTATCTGCACACACACACAAGAGAAAATGTCCATTCCTATTTATTCTTTTAATACATTTATTATTTTAATACATTAATGCATGTTCTTCGCATTTCACTTTCTTAGTGATACAGTCTATTCATTTAATCTTTTACTAAATGAAAAGCAGTTCAACATTGCTACACAGGTCTTTTCCATGATCATGTAGGCTTGAAACTATTGCCCAATCATAAGCCAGAAATCTGAGATGTGTAAAGAGGTGTTCAGCAAATTGTGACACAAGGTTGCATTTCTTAAAAATAAGAAATAACTGCATTATGCTGCAGAAAAAACATTTTGATACCTTAACAAACCTTTTAGTGAATGGTTCTTGAAAGAGCCACTTTTGTAAATGAGATGTAGGCGTGAGTCTGAAGAAGGTCCTGGGTTTGATCCCTGGGTCGGCCACGGGTGCCTTTCTGTGCGGAGTTTGCAAGCTCTCCCCGTCTTCGCGTGGGTTTCCTCCGGGCGCTCCGGTTTCCTCCCACTGTCCAAAGGCTTGCAGTAGGTTGATTGGAAACTGTAAATTGTCATTAGGTGTGAGTGTGTGTATGAACGGTTGTCTGTCTGTGTGTTGCCCTGTGATGGGTTGGCCTCTTGTCCTGGGTGAACCCTGCCTTAGGCCTGCAGTCAGCTGGGATTTGCTCCAGCTTCCCTGCGACCCGGAAACGGAAGAAGCGGTTTAGAAAATGGATGGATGGATGGATGAAGGTTCTCTATATGATTTATAGGTTTTACTCATGTAGTACAGCTTAACTTCAAGATTGTGGAGTTGAGTGGTGTTGGAGTGATCTGACTGATCTAACTGAAGAGAAATCTGACTTTCTCAAATGCTGCGTTACATCCACTTTGGTCCCACACGCAGTCACATACTCCAGTCATTGTATGATTGTATTTTCTTGTCAGTTTGATGACAGGGTATGGAAGTATACTTCTTACAGTATAACCTATATGAGTGCATATTCATGTGAGTATGTAATGTGTCTGTGAACATGTAAATGTGTGAATGCTTATCTGTATGTGTGAGTGTTTGAGCATGTGTGTGGGGGTCAGTTCTGCTCCTGTGATGAGCTCTAATGGGGTGCAGAGAGTCCCGCTCAGCACTGGGCCTCTCTGCTAGAGTACGGCGCCGGGACAACTGGTCATTCCTGCAGCGAGGGGGAAAGTTCGGCCAAAATAGCCTAGGCCAGGTGCTAATTTTAATCTTCACTCCCTGCCTGGCCTCTGGGGTGCTTGCCAGGGCAGTTTGTGGACTAGATAGCTTGCTGCTTGGTGACTGTTGTGCATGCTGTACTTTAGTTATTCTCCCTTCTTAGCCATGTACTCCCCCTCCCTCGTGTTCAGTGCTCCAGCCCTCCAGCTTCATAGCCACCTGGTCCCATGCACGCCCTGCCCACTCCCTGCCAGGACAGCTGGACATGTCAGCCGGCCTAGACCAGGGCCGCCTGGGTAATTTCTGCTTTCTCTCCACTGCCGATCACGAGTCACTGTGAATCAAAGGCTGAACAGGGCTTACAAGTGGATTTGTTATTTCTAAATCGGCACTATCATTTAAAATCAGAGAGCGGCCATGTGATTGACCATTGTGAAGTCTTAATGTGAAGCTGTGGTTATCAGCCCCTACGCAGATTGTGGCACCTGAATCCACAAAGTCTGGGAACTATGCTTCAATATCTGAAATGTATCTCTTAAAACTGCTTCATATTTGCAAGTATCCCCACTACCTCACTGAAAAAAGCGTAAAAATCTCAGTCAAATCTCTCACCTTTGTCGTATCTTTTTGCATTAAAAACAAACAAAATCAATCAATTTTTTATTAGTTTCAGATACTACTAAACATTAACTGAATCTGATTTAGAATTTCTGCCTTTCTGCTAATTCAAATAACCACAGATTTGTAATGAAGTCAAAATTTCACTCGCATCCAGCTGACAACAATCATATTCACCACACTCAGTGCCACATGGAAATGTAAGTCCTGCCTGGAATCAAGGCTGATGCTAACTGAGCCTTGATGTGGAGTACTGAGCAGGCCTCAGCAGTGCTGTAGCGTGTGTTTGGAGGGGATGAGTGGGCAAACAGGCCTGAGCGCAGGATCAAACGGGATTGGGAGTGCTGGAATAGTTTCCGACAGACTGGGCAGTGTGTTGACATCACTGGCGTTCCTCGCAGACAGAACCCTAAGCATGGCAGTGTAATGGAGGGAAGCTTTTACAGCTAGTGAACTGTGCACAGGCCCTGTTATCAGCATATCAACATGTCTGTCTAAAAGCATGAAAACTCTTTAAATTTCCCTCTTACCCCAGAGGTGGTTGGTAGTTTATCAGCAAAGACGTGGTGTTTGAGCTTTACTTCTATAGGCTAATGAAACTAACAGTAGAGATAGCTTATGCAGAAAATTAGCATAGTCACATACCTAAATCCTTACACACCTGCCTTAAATCACATCCGGTTATTCAGTAATCTCAAATACTGACACTTTAGATTTATTTATCATATGCACAGTCATACAAGTATATGTCACAAGATGTCATTTCTGCATTTTACCCACATTAGGCAGTGAGCACACACATCTATCGCAGTGGGCAATAATGTTGCAGCGACTAGGGGAAAATTGGGAGGGGGGGGTTGGGTGCCTTGCTCAAGGCCACTTTAGCATGCTGGCTCGTTCTGGGACTCGAACCAGCAACCCTTTGGTCACAAGCCCACTTCTCTAACCACTGGGCCATGACTGCCCCCGTTGTCTTTAAAAAACATCCATACATATGTAGCACTTCTCTCTCTTTTCGCTCTCCATATCTTTTAAGTCAAATGTGCAGTAATGAGCATCTGTTTTGACCACTGCGTAATAAACTGCATCTCTGAAGCTTTACCCTCCTCTATTCTGACCTAAGACACCAGAGAAATGAACCTATGTGAATCCTTTGCTTGCACTTCAACCAAGCTATGCAACACTGTCTCTTTTTTAATGTTTAGGCCTTCTGTAACATTATGAAATGGTTTTAGGTTTTAGGGATGCCAGTGTCCACGTTTGTGTGTGGTTCCATCACCGCACTCAACAGGTCCTCTGTCTCCCAGAGCTTGTATAGTTTTAATTGGACTGTGTGGGTCAATGGAATGCACTGACCAAGACTGAACGCAGCCGACATGGTGTGTGTATATGTGAGGGTGTGTGTGTGTGTATGTGTGAATGAGAGCTGGTAGGCATGTACAGTAGGGCTCTGTGCGTGAGTGTGTGTGAGGCTGTGGAGAGAAGAATAGGTCCAGCGGCGCAGAGAACGCTCCCAGTAGGGTGTTTCATACTGAACACACTGTAAAAGCTGAAAGCAATAAGGGAAGTGAAGAAAAAACTGCATGTATGTGTATGTGCATTTTTAAATGGTACTGCCTGTGCTCCCAGAGAAACTCTTAACATGTTCTTTTAAAAACTTCAGCTTCAAGTCCAAGCAAAGCATGGTTACTGAATGATTAAGCAATAGCACTGCAGATACTTATATTTATCATGCAGATTACAAGCATTTTGTCAATGAAAATACATTACAGGAACAAGTATTCACAAAATGTGTTAAGGCATGTAAATCATGTTTTGTAATTTTGTAATGGTAGTTTCCACATGCTCTTTTTTTTTTCACCCTCGGGTCTAACAAGGAGAAAGAGGCAGCAATTAATAGAAGGAAACCACTTTACTCATCTAGTGCGGGCACTGAGCAAGACAAAGTGTTCTTACACAGGGGCAGAATACAATGCACATTGTAGACCACTGGCATTACAGGCAATATCAAAACATTACATTCCAGTAGTGTATCCCTCTTCATCCCTCTCTCTCTCTCTCTCTCTCTCTCTCTCTCTCTCTCTCTCTCTCTCTCTCTCTCTCTCTCTATGGGAGGGATTAGTGTGGCCACATATTGGCCGGTGGAGGCCAGTGGTGG
>JBBPDA010000021.1:7236625-7251143 GCA_037974385.1 Arnoldichthys spilopterus | reverse complement strand
GGACACAAGCATTCTGCACTATTGTATCATAGGACACAAGCATTCTTCACTATTGTATCATAGGACACAAGCATTCTGCACTATTGTATCATAGGACACAAGCATTCTGCACTATTGTACCACACTAAACTAACATTTTACACTATAATATCACACCACATGTGCATTCTGCACCATTGTATCATATTACACTAGCACTCTGCACTATTATATCATAGTACACTAGCATTCTGCACTATTGTATCATACAACATATCATAGTTCACTTGCATTCTGCACTATATTAGTATTCTACATTACACTGTCATACTACTAGCAATCTACACTACATTAGCATTCTTCACTACATTAACATTCTACACTACATTAGCATTCTACACTAGCATTCTACACTACATTAGCATTCTACACTAGCATTCTAAACTTTCTTACACACACACACACACACACACACACACAGACAGACACAAAACCCCTCACCCCGCTCAGAAGAACTGAATAAATTATTATCTCTCTCTCCCTTGCACTGAAATATCACAGTGTCTATTTCAGTCTCTGTCTGCCTCTGCCCTCTGGTCTTTGCTGCCTTATTACACGTGTCAGAGCAGTAAGAGAGAAAAGGGGGGTCTGCAGTTTGAATATTAGAGGGGGACTTGTTCATTTGAGGCTGGTCTGTCAGTAAGGGTCAGACTGCGGCCATTGTCATCTAGCGTGTGTGTGAGAGCAGCACGTCTTTATGCATGCTGAGAGGCTTTCTGCATTACATTTCCTTTTATGAATGTCTAATGGCTGTCACTCTCTCTTATGATCTCTCTAAATGAATGCAGCTGGGAATTAATGCTTTATGAGAACATGGTGTATTTACCATGTCTATTTCATATCATTACCAGTAAATGATATTTGTCTATGGCACCAGAATATTATTTTTCTTTACCTGACCTTATTCTTTTCAGCCTGACCTCCAGGAAGAGGAAATGATAGGATTCGATGAAAGATCTGAATAATTTTCAAGGGCATATCATGCTTACTGTGCACAAAGCGGTGCAAAAAAAGCGGTGACTGTGCATTAATGTTACCTGCCTTGCAAATGTCTCAGAAAATGCTCTATTGGACTTCCTGTGTGTATGTGTGTCCTCTCTTGGCTCTTTACTGAGAGGTGACCTGCAGTGGTGTAAGAACAGAGTGCTGGTGTTTGAGGACTGCTGGGTCAGGAGTATTGATTACAGCTGCCGGTGCTAGAGGTACACACTGGTTTAGATGTGCAGATACATGCTGAGTTAGATGTGCAGATCCATGCTGGATTAGATGTGCAGATGCATGCTGGATTAGATGTGCAGATACATGCTGGGTTAGATGTGCAGATACATGCTGGATTAGATGTGCAGATACATGCTGGGTTAGATGTGCAGATACATGCTGGGTTAGATGTGCAGATACATGCTGGGTTAGATGTGCAGATACATGCTGAGTTAGATGTGCAGATACATGCTGGATTAGATGTGCAGATCCATGCTGGATTGGATGTGCGGATACATGCTGGATTAGATGTGCAGTTGCATGCTGGATTAGATGTGCAGATACATGCTGGATTAGATGTGCAGATCCATGCTGGATTGGATGTGCGGATACATGCTGGATTAGATGTGCAGATACATGCTGGGTTAGATGTGCAGATACATGCTGGATTGGATGTGCGGGTACATGCTGGATTAGATGTGCAGATGCATGCTGGATTAGATGTGCAGATGCATGCTGGATTAGATGTGCAGATACATGCTGGGTTAGATGTGCAGATGCATGCTGGATTAGATGTGCAGATGCATGCTGGATTGGATGTGCAGAAACATGCTGGGTTAGATGTGCAGATGCATGCTGGATTAGATGTGCAGATACATGCTGGATTAGATGTGCAGATACATGCTGGATTGGATGTGCAGGTACATGCTGGATTAGATGTAGTTAAGTGAAGTGACTCTTTTTGTCATTGTGAACACACTCAAGCACCACAACGAAATGTTACCTCTGCATTTAACCCATCACGCGTGCACACGTGGAGCAGCGGACAGCTACCAACAGCGCCCGGGGGGCAGTGTAGTGGGACGGTACGTTGCTCAAGGGTACCTCAGTAAGCCTGAGTGTGCAGCTCACTGAAACTACATGATGTCAAAGCAGTTACACCACCTACTTGTAACACACTATGATTTACAGTCACACCCTGTTGTTGTGTGTGAGTGTGTGTACACAGTTAAAATGCTGCCCTTTAACTCTGGCCTTGTTTATGTGTCATAGTATTTGCTCTGACTGAAACATAGAGACCTGAAACAGCTATATCACACATACAAATACCACCTCTCTTTCTTTCCTTTATCTCTCTCACCCTCTTTATCTGTCTCTTATATTCTCTCTCTCTCTCTCCCTCTCTCTTCCTCCCTCTCTCTCTCTCTCTCTCTCTCACACTCACTCACTCACTTCTCTTTTCTTTTCTTCTAACTCATTCATTTTCTCTTTCTTTTTTTCTTTCTTTCTTTCTTTCTTTCTTTCTTTCTTTCTTTCTTCTCCTCTCTCTCTCTCTCTTTTTGTCTAGTGTGGGTGAGCTGTGACATGCCGTGTGAAGTGGGTGTGTCTGGGTTTTTGCTGGACTGGCCATTTTTGGGAAGTGAACTTTCTCTGTGTTTTCTCTGTGGATTTCCTCGACTTGTCACCCCTTCACATCTCTTTCATGTGTTTGTCTTCTATGAGTTGCTAATCAATGTACTCTGTCTCTCTCTCTCTTTCTCTCTCTCTCTCTCTCTCTCTCTCTCTCTCTCCCTCTCTCTCTCCCTCTCTTCGGATTGGCGAAATTACACAGTCTTACAGCTCTTTAAATTGAGTAATTGCTACTGTTTGGCGAAGGCGTCCGCTGCCTGTTTTGAAAGGAGCCTTTCATGTCTGCTGGATTGGGGAGGAAGGCGGTGGGAGGGAAGGGTGTAGTTAGCCGTCTGTTTGTTCTTCTTTTCCTCCAAAGCAGCTCTCCTTCTCCTCAGCTCCCTTGTTCCTCTACTCATTTGTGATCCTGCAGTGGAATGCGTGATTGCTGAGCCAAGAACATCACCATGAGTCCACCCCTCCTCCACACTGCCACCCCATTCCCTCCCCTCCCCCCAACCAGAGAGTCTTTTTTTAGTTGTTATTGTTATTGCTGTAGTTTTAAATGCCAGTTAGAAAGGAACTTAGGAGCCTAAAGCATGTAGATGCCCCTCACAGAATGTCATTGAGATTACACTGCCCCATCTACACACAGCATCCTTCCACCATGCCTGAGCTAAGATTTAGAAAATGTCACAGTTGACATTAAACTGACAACAGTGTTGTATGTTAGACAGTGTTTTCAGACACATATTGCTTTTTTTCTGTCTAGATCATATTGTTTCTCACCTTTTTTTATTATCAGGGTTAAGCACAATAGCCATTGACTCCATCTTTCTGTGTCCAGCTTCTCCTTCCTCAGTGAAAAATTGACATAATGACTCACAGAGGATTAAAAAGAACATTGTGTGGTTACCCTTTGGGTTTCCCTGGTTGTGCACACTAATAGAAGTGAGGTTATCTGTGGTAAAGAGTAAACAGCCTCCAGACAGGTGCCTGCCTCAGAGCATTATGGCTTTCAACCAGCAGAGGGCATGTGCAGTCTGCCAAAAAACAAGAAATCAAGAGGATGTGGAAAAATGCAGAGAAGTTTACCTCTACATGCCAGTTCTATCTCTCTTGTGGGAGAGAGAACATTGTTGATGCTGTGTTGCATTGATTACTTATTTTACAGTAGGTCTAAAAGTGCTGTCCACTTCAACAGTCTCTTCAACTGATTGGACTGTTAGCAGATTTCATAAGCTGAAGTTTTTGGTTTATTTCCAGAGAAGATAAACTTAATGCTGTTTGAAGTAAAAAATGTCAGCATGGGAGGTTCTCTACCTCTTTTTCTGTGAACATGTCTCCATGGTATGATGCTAAACTGTGCAGTAGTGGCCAAGAACATTTGCATGTATATAAGTCTTTGGGGTAGTTACTCATAAAAGTTCTCTGTTACAAATTTCACTGTGCACAGTCAGAATGGGCTGGAATCAGAAGACATTTGCTTAACACATACAATCAATGATCATACATTTTACTATTTAAATTTTCTAATTAAGTGAACACCACTGACAGGTAAAGCGAAAAACATTGACAACCTTGTTATTTCAATATAGCAGCACCTGTCAGGGAGGTGGTTTATATTAGGCAGCAAGAGGACAGTCAAGCTTTCAGAGTTTATGTTGGAGGCAGGAAAAATGGGCAGGCATAAGGATCTGAGCCACTGATATGGGCCTTACTGTGATGGCTATTGTGAGTCAGAGCATTTCCGAAACGGCAGGTCTTATGGATTGTTCCAGGTATGCAGTAGTTAGTACCTACCCAAAATGATCCAAGGAAGAACAACTGGTGACAGTCAATGACAATATAAATCAGCAAGTGAGTAGTGAAGGCTAGCCTGTCTGATCTGGACACCCCAGAAATGGGTCAGAACACCATGCACCACAGTCAAAGCTGTTTCAGCAGTATGAGGGGGGCCTACTCAATATTAGACAGGCTGTGTTAATTGTAAGGCTGATCAGTGCGTAATATGGGGCAAGTAAGATGACTTCTGTTGAATCACTTTATTTGTTTTTTATATGTTCGTTGTTATTTTTTTGAAAGTTAGAGAGCTAAAAGGCCCATCCCTTGTGAGCTTAACATTCTCTATTAGCACTCTTACGGTATTTGCAGTATTGTGTAAGCATCAACCTTAAAGTGATGATATGGAACCTTTACACAAAAATGTGAAGGCTTCACACATTCAGGTCAGGTCTTTCAGTAATGACTTGAACTTAAATGTTGGCATGCTCTGCTCATGTTGTGGATAATAATAGTGCAGTGCTGCTGTGAAGTGTAGAGGGATTGTTTTGCTAGTTTGCTGTAGCTGTTAGGTGATGATACACATCAACATTTAAACACTTAAGCGTGACCTGTTGATAGCTCCCAGCTCATTTAGTTGTTTCGTCACTGGTAAGGGGCTTTCGAATATAATGCTCTAGTCTGGGAGTTGCTGATAAATGTATTTTTTGTTTAACCCTTCCATACTATATTATGACCAGCTGTCATTGCTTAGAAAAATAGCAAGTATAAAAATCCAAAAATAAATAAACGGATACATGTATAATACTAATTTAATAATAATATAATTATTTTACTGTAACATTTTACTTTGTACCACTTTACTTTGAGAAATTGGCGCTTATGTAAATGGACACGGGATATAAACTGTAAACAAAAAAAGTGCTGACAGTATTGACTCTATGTGCCAATCTTATCAGAGATATATACAGACAGAGATAAATACAATACACAGACACCAATACAGAACTTGAGGCTGATGACTGCAGCCGGTTTAAAGATTAACTATTTTTTACTGGAAATGACAGTAGTAACGCACAGTCGAACAAAAACAGTGGTCAAGTCAATATATGTCCATGCATCTGATCCTCTAAACCTCTCGCTGAATGTCTTTTGTGTATTTGTGGTCATCTCTCCTGCTCTCCTGTCCTCCGCTTCTTCCGTTAGCTTTCATTAATCGAAGGGGCCTGTTGTGATTGTTTTGCATAATATCTCAATTACCCTTGTGCCCTGCCTAATAGCAGAGCGGTGTGTCTGATATGTGGCGCGCCGCTCCACGCCTCTGCCTGCGCCTCGCAGGACTTTTATTGGAAGCGACACGGCCATTACAGAAAGCCCCTGTGCATGGGCTCCTAATGAGCCTTCGATGGAGCAGCCATTACAGTGAGCTCCATGAGAGTCAATGCTGTGTAGATCCAGAGACTCAGCAGTGACGCCAGGAGGGCAAAGCTTCACTCAGGTCTGAAGGGTTTGGTGACTTTAGCAGGAGGCTTTAAAAGGAGTTCCTTAGATTTAGCACAGTTTTAGTTGAACAGAAGAAGGGGAAGCTCCTGGTTAACCCCTTAAATGATGGTTTGGCCAGAATGGAAAGTTTTTAGCATTTCTTAAAGACTTATGAACAGTAGGTGCAGTTTTTATAATCATTATCTTCATTTGTATTAATCATCACGATTTCATTTTATGTATTTATTTATTTATTGCACAAGATTTTTTCTCTCATCTTAAACTATGATTATCTACACAAGTGGTCCTCACTCTAGGTCCCGGAGGCTTTTTGACTTAAACATTTTAGTGCTTTAGTGCAGATTTTAGTGATCCTTCTAATCAGCTCATTAACAACCCCATACTGAGCTGAAGTGGGTGTGTTAAAGTGGGAATAGCACTTAAATTTGCAGGGCAGTAGGCCTCCAGGACTACGGTTGGAAAGCTCATGCCTAGACAATAATCAAATGCATTTTTAATGGCATTCCCTTGCACTGTTGGAGTGGGTACAAATTCCATTACTTATTAGCTACAATATCTTCATAGTACTAGTGTAAAATTAAAGAATCCCTTAATAATAGGAAGTTCTCCAAGGTTTCTTTAGTAAAGGAAACGAACCATCTGAAAGATGTAGTCTTTCTTCCTGGTTAATGGCTCTTGTATGTGCATTGTTGTTTTTTTAATGCTAAATGGTTCTATTGTCTAAAATAAAAAAGAATATCCTTTATCTTAATATACAAAAGCTTTTTTGCTAAGAATGTACATTTGAGGTAAATGTGATTTTTGGCTTAATTGCTTTGAACCCTAGGAACCTATGTGCAGACCCACAGTTTAACTCTCACTCTCAACATTTTTTATTATTTATAGCAGCTGAATAATTGCTAAATAATGGTTGCAAGGGGTTAACTTGTAAGGTGATGCAGTCACAGCTGCCCTTGTTTTAAAATTGCAGCAAGGTTACCAAGCGAAACTTTAATGGCCATTACAGACTGAATATATCATCAGATTATCATCATATACACCCCTTTATGTAAACAACCTGGAACTGTTTGAGGAAGCAATTGAGCAAACACTTACGAATTTCAGCTCTTGTACACACACATGCGTAAACACACATGTTGTGATGCCATCTGTGTGGTAAGATAAGATCTAACTGCTATAAAGACAAACAGTCCCCTCATTTCCTTTTATCACATCAACATGGGTCCTCAACGCTTCCTACACGCACACACACAAACACACAGTGTCAGTGGTCAGACAGGGTCAGTGCCATGCTGGGAGGCAGAAGGTTAGGCAGGCAGCTCACCCTGCTGTGACTGCCCAGTGAGGCAGGAAGTGCAAATCGATAGCACTTACCCTTTTCCTGTTTCAGCTCCCTCAGGGTCTCACGCAGCAAACCGTTAAGAACCACAATTCTTTGTAAGGGGAAAGGAGCAGTAAAAGAGAGGGAAGCACTAACTACATGTGCATTGTGTCCCTTTATTTTAATGGCTTTTTTTATTTTGTTTGATGCAGAAGGTCATAAAAACACTCTCAAATGGGACAGTCTTTAAAGTTATTGGAACATGTGGAACATTATTCACAAGCCTCTTCATACATTGAAATTGTTTTGGAAAAAGAAATCTAGTTTACACAGTTCTGCCCAGATTTAGTTGACCTGCCAATACATGTTCTTCAGCTAAAGTTGGCTTCTTTGCATTTCCCCTGGAGCTACAAAGCTACCATAGTTAACAAATAATGGAAGATTATGCCCCACCATTGTTGAATTGTTGTGTGATCTCAGACTTGCTTTGGGGGTTTCTTACACTGAATGACATACTTCTATGTATAAGAATGGACAGAAGACCATTGCATAAAAAACAGAGGTGGTAGGCATCTTCTACATAGAAACATAAATGTTTTCTGTACTTTTGCCAATTTTATTCATAACAGTATGTCAAATTGTTTACAAATACTAATCTGTGAGCTTCAAAAGCAAAACTTATTAGTGGCACCTTCCAATTAATAAGCCATCTGTTTCTTTCCCAGGATGCCACATTGTTCAAGTCTGGTGTTAAAGATCATATGTTTGTGTGCCCAGTCACATCCTATGATTCAGCCCTGCCATCAGTGGGCCCTCCTTAAGCATCACTGCAGGAAGCAGAAGCCTGAGCAGTGGACTAAATCTGAGATCTAAACTGACTCTCTTAGTGCTATTTATGTCTTTGTTACCATCTTTTATTACCAGAGCGACAGAGCTACCAGAGCTTCAGGCCCAACTCTAGGCTAAGACTAGGCTGTGAATTAAAAGTGTGTGGGAATATAGGACATAGCAGTCAATGGGGCAAAGTACTGTAAAACTGTAAGAGAGATGGAGAGAAAGTAATGGTGGAGAGATGGAGAAGTGACGGCTCCTTACAGCAGCGCCTAAGCGGAAGTGAGACGTCAAAGTATGTCAGTATCGCCTCACTGGTCAGCCTGGAGTCTCTCCCCTTCTCTGTCTCGTGCTCTCTGCCTCTTGTTCTCTGCTTCACTCACTTGGGACCAGAACACTTCACATGCAGACAATGCATGTGGAATGTTGGTTTTATGAATGATTCAGTCTAGTCTAAAAGTAAATTACAATTCATTAAAATTCTAATTTGAAAGTTTTTCCAGATTTTTACTCCAAACCTCCCCCTATTACACAATACCACCAACACTGGGAGTCTGGCATCATACTGAGTGATGGGGGGTAAGAGAGGCTATTGCACACGTCCAGTGAGAGCAAAGCCAATTGTGCTCTGCTGGACTTCTGGCCATGGATGGCTGCTGCACCACTAGGGATCAAACTTGTGATCTCCCGATGATAGGGCCATTGCTTAAATAGCTGTGTCACTCGGGAGCCCTTTGAAAGGTTTCAACCGTGGATTAGGCTTTATCTCTGGTTTTTGAAAAATGAATTCTGTATCCATTTGGCTTTGCTACATTCCTGTTCGCTGCCCGCGAGTTCCTACCAGAATGCCAAACCCACTGATCCTCTTTTAACCCCTGAGAAGGCTAGGGCCAATTTTTTGTCAATATATTGATTCCACCTGATCAATAAACCACTCAGTAAATCAATTAAACTGCTTTGAAAACCACTTTATAGTGATGTGAGGTCACAACCTGATTGTACGGATGGAGATGTTAAATCCTCCTTATTATGGTTAGGGGAAATGTGCAGAGCTAAGGGGTCATGTCATAGACAAACCCTCTTGCTTATCTTGAATGACAATGATTGGTCCCACTGCAGTAATGTGGACAAAGCTCTGCCATCCCTTTGGACTGAGCTACACCTTCCTGTTTTGAAACTGTGCCTTTTCTTCAGTTGTCACTTTGTGGTTTTCCTTATAAAACACTGTGCACCCCCCACCACATAGTACTCCTAGCTCCCAACTTAATGTTCCACATGACTGGTTCCATCTAATCCTCCTGCTCTATATCTGTTTATGGAGCACATTGTAGTCTGAGACCATTGCACAACTCTGGGTTTTGATTAGGACTGTAATGTAGGATAGACTGGTGAATTTGAAGCTAGAAAAGGCAAAGTCTGGGCTCTCTCATATACCCAAAATAATAAAAAAAAAATCTTGTTACAGGAGCACCAGGCCCCAGTGGGTTTTTTGATATCATTTTAAAGGATCTGATTTGAAATAAAATGGGCTTCCTGTTCTTCCATTCTTGATGCCAGATGTCAGAAAGGACAAGTGTATATTACAGACCTGTCTGCTTAACAGCACTACTATCTTTTTATGTGACTCATGAGATGTTGAATTTTGACCTTCTTGTTCCCATTGATCCACCTGTCTCTCTTCTCTGTCTCATGGCGACCTTGTACATTGCTTTGCCATTGTGAGGCCTCAGCAGTGTTTATCATCTTGCCTCTAGCCTTATCTGCCTCTTGCTAATGGCTTATAATATATGCGCAACTTCTGTTGTCTCTTATGGGTTTAATTAAGCAGGTGCGTGGCAGAGTTCGAATGTCATGATTGTGTATTGACACAAGCCACAGCAAAAGAGAGAGAATGTGTGGGGTCAGAGCAGGCTGCAGGGGATAGCACAGAGCTATGTTAAGCATTTAGGGACCTGACCTTGTTTGGGCCCTTCTCTTCTTATTAGAGCTAGCATGGATGCAACTTTGCATTTCTGCCCCAAAGGAAATTCAGAGCTAATTAGGCTCAGGGGCTGGGTGGGTGGGTCAGTGGGCCCTGCACTGGCAGTGATTAGCCTCCTGTCCTAGCATATTTAGCATATTTACCACTCATCAGCTTTTAACTAGTGCAGACAGCATGTCCTTCACATCACATTCATTTTCCATGCGCATGTCTTCTTTCATCAATGCATGGAATCTAAGTGGATTTTGTAGGTAGTAAATGCTTTATTTCCTTACATTAATGATCATGAGCTTTCAGCGACTGTGTAATGTGGAACACTGTTAAATTGTATTATCTAATGCCTTTTTGGTGTCCCTATTTCGACCTGCAGATGTTACCCCCCCCCCCCCCGAACTACCCACACACATTGAAAAAAAGTTACAATTATAATTGTAAAGGCATGTTTGAAACTACATAAAAAGTAAATACAGTGTTTTTCTAACATCAAAGACCTGGCTAGTAGTAATCCATATGATGCTTAATGCTTAAATGCATAATATTACTAATTATAGATATCTTGACAACTCTTTATGTGCAGAAGTATGTTTAATGAATCCTTGGCTGGTTGCCTTGTAATGTGATGCACCCATATTCTAGCAATTAACTCAGTTTTCCTAAGCCATCTGCTCTGGGGTGTGAAAGAAGCCACAAGAGTTTTATGATAGTTTAAATAAATTTGTGCTTTGCCTTGTGTGATGAAGTAGAAGAATTCTAAACTGTGTGTCTAAATTGAATTACTCGTGGGACCACTGGAGGTATTAACTGAAGAGCATAAGGTTAAGCCCATATGGTCTTGTTAAGCGAGCCAGTAATGTGGGGTTTGAGACCCAGGTGCTCCTCCAGACTCCCAGTATTTTTTTCAGGGCTTTTTTTCCCTTTCTTCTTCCCTCTAGACGCATCACTTTAGGAAATCTCACATACTTCTTGCTCTATGAAGCTGCTGTCAGCAGAGTAAAATTAGTTCTCTGAAAAGAGACTAAAGTCTTCATCTTCTATTAGGTACCACTTTTATGTGGTTTTTATTAGGATCTTGTATCTAGCAAGTCACTGACAACTCCACTGCAAATGGTATCACCTTCTTCTCTAAGGCGTGAAGTTGCTGAGGGAGAGGAGCAAAGGTGAGTGAGCTGCTCAAACCTTCTCACTCAGTGAATGGCCTAAGAGAAGTCTCTGACCGCAAGGCTTGCTTTCACTCTGTCGAAAGCATGTGCGTGGGAGGAGGATTCCCCTGGCACGCACAAACAGGAGTGTTTACCTGCAGTTATTTATATGGAGAGGCCAAGCCCGGCATGTAATACAGTCACAGTATTGCCTGCGGCATTGTGTGGAGGTTGTGTGAGGAACAGGGAGCCGATGTGCTATCTCAGCACCCGCAGGCTAGAGGTCAGTGTGTGAAAATCTCCCACATCAGTGCATGGGGTCCATCTGTGCTGGAGCTGAAAGCACTGCTGCTGACCTTCAAGTCTATAAACACAGCTCTTTGGTTATACAGTTTCTCCTGCTATTCCTCATTCCTTAGTCCACTCAGTTACTCAGAACTAAAAGAGCTGTTATAGATAGGTGTGAGAAAGTGATTCTTAGCAAAGCAGAAAACACCAGGAGTATGTAGTATGAATGGTAGACTCTGGCAGGTAAGAGTATTTTAATCCAACATAAGACAAAACAGGAAGAATGTGGATTACACCTTTTACCACCAACAGGATAGAACAATCTACTCTAAGCCATGACTACAATGGGTGGGTTTTAGCCCAGATTGGTTGAATGAAGCACATTGCGAGACATCTAATCAGAACAGATCTCATTTACATATGTCACTTCAGTAACAAAAGAGGGGACATTCTAAGTGGATAAAGAGTGGCTGCAAAATAGCCATTTACAATGAATTACAGCTGTTATGATGCATAAAATACTCATGTTAAAAGTAAGAGGAAAAAATGTAGGAATCCTTTAGGTTCAGTAGTTTAGTTTAGGCAAATCTTTCTCTAAAAACGGGGCGTTATGCATGTGGTTATGTATAGCTTTTAATAACATTCTCTTCTCTGTTGGTATGTAAGTGAATGGAGAGCATGCTGCTAAGCAACTCAGACACCAAAGAAATCACTCAGGATTTGATATCTACCCATCCTGTCCTGCTCAATCTGTCTACATGGCCCGCTAAAAACGCCTCACTCCTCAAGAGGAGTAATTAGGGATGGTGCATGTTTATTTTTAGGCACCTGTGCGTCAGAAAAGCCTGTGTTTTTAAAAGAAAGGCGCAGGAGTTTGGTCTCACTCCTGGGCCCCGTGGTTCTGTGTCTCTCTGTCTCCTGCAGGGAGTCATGTTTTTTTCATCAGCCCGGGGCTTTTCTTTTGTCGTGAGATCGCACGGCATATCCGCTACCTGTCTCCCTGCCACTCGTCAATGGCGGGAGCCATCACGGCTGCTTTTAAGTCCGCTCCCCCACCTCTCCACTCCACGCTTCTCCCTGACAGTTCCTCCTGTTATTTTTCTCCTTTTTTGCCTTCTTCTTTCATGGTCATCCCATGTCTCTTCCTTCAGCACTCGTCCACTGGCTGGTACTCAGTGTCTGCAAGCTCCCTCTCTTTCTCCTCCCCTCTCTCCCTTTCTCTCTCTCTCCCCTCTGAAGAGTGCTGCAGCATCCAAAAGCTAGCTGTCACGCTTTGAGGCCCTGTCACTTCTGCAAAAGGATGAGGCTTTCATATCAAGTGCTGGGTACCCTTTTGCGTTCCTCTTCTCTCCACCAGTAATCAAAGCCAAGACAGCTGCTAAAAATGGCGGCAGAGAAGACAAGGCGTCTCAGATGTTAATGGAAGCATGTAGTCAGTCAGTGGCCCACTAGGGACCCCGCTGGGGGAGATATGTTTCATCACACAGTCATCAACACACTGGATGACAATTAAGATACGGACGTAGAGTCCTTTGAATATTGTTATTATGCATTATATACAATTAGATTGGCATGCTGGAACAAGCTTTGTTGATTGTTTTGTTGTTTCTTTATTCAAGGACCTGGATCACTTGTAAGGTCACTATTATAGTTCTTCAAAAGCCGTGACAGGCACTGGTCTTTGTAGATGGATATTAACAGACAGAAATGAGACTTAAAGTGGTGTGTGTTATTTATTGCAGAGTTCCACTGTGGAAGTATTGCCTGGGAGCAGAAAGGAGGAAGAGGCTGGACAACCAACTGGAACAGTCAGGGAGGTTCCCAGGCATGGCCACACCCTGTCTGCTGAAGTTGGGGTCACATCTAACCCCTCTCACCCCTGCACCGAACAGAGAGGAGATCAGTCACCATCCAGTGAGTCCAAGCAGTCCATCTATTGCCCCCTTCTGTTCTCTCTGCACTTTGTCTTGTGGTCTCTCCTACTGAGTGTCTTGCTTTCTGTCCCTGTCAACACAGTAGTGTGTGCTAGTGAAATCTCTCTGAGTGGAAGGATGCATAATAAAATGAGCTCAGAGAAATGTATTGTCCTTTAGCAAGTAACTCTTTGCACAATTTCCCCTTATCCTCAATCAGCGAAGACATGTTTGATGTTTAAAGTTCGTTTGTTCGGTTTTCATTGGGCATAAATATGCTGCATAGCTGAATAGCAGTAGCAACCATCTTGAAGCCTAAATCTTGTCCATACATGTGTCTATTTTTAGAGGTAACATATAGTTATAGGTAGGTTTATAGGTTTTAGAGGTAAGTATAACTCATACAGCAGCTTTTGCCACCATTGGCTTAATGTTACCATCGTGAACTGACAGAAAACATTGTCATCACAAGCTGTATTTTAGTGATTTTATCCAAATATTTCAGTTTATGATTTGTAACAAATAGCATTACACATTTATTCACCCCTTTAACCTATGAATCCTCTAAAAAGGGCTCTGCATTTCAGATACAGATTCGCATTTACATAGCATTGATAATATGGAGCAAAGTTCAGTACGTGAGTATTTTTAAAACCTTTTTAGCTATGCTTTTTTTATTTTTGATTTAACTGCTTTAAAAAAGGCAAATCCAAGTTTAAGTTCAGTTGCTAACTCACAGTGTTTAACGTTCAATTCCATTATGACTTAAATAGCATCAGTAAGCTAACCCAAATTTCAGTCAGGATTGGGTTAGTTTATTGACACTGGAAAATGATTTTAACTTGTATACAGTTTTAGAGTTGACATTTCATATCATCCTATATGAATTCTATTAGCTTGCTATTTCAGTGTTCTGGTTTCTCATAACTATGCTATGGAAAAAGAGGGACTGAGGAAGTGCTCAGCTTCACTTTGAATGGTGTTCAAACTAGAGCCAATAAAATTATTATTAATGGAATTAGAGTAGCTACGTTGTCTAAGGAGCTAAAACTGAAGAAGCAAATTTTGTACATCAGACATATCATGATTGACTGACTATTTTTTAAGTAAGGGCAAGATCATGTTAATCTGTAAC
>JBBPDA010000021.1:7216994-7233636 GCA_037974385.1 Arnoldichthys spilopterus | reverse complement strand
CATGCAAGCATTGCAACAGAAACCAACTACAGCATGAACACTGCATCCTGAGTGGGCTTAGCTAATTCAACTAATTCCTTCACTGCATCAATGCAATCAGAATAAGAATCCCATTCAATTAAAATTATATACTTATAACTAAATACATTTTGATTATAATTGTATACTAAAATTATCATACATTTTTTCAACCAAATAACACTGTTTAAACTGTCGGCATATATGTACATGTGTAAAAAGACACAGCACAAAGTATTACATGATCAAAAGGAACAAAGCTTCTGTTTATTAACACTGCTGTCTCTTCATCACTGCTCATTGTCATACACATACTCTCTCTCTCTCTCTCTCTCTCTCTCTCTCTCTCCCCCCCATGTATGTAAAATGTTTTAATGGGACGAAGCTCTCCCTTACTCCCTGTGCTTCATGCATGTACAGTAAGTAGTTGGGCCTACACACAGTTTCTGTGATAAACAGCAACCTTATTAATCAAACATTAATTTCAGGCACATTGAGGTTGCACCAGGTGAGCTTCAACCCCAGACACATGAACGTCAAACAGTTGCCTCTTTTGGAGTCGACTCCCCATCACTGCCCTAAGCCTTCATAACCCTGAATGATACACAGCAGATTCATGCTTTATTTAAGCATGTGGCAGCATCACACGCGTGCCACACCAGCTTACGCTCTACATCACACAGCCCATTTCCCTGCGAGGCGTGTGGCTGTGTGTCTGAGGTGTTATCTCCATGTTGCAGCTCTTTCTCTCCTGCCCTCACTATCTCTGTCACATGGCTAAAGCAGGTGGCTAAATGTCTTTGCTAAAAGCTCTGGGATTCTTCCTCCGGGTAGAGCTGGAGCCCCTCTTCTCCCAGATCAGGCCCTGTCCCTGGGACTATGCCATCTGGTTGGCCCCACTTATGGTCTGGATCTTCCCAGTGCTCCACTCTAACACACACACACACTCACACACACAGGTCCATTTCAGCTTGGCCAAACCACACAACCATGCTGCAAAACATCCCATCTCTTAAAGCAATAACTCAGAGGCTGTAATGATGACCCAGACAGGGTGCATTCCAAACAGGGCATGGCGAGATAGAGTAGTGTATGAAGTGGACATTTGTTATGGCCATAGACTAAACAAACTACAGGTTTATCTTTAGTCAACTTAATTTAAATTCCTACTGGAAAGGCAGAAACAGAAGGGTAGTTTTTCCCCTGCATTGAAGACTAAATGAATCATCTTTCATCAGGTTTTGTGCTTTATGATTGGAACATTACAGTTGGGAATGCTGTCATCATAGTTTTATAATTGACTTGTTGATATCACAGTTTAGCCCTTTGCAAGGCAAAATAATCATGAGACAAAGAGAAAGTGAAATTTTAAGTCTGAATCTCTAAGCACATGACTCAACCTGATATTGATTCAGAGTGCCAAGAAACACATATAAATGATTCTTCATGGATAATGTTTTTTTTTATTTATTCCTATAATATTTATTATATTTTTTCCCCTTTCATATGTAATGTTTTTTTAGGTAGATTTGAAGTCTACATATGGTGCACTTGTTACAAACAAACATAAATTAACTTGTATGGTTCCCCATTTGGCAGGAAGGAAAACTCTCTCAACTGCAATATATATAGTCCAGTAGTCCAACTCTGTCACCCCTGGGTCACGAACCATCCAGAGTTCACTGCAATGGTGCAAAATTTCCAACTTGTACCCAAACACCTCTAGCGTGGTACAAAGTCCATGGCTTTCTGACTCAGTTAAACTCTTTAGTAAGAAGTCTTTCCCACAGTGCGGAGTCCTCAGCTTGCAGCCCCCAACAAACTCCACTCCCACAGTACAAAGTCTCTGGTTTGCAGCTAGTCAAACTCGGTGGTGAAAAGTGTCCTGGCTCACTGCACAGTCTCTCGTTAGAGTCTCGAAAGATGTGTTACTGAGAGACTTCCTTTAACAGCGGCAGCAGACAGTGCATACACAGAGACATGTCTCGAGCATGTGCTAAAAGAATATTTTCCACCAGAATAACACTGTTAAAACTCTCAGGATCAGTTGTAGATGTGTAAATAGGCGACACAGACTACACTGTTATGTGGCCACAATTTGCACATGCAGACTGTGTTATACAAGCTTTTTTCAACTCAGTGTTGTATCACACCCCTGGAGAATGTGGGGAAAAGCTTAATTAACCCTACAGCGTGTAGAATCACATGGTTGTTCTGCTGACACTTTTCATTGAAGCGTATCATTACACCCACGTGATGTGCAATGTTTAACACTGAACATTCAAACGTGTTTTTTTTACGGAACAAATCACGTTTTAGTATTACTAGCAATATGCCATCATCTTTACGCTCTGAGCTTTGGTATTTATATTTTTTACATTTGGCAGCTAATTGACAACTAAATCAGATAAAAAATATGGACGACAGAGAACACAATTTGCTTGAGAGTGTAACAGATGCAATGCAGAAACACATACGTGCTGTTTGTCATGTACTGTTTAACATATCTTGTCACTTTGCACACCTATCATGCATACCTGTCATGTGTCAAAGCAATACTGGCAAATGATGGTCATATGTGTAAACAGCCTTGTTTCACAACAGCAGTTTCAGGCCAGCTGCATTTTTTGGTTTATCATATCTTTTAGGATGATCAACATTTCAGGTGTATTGATGGTTTGCCAATACATTTGTGATGTAAAACTGAAATAAAATAACACAAATGGTATTACCCCTTTTGAATTTTTCATGATTAGGGTTAGGGTTAGGGTTAGAGTAAGACACTCACTGTTTGTACTGCAATTGGCAGCTGTGCAGTCACACAGAAACAGGTTTAAGTAAAAAAAAAGGATGCAACAACTGATAAAACTGTTAAGAAAACCTCCCCACTGAAAAGTTGAACTCAGCAATGCTCTTTCTTCATTACTGGACTATCATTTTCAGCTTTGGCCACATCAAGGCACATTTTGCTCTGCGCTTGTGCTTGTATGTACATTTGGCCCTGAGTGCTTTTGGTAGAGTGTGTGCTTCCGGAGCCCTGTGGTGGCTTTTGATATTGTGACTTTAAAATGAAAGAGAAACAGATGAGTAGGCTTAGTTACCATATAACAGAAACAAAATATATCTTACAGAGAGAGAGCGAGAGTAGGTCTTTTGAATGCCTGCTGGTTTAGCAGTTTAATCTGACTGAGGAGGGGAATGGGGTCCCCCATGAACACATCCTCTTTTTTAAAGCAAAGCAGATAGAACAGGAGGCCTGTTTCACACCGGAAGCAAAGCTGGGGGAGGAGTGTGTGCGTGTGTGAGACCTTACTGACCACAGCTAGCAATAACAGCTCTTTTAACTGAAACTACAGGTTTAATGCATCTTGTGCACTCTGTTGATGACAGAAAGCTAGTAAGGTGAGAAGTGACAGCACTGGGAAGGGAAGTGACCAGAAAAGAGGCTTTCATCTGCATATCCTCATGAACAGGCAATCTGGACACTGCAGAGGCCATCCATGTGGTAAGACTTTTTTATGTGTGTGTTTATGATTGAAGTAGTGTTTATAGCTTACCTAAACCAGGAAGTTATATTTCTTTAGGCCTACACAACTTTTTTTTTTTTTTAATCCTTGGTAGACTTTCCAACAGCTACACTTCCTGTGGTCCACATGAACATAAAAGCATCACATTCGTTGCACACAAATGCATACAAGTTGACCAAATACTAAAATTAATATAATATGTAAATATGTAAAAAAAATGACAGTATGTGGATGATCCTCTTTATTATGCATTAAACTTATGTAAAACATCACAAATCTATCATATTCACACATGATTCTTGGCTTGAACATACAATCTGTAAAAATAAAGGTGCCAAAAAGTGTTCCACACTTTGTTTTTACTAATGAGATATATGTTTGTGTGGGAACCTATTTAAAGTTCAAGTAATCACATTCCTAGGGAGAACCATTAAGTCGGTGGAAAATTTTTACATTATATGAGAATTTAATAGGTTCTTGACATGCACACATTTCTTTTTTAAACTCATTTCACTGTGTACTGTGTGAACTATATATGGTTGAAATGACAATAAAGCCTACTTGACTTCTTCATTCTACACTGGTCCCAGCATCAGGAACAGGGTAGTCATGAGGGAAAAAAAAACTTTGACAAAGAACATTTTATGTTAAGGTTCTTCAGACTTTCAAGGTTTCTTGAACTCACACCTCTTACTTGTACTTTATAGAACCATTTGTTGTTGGTTATATGTTCTTAAGAGAAATCAAAGTGGTTCTTCTGTGGCTCCTGTCCGAAGAACCTTCTTGGCACTTTTTGGAAGGGGTGCAGTTAGTTAAAAGTGTGCATGAATATGAGACAGAGAACGTGGGGCATAAAAAGAGAAAAGGAACTTATTGAAGGCAGCTTTAGGTGTAGTTTGAGTGTGGTAAGCACTGTTAGCTTGTGGTTCACTCTGTGGCGCTGTGTGGTGTGTAGGAGATGAAAGCAAAGCTGTTTGAAAGACACAGCAGATGCTTCAATGCTGACAGCTGACTAAAAATAGAGGATCCAAACACAAACTTCTGCCTCAGACATCACCATGGTCAGTGTCTGTGTCTACGTCTGCGCGCGTGTGTGAGAGAGAGAGGGAGAGAGAAAAGAGAGAGAGAGAGATTTCCTGAAGGTCATTAGTCTTGTGTCTGAATGATTGCTGTGTAAACAGTGAGGCCATAAGCACTCTAAAACAATAGAGCCATGTCTCCTGGCTGGCATACCAAACAGCCAGCGTGTGAATGGGAGGAGAAGGGTGAGGCCTGCTTTTCAAACCCACTCTTTTATAACAACCCACTCAGTGAGCCGTCACACACACATACACACTCACATATGTTGAGTGGTGACTGAGAAGCATTGTTAGTTCAGAGGTTGAGTATGCAGATTAGGATATTTCAGTCTGTTACATGTGTGTGTGTGTGTTAGTGTTTGTGTGTGTGTTAGTGTTTGTGTGTGTGTGCATGCCTCTGCAGCAGAGGAGTTAAATGAGTGTTCACCATGCATGTTTCACCTTGTCGCCTCCTTCCTTGGACTCAGGAGAGCAGCTGCAGACCAGAGGGACAAACAGAAGGAAGTAGGGTTAAAAGAGAGGAGGATGAAAAGAGAAAGGGGGATATACGAACACACCATCCACTCCATCTCCATGGAGAGGTGTAGTAGAATAGGCCAGCTGCGAATGACAGTGACAAGCCAGTGGCTGCTGTTGTGTTGTGGATATGAGTGTGTGTGTGTGTGTAAGTATGCATGGTGAGGTTGAATTTTATTGTGTGTGTGTGTGTGTGTGTGTATGAGGTGATTAAAATGCCCCTGGAGACTCGTCCATTCTTTGAGTCTCTTGGCAGTGTCATACTTGGTAGAATGCTAATATTGTGCCCTCCTTTTTCCATGGTACTGTGTGTCTCTTCTGGAGAAGTAAGAGAGTATGAGAGTGCATACACAAACAGAGAGCGTGCATGTGTGTAAAGGTTGTTTTTTTTTTCCTGGTCAGAATGTGTGCTGTGGTGCGCCATAGCCTGAAGTTAGAGGAATTAGGCAGGAGACAGTGGCTTTGGCCCAGGGCCAGCACTATTAGTTTCACACAGGGTGGTCAGGGGGTTACGCTCCTTGCACACTGAAGTATGCGTGTGCATGGGTGGAAATGTTTGTGTTTGTGCAAGTTCATGTGTTCGCGATGAAGGCTGCGGCATGAGGTTTTGTTAGAGTGTGTGTCAGCAGCGCCAGCAAGCCGCAGGTCCAGTCCGAGGCGGTTCGGTGGCTTTTAAAGTGCCCGGGTCGCTTTAATGCAGCAGGCCAAAAAGCTCCACTCCCAACCATTACTTTGGAACTATCAGTTGGATCCCAGCATCCATGGTAACACAGTTCAGCCAATCAAGATGCTCAAAAGAAAAAAAAACACACCTCAATTGTGCTTTTCTCTTTGTCTTGGTTGGCGTGTGATGCTTTGGTGGGCTTTTTTGACTAAGCAAAGATGAAAGAATGATCTGCTTTGCTCAGTGGGAATGCTTCCAGAGAAGCCACATCGATTCAGGAGAAGAGGGTTCTGCTGGTTTGTACGGTTTGCTTTTAAAGCATGTGGTTTTCCAGCACAGGCACTGGTGGAGCGGGTTTGGCAGCAGTATGCTATAGTTTAAGTCCACTGACTGTAGCACGTTTCACAGCAAGTTTGGCAGTGGCTGATTAGGGTTTGAACCACAAAGCCAGCATAAAGTCAGACAGAACTGTCTCGCCGCACAGTATTTATCATACTGCCATGTTGATGCATGACAACTGCGCTTTTTCTCACAGAGACTGTGTAGGTTCCACAATACAAGCAAGACTCCCTCACTATGTACCCTAGACATCTTGAGTAAGTGGTCTTCTTTTTCCAGTTTCACGGTCTTAAATTATGCAAAGAGACTATTTGAGCCAGCACAGCTGTCTGTTAGTGGGACAGAAGAGAAATTAAAATAGGAACTAAGGTGAAATGTGAGTGTCTTGTTTAAATGTCCTGTGATTCTTGGAAAGTTTGGTTTGTTTTTATTGTCTTTTTATGCTCCAGAACCATTTAAATTGGTGTAATCAGGCCTCTGTGCAGGGTTTAGCACTGTGACCCTTAAACTGGAGGTCATGACCACTGTTGCTTTAATGATAAAGATTGATCTAGTGTGTGTGCTAAATGAGGGGCCAGAATCACAGTCATTGTTAAAGCTATTTGTCAGTTTACTTTAGCTATTCCAGTCCATAAAAGTCAGTAAAGACATGCTCAGCATACTACTGGGTTTTTTTTTTGCAAGCTGTTACACTCTTGATCTCCTGGCCTGTGTAATTATAATCATAATGCTGAGCCTCACTGAAACTAGATTAGTTTCACTTGTGATTTAAGTGATAATCTCTAAGAGTTGTGATTTGAATCTAGTATGAAATGTCTTGTTTTGACAGTCTGTGAATAATAATTCCAGAGTGACTGGCCATTTGTAATCAACTTTATCTAGGGATCCTTCTGTAATAGTAGGTCACTTGACCTCATGGCAGTGTAATGACAAAACCTACTGCACTATACTGTTACTGTTATTGTTATATATGTGTGGTAGCCATCACATGACCTCCTGACTATGATGTTTGAAGACTTCACCTACCCATTGGAGAGCTCCCCTGAGAACTACACAGCTTCAAGGGTATTTTGTTTTTTTTTGCTTTCGCACTGCCAGTGGAAACACTGAAGTGGCAAAAGCTGGCTGACAGTTAGTATATTGACCACAAGAAGATTGAAGTGTCAAAATCGCTAAGCATTTCCTTTGTCTCTTATTGGCTCAATAACGCCAAGACTTCACTTTCACTCCATTTTTCTTTTTTTTCTCACTAATTTTAAATGCTAAAAGCTGTTGTTTACACAGCTACCATTTCACATTTTTTAATAATAACAGCTGCAATCCTCATACTCTTTCTCCTGGAACAGTCACATGTCATTTATGGTTTCTCTAGTGCGAGAAAGTCCCTCAAGATGGCGTTCTAAAAACTATAATCATCTTCAGTTCATGCTGTGCAGACACACAAAAAAGGGGGAGTTTCCTCCAAAGGTTCTTAGAGCTATGAAAAGGTTCTTTAAGTCCAAATGCACTTACTGTTTGTAAACAAAATTAAGATTAAGGTACTTATTCTTATTTTCTGACAGTGACAGACAGTATTATTTTTATTGGCAGAAATGGCGCACATACTTTCCTGGCCAGTCAAAGCCTTTACAGATTCCAGAAAAGAACCTTCACTGGTAAAAAAAAAAAAATCAGCTCAGTGCTTTATTTGCAGGCCTGGAGCACTCTGATCTATGGTGCATTGTGGCTGCTTCTTGGCCTAGCTTGAGAGAGCTTGGGTATCAGATAAGAAAAAGCTGTTGGTGGGAAAGGGGAAGTGTAGGGGAATGATTTAGCCCTTTCTCTTGAGCTTGTTCTCTCCTTCTCACTTCTCTCACCTCTGGACTGTTAGATGAATGACTCCAAGTTACACTTTTCATATGGGTGGTGGCTACTTGTCTTATATCCCACACTGCCCTCAGGCATACACACACACACAAATGCAAACAGTGTTTCCTGCAAGTCTTCTCAGCTTTTATGGCAACAAAAATCAACAATCATGTCAACTCTAACAACACCTAACACACTAAATTACGCACAGTACTCTCTCTGTCTCTCTCTCTCTCTTTCACATGCACACACACAAACTTTTACATTGTTTTTCTTTTCTACACCTTCACACACCTAACACATTTCAGCACTTAAGCTTATTGTGTGTGTGTGTGTATGTGTGAATCACTTAGGAGTGCTCCATTGGTTTATTTAGAGGGATTCCTTGAGTGCGCTCGCTTTGTTTGCCATGTAAATCACTCTTTGTGATGCAGCTTGCAAGCAGGCTTTGAACTGCAGACAGTTTTAATTAATGTAGGCTAAAAACCCAGCAAACAGCAATTAAACCTCCCCAGCTCCATTTGCTTTAGTAAAACAGCCCGTCATTAAGGCTGCAGAGCCTGCATCAAGAAAATAGCTACGTACCATTCAGCTTCAAACACATGCAGATTGAGCATGTGAGGATGCAAGCAGAGCCAAGCAGTGTCATCTGAGTGTATGCCACAGTTGTGTTAACAGCATGTTCCTCTCCTCCTTCTGTCCTTCCATTTTTTGTTGGACAGCATTAACTATGACAGGGCGGGCTATAGCCTGCCTTTAGGCTGCACTCTGAATATCCTGTATGACAGGGGTCATCACTTCTGGTCATGGAGAGCCAGAGTCCAGCACAGTTTGGGGATTTTCCAGCACAAATGCAGTTAATTAAGCTGGTAATTAATCTGTGTGGTGAGCTTGAAATGCAGCAGTCTGAATGACAGTTCAGCAGTAAGCCAGACAATTTATGAAAGCAGCATAGACAACAGTTTTTGCCCCTTGGCGATGTGCTGATGTCATACAAACTCTAATACTAATAATAAGCCCTTTCCAAGCTGCATGCAGGTCTCAAACTCTGCCGTGGCTCTGCTCACATCATCACCCTTGTGTTGTTTTCTGATTAGTGTTTGCATTCATATAGTACTTGTTTGAATAATGTAAGGGCGGGATTGTGGTGCAGTGGTCAATGCTGTGGCCTCACAGCAAGAAGGTATGGGTTCGATCCCTAGGTCAACCATGGGCCCCTTTCTGTGCAGTGTTTGCAAGCTCTCGCCATGTTCGCGTGGGTTTCCTCCGGGTGCACTGGTTTCCCCCCACTGTCCAAAGGCTTGCAATAGGTTGATAGGATACTTTAAATTGGTGTCAGTGTGAGTGTGTGAATGGTTGTCTGTCTACATGTTGCCCTGCGATGGGATGGCCTCCTGTCCTGGGTGTATCCCGTGAGCTGGGATTAGCTCCAGCGTCCTCTGCGACTCAACATGAAAGAAGTGGAAAATGAATGAATGAATAATATATTTATTTTTAAAAATAAACTTAATATTCAAGTGTGACTGGAGGAGTCTACGCAGTACTGCGAAGTAGACAATCAGAAGATAAAACAATATTCTTTTTCTGAAATTTGGAGAGAAAAAAATACACTTCTGGATAACGAAAATATGCTTAAACATGAGATCAATGCATAACTTTCCCTCAGTGAATTTTATACCCCTATGTGTTAGCCTTGTGATCCTAAGCTTTACTGTATTTGTTTCCTCGCACAGCCTTATTTCGTGTTGCCTGTTGTTTTCTAGTCTGCTCTGGTTTATTCTGGTTATGAATTTAGCCTGCCGTGATCCTGGTTTAGGATGAATTTGCCTGCATTAACTTTATCTGCCTGTGCTTTGAACCCTGCTCTGGACTTTGACTATGATTCTTGGATTTGGGTAAATAAACAGACCTCACACTTGCACTCTACTCCCTTGCCTTGAATAGGCATATAAACTTTGCTGCGCTGCCAACAGGGACATTTTTAAATCCTCGTTTATAGAGGCCTTTTCACTTTATGCTCTGAGTTATTCCTCTGATAAGAAAGGCGAATGCTAGAGAGTCTGTAATTAGTCCAAGAGAGACAAGATAGAGGACGATCTTCCCTGCGGGATCACTTGTACTGTGTTACTGCTCTGTGCAGCAGTGAGTGAGTGTAGCACTGTAGCTGGGTTTTGTTCCACTCAGTTCCGTTCTCCTGTGCTGTCCCTGCAGTGTGCACTGCTGTAGGCTATGGAGAGCACTGTGTGCCTTCATCAGGCTCCCACCAGGCTGCTAATTGTTTCTTAGCACAGCTGTGGATTAGACTGGAGTGTGTAATCGAAGAAAAGAGAAAAACTCTAGGAACAGAGAACATGCAAAGGAGCGTGTTCAAATACTAGAGCATTCATTGGACCTGAGATTTTGAACTGAATCTGGGCATAATTTGAACATTGATCAAGTTTGATTGTTCATGTACTTGGATTTCCTTGCTGAAGACCATCCTAACATTGCAGGCCCTCGTTGAATATTCTGTGGTAGGCCTGGGGTGCAGCTATGGCTAAGTGGCACAAGAGTGCTGATAGATTTTGACGGAGCTTGTCAGCTTCTTCTTTTCACTTATCTTCCCTCTTCTTCTCTCCCGTCTTTCCCTCCCTGTTGGATTAAGTGGTTTTCCCTGTATCTTTGCAGGTGGGAACATGTATTTGGAAATTGGCCTCTTGGCATGCACCACCTTTCTTATCCCTCGCCCTCAGCCGCGCTCTTTTTGCGGGTCAGAGATATTGGTTTCCTGGCCAACAGCATTTTTCTGACGCACAGAAGAGAGGCCAGCAACAGGGGACAAACACACACACACACACACACACACACACACACGCAGACAAGCATTTATACATTGCATATACATATTCACTTCTAAATGTCACAAGCACATAATCAGACATGCTCAGAAACTGGCACAGGCTAAGAATTACTCTCACAGTGATGGTGAAGGCAGGTAACAATTTAGTACTGGAGGAGGGGGTTGTTTATGTGTCTGTGTATGTGTGTGTACGTGTGTGTGCACATATGACAAACATTGTTAAGTGTTTTAACTTCATTTAATGCCAATTTTCTGAAATTGGCTGTTCACGTAGGCAGCTTTACATGTAGCATGGAAAGCAGACGTACACACCCACACCCCATCTCAACACAATAGTGTGCCCCTTATGTGCTGTTTATGACTATGTGTGCTCATCACTGTCACTGTTTAAAGGAGGAGTAGTTGAAGGTGGTCTTATGCCTGGGTATGTGTGTTTGTGTGTTTCTATAAGACTATACAAACATAAGCATGTGTGGTTCTATGGTGGTACACTAGGGTGGTGTTTCTCATCCGCTAAACGTTTCTAATGTTGGTGTTTACTACATCTGACCACTGGAGGGAGATGAAAAAGACAAATATTTTATAACCCAGATCCTTTCTTCTTGATCTGACATGAGTCTCTGTCTCTGCTCACTCTCTCTCTCCCCACCCCATCTCTCTCCCTCTCTCTCCCTCTGTCTTCCTCACAGTTGTTCTGTCTTTCTCAGTTTCTTTCTCTCTACCAGCCTTTGTTCATCATCTTTCTAGCCCTTGTGCAGTCTTGGCTTTCTTTTTTTGTAAAGTGACATGAACTCCTGAATAATTAAGACACACACACACACACACACACACACACAGACACACACACACATACCTTTTCCTTACTGTATGCCACTGTATGTCACAGAGACCATCCTCCTTAATGTGGAAGTGTGGCTCTCCTCATTATCAATGTGGGTTTTGCTTTACGAATGTGCTGAGGTCTGCCTTCATTTGACCCCCAGTCTAATATGATTTGGAGACTAAATGAATTAAGTGGGCCTTTGAATGCACACTGGATAATGGGCTGTTAGTGTGACACCCTCTGTATTTTTGGTTGGAATCAGCAGTAAGTGTGTTAGTGCTGAGTGGGTGCTGGGGCTGGTGGGCTGTGGACGATCAGGGTGATTTGGAGTGACACGGCCTGGCCCTGGCCCGCTCTCACCGGGCCTCTCCCTGGCTCCAGCCTGGCTGATGGGAAGCAGCTGGGCCAGGAAGAGGCTACACACTCACTCACTTACTCACTCACTCGCTTTCTCTCTTGCTCTCTCATTCTCTCTCTCTCTCTCTTGTGCGCTCTCGCTCTCACTACACGCTCACTCACTCTCTCTCTCTGTTTTTCTCACTCACTCTCTCTTTTTCTCTCTCTCGCTTGTTCTATTTCCCGCCCTAATTTCCGCTCTGTTAGTCTCTCCCATCATCTTCCTACACCATCTGACCACTCATAACCCTCCTGCCACACACACACCTCATGTTTTCAAACAATTGCTTTTCAGGAAAACCAGAGAAAAATCGTGTGTCAGGACCAATTAAATGATCTTTAGAACAAAAGCTGTGTTTTTATTCAACAAAAGAGTGCCATGATTTCTTTTTGGTTACTGAGATGAAGTTTAGGAAGACTAGTCTTAGAAAAGACCAGAAAGGTCTAACATATAGATTATGACACATGGGAATTATTATTATGACATATAGATAATTACAGTTATATAATACAGATGGGCTGTATTTTATTGGATTATGTGTGTGTGTATGTATGTGTGTGTGTGTGTGTGTGTGTGAGAGAGAGAGAGTGTGAGAGAGAGAGAAAGCAGATGAAACACTCCTAAGTGCTCTGACTCCATAGCCCAAGGGTCAGTAGAGGAGGGACACTCTTTAAATCTTAATGCTATCTAAATGGCTTAGCCCACTCTTATCTGCTGCAGTCCTGCTGAGCCAAAAGCCCCTGCCTGTATTCAAAGTGCAGTGTCCTCTCCAACACTCCTTGAGTGTGATCATAGCGTAACTCTATTTTATTTACATTGTTATAATGTGTACAGTACTGTGTCAACAAAAGTCTTAGGCACCTATGTTAATAGTTCTGCTAGCCAAATCCCAAGTGAACCTTAGAATCAATGCAAACAAACAGAAAAGCAGTAAAAAGAATGGAAATTTGTTTTGTTTGTAAAAAGTAGAGGATGTTGTGTGAGCTGATAGAAGACACAGGTTTGGCTCCAGATTTCTAATGAATGTCTCTAGTCACTGCATGGATGTGTGTGAAGTTCCATCAGCACATAGTTTCATGTAATGAAGAACTGATTGAGCCCAAACCAGGGATTTGATGTGAACTACAAGCAATATTGGGCATCTACTAGAAGAGCTCTGGGAATGGTCAAACCCACACACTGACACCTAAAATCACTGTTTTACTACTGTTTGTATTTATTCTTAAATGAGGGTTTTTGGAGAAAACTGAAACACTCACTGCTCAGATAAAGAACTTTTAATGATAATTTTCTAAGGAGACTCAGACTTTTGCACAGTACTGTATGTGGCATGGGAGATCTAGGATGGTGAAGTGTTCTTTCCACTTCAGTTGGCGAGTAGCCAGATCCTAAGACGTTTGGAGTTCACTGACTCTGTCTTTCATCAGAAACCTGCTCTGCCTCTTCCCCAGGCCTGTTCATCCGTCCTTGGAGCAGGATCACTGTGACGACAGTGGCACGTTTTTTAATTAGCCGGCCGGCGGTCGCCGTGGCAATGTGACGGCATGGTTTAATTAATTAGAGCGGGAGAAGGTGATCCCTGCTAGTTGTGGAATAATTACTTGCAGAGAGCTGGAGAGCAACAGCGATAATAATAACACTCGCTTTAATCGACTGAGCCGAAATGAATTCCCTTTATGCTCTCAGGGAGAGGGGGTTGGGGGGGGGGGGGCAGAGAGTGGAGGCACAGGGGGAGTGAAAGAGATGGAGAAAGGAAAAGAGGGAGGGAAAGGGAGAGAGATATAATGAGAGGGGATGAGAGGAAAGTAGGGATATTGAGGGATCATGAGAGGAAGAGATAAAGGAAGAGAGAAAGGGAGACAGGGTAAAAAGAGTGGAAAAGAGAACGATGGAGGTTGAGGGGGCAGGGACGAGGGATCGGGGGGGACTGAGTGAAGTGACAGGCATATAGACACAGAGCAAGAGAGGAAAACAGGGAAAAAGAAAGAGAGAGAGCTAAGAATGGCAAAGCGAGATAGTGAGAGTGTGAGAAAAAGAGAGAGAGACAGAGAGAGAGAGAGAGAGAAGCAATGAAAATATTTTGTCCTTTCTAGTCTGTCACGTTTCTCCTCTGTCTCTCTGAACTCTGCAAGGTCAGGCTATGCTAACGCTGTCCGTGGTGCTGTCAAGGCTGAACAGTGCCACAAGCGCTCTGTTCTCTGTTTGATTCCCTCAAGTTCTGCTTCAATTGAAACTTAACAAAAGGCTGGTTTCAGGGACAGCATCCAGTTAAACCGCTCGAGGCCAGTCAGCAATAGATATGTCTGTACAGGTGCTGCACTTAGAAAGGCCTTTTGGAGAGGAAAAGATTTTATTGTAAACTGAAAGTGAAAGTGACTATTTGTCATTGTGAACACACTCAATCACATACAAAGTGCACCACAATGAAATGTGACCTCTATATTTAACCCATCACACGTGTGCATGTGGTGTAGCCTGCAGGTATGTGAAGCTCCCAGAGAGCAGTGTAGCGGTAACTCAGTGGCACCTGGGTTGGGATTTAAACCTGTGACCTTCTGTTTGCAAGGGCAAGGTCCCAACCACTAGGCCACCACTGCCTCTATGTAGGCCTATCATTCATTTATTAATCTTAAGGCTCAATATTCCTACTGTTTAATTATTTGCCAACTACTCTGAAACAGATGCTGTTGCTGTCATATTAAGACCTGTGTTTTAATTATTTTACACCATTTAAAAAGGCCAGTTTCTCTGTACGTTGTGTGAATACATTATGATGATTGGACCAATAGAAATGCTCCAAAAAAGACTTTTTCTTTACCCTGAAATGGTGCCGTGGTTTGAGATTTTGTTATGGCGGCAATAATATGTGCATCATGTAGTTAAGACAGCAAGGAATTAAAGTGGGGGCAGATACAATTTAAGGCGTTAAAGTAAAAACCTACAAAATGGTCAGAATGCATGATCAGAATTCATTGCTTGATTGGCAAATGGTGAATTTATAGCTTTTATTATGGCCATGTTTTGGTGCAGTTTTATAATGGAAGTAGAAAATGACCAGTTAAATGCACTCACTCTGTATTACTGCTGCTACTCCTGTACCAAAATGTTGTTACATAATTATGGATAACTCATTCTGGTGAACACACAATTGATTTTTACCTTTAATGAAGCACTATACAACAAAGAACCAAAACATTATGACCACCTGCCTAATATGAGGTCGATCCTCTGCATGCCATAAAAACAGCTCCAACCCCTCAAGTCATGGACTCTGTAAGACATCTGTGAATGCCCTGTGCTGCCTGTCACCAAAACATTACCAGCAGATCCCGTACATCCTGTTAAGTTGTGAGGTGGAGCTGCTGCAGATCAGACTTGAGCCAAGTTTACCCAGCAAAACATTTCTCAGAACATTCCAATACTCAGCTGGATGGCATATTTTAGGATCCTCTTGTGTGCTAGCCCCTTTGATGGTTTGGACTAGATGGGATAGCCTTTGTTGTGAATCAGTGAGCACCCTGTAACAGGTCTGTGGTTTGTCCCTCCTCAGACCACTGTAATCATTGCCTCCCAGAGCAGCCCACAAGCCTTGCTGTTTTGGATGTGCTTCGACCCAGTTGCTTGGCCATAACCATTTGGTTGCTGTCAGAGTTGTTCCGTCCCTTTCCACAATCCAACTCGCTGGCTATGTGAATCGAATGTTCTCTTACTGTTTAATATGTCCCAGACAATGACACATGGTTATAACAAGATCACCAGCATTATTTTCTTCAACTGTGAGTGGTGATAACATCTAAGCTCATTTCTTTATATGATGCATTTGTCAGAAACAAAGTCATGAAAATGTGGACTCTTTTTCATTTGGGGGAGGGGGTTAATGTAAGGGTAATGTAAGTACAATAAACTTTTTCTATAAAGAAACTTAAATTGAATTTTGCATCATTGCATTCCTAATGTAGAATACTGCTGATTATCCTGTGTGTTGCAACTTCTTTTAATACTTTTTCATTGCTTTAGCATCTGTGTGTGTGTGTGTCTGTGTCTGTGTGCATGGCTGAGGTTTTAGCAAGAGTGGAGATGTGATTCGTATAGTGTGTGCGTGTTTGTGTTTGTGTCTGTGTATGTGCTGTGAGTCAGAGTGAGTGTGTGTGAAAGGGCTAATGAGGTGAAAATGGAGAGCAGGCCAGTGTGTAAACACAGGTGAGTGTAAGGCACTCCGCTTGAGCTTTCACCTCACTGCCTTTACATGGCCATCTATATTTAAACATGCAAGACTGTGAAACCAGACTGCTACAGCCTCTCGTCTTCTCGCTTTCACTCACTCACACACACAAACACACACACACACACACACACACACACACACACAAAGAACACATGATATACACAAAAAGTACCTAAAGAAATACAGAGGTCAAAGGTTGGTCCCTACTCTCATGTACACATATATACTACACTGTTAACATAGTTCTCTCTCTTTCTCACTCTATCTCTCTCACACACACGCACACATGCACACACACACACACACACACACGCACGCACGCACGCACACACACACACACACACACACACACACACACACACACACA
>JBBPDA010000021.1:7206260-7216894 GCA_037974385.1 Arnoldichthys spilopterus | reverse complement strand
ACACACACACACACACACACACACACACACACACACACACACACGCACACACACACACACACACACACACACACACCTCTGAAACCTGATAACTTAATGGCTGGTTGGGGTTGTCCTGAAGGCTCATCAGCCTGGCACTGCTAGGCTGACAGTTTTATTGGCAGCTTGGCAATGTCACGGGAGATGGCCGGCTATTTACAGCGGCGAGCCTGACGCTTCGGACATGGACAATTCACATAAATTCACTTGAGTGATAGGCACTCAGCAGAGGGGAAGCAGTGCCACTGTGCACTCTCTCTCTCTTTCTCTCTCTCTTTCTTTCTCTCTCTCTCTCTCTGTCTCTCTCCTTCTCTCTCTGTGCTCATGGTTGCATTAGAGGCCGCTCAGCTCTTATTTATAACCCTCTGCCATTGCATTAACGACACACACTCTCTTTCCTCATCCCCTCCCTCTCTCTTCCCCTTCAACTATCATTTAGCTTTACGAGCTGCTCTAAAACAGGGGGCATATCGTTCGCGCCGGCGTTTTACGCGCCGGATATCGATGCCAGCAGTAAGTCATTGCTGACGGCCCGTTTCTGTGGCGACGGGATTGATTGACGGTCTATGGAGAGAGGTGGGTGGGTCATGGGCTCTCCCACAGACAAAAAAAATACACAGGCCTGTCCCAGTGCAGTAGTGTGATGTCTGATTTGTGTTGCCATGCATGAAGTTGTTCAAGACAGAGGATAATACACCATTGACATTAAAACAAAACCTCATAATGTCCAGAAGTACCTGTTTATAGGTGATGGGCCATTTTTGTTGGTCAGGAAATTTTGAGACAGTGTAAAGGCAAGCTGATATTTTCAAATGATGTAATGATGTAAAACGTGTTATTGTTAGTGTTCCTGATTCACTTGTAAACATTTGTTCTTAAGGTTAATCTGATCGGTAGAGAAAGGACGATCAAGGTTTCAGAACAGTGTGAAGATTTTTCAGGTACAGAAACCAGTAATGAAGCGCTGAGCTCAGATAGTGTTAGTTAGAGCACACATTGTGCTTTTCAATCATGTATTAATTGCCTGACAGATTTGTTTTCCCTCAGGAAATACCCCCCAAAAAATCTGACACTTCCCTCTTAAGTTTAAATGGGTATGACCTTTGATGGTCCTGTCAGATGAATTCACAGCACTGCTACAGTGCAGATATGGTAGGTAGTGATATGACAGTGAAGAAACTTGGAGCAGTGGTTCTCAAACCGTTCCTCAGGAACCCCCAGCTGGTCCACATTTTTACTTAGTCCCAATTCACAACACATAAGGAAAGAGTGAAAATATGGACCGGTTCAGGCTCCCTCAGATCCAGTTTGAGAACTACTGGAATATTTAGAGATATGATGGAGAGGATGATGGGAAAGAGGCAGCGAGAATTTTAAGTCAGCCTGAATCGCCTTGCCTTGACATTTTTGTCTTCTTTTTATTCTTGGAATGGACACTTGGACCATTCTCATCTCATCATGATCCCCTGTGGAGATGCCTTTCTGGCTCCTGTTAAAATAATACCTACTCTGCAATATCTCGACAATTTCTAGATATTTTCACATATTTTCACTGATCTTATGAAGTGTTATGATCTTGTGAAATAAACAAAGTAGTCTGCCAGTGCAGTAAACTAATGTCATGTTCTGAGATCAAATGTATAATATATAGTATATAATAAAGTATATAAAAAAAGCTTATTTATATAAGTTATATGTTTAGTTCACAATTCACAATGAAATATGTACATTTAAAATCCTTTCACTTGCCTAATTTATTTCCTGCATCTGTTTGCAACATTCCAGCTGTAAACATAAACTCCTTTGAGCCAAGTGGTCCTGCTGAATGACTCTCACATCATTGCGGATGTTACACTTCCAACTGGCCAATAAAATCCTGTGCCCTGAGTGTGGGTTGGCTAGACACCAGGGCTGTGCAAAGGGCCTTTAACATTCGGCATTAAAGTGTTCTCAGCTGTGGGTCTGCTATGCAACAGTGTGATGCTTTTCTCATAACAAGGTGTCATATCCAGACTGTAAAAACATCCTGAACTTATTGGTGTGGCGCAGAAGGAGCACCAGTGGAAGGTTGGCACAAAGTGATGTAATGAAATTAGGACCTTCAAACAATTAAATCAATAAAGGATGATTAATCACAATGTTAATCATGATTAATCATATTTTCTTTATTTGTTTAGATTTGGAAAGAAATATTGTTTATTAGTATATAAGTAAATATATATTGTTTTTTAGAGATTTATTCTTGTTACATATCTTTTCTGAAAACCTATATTATTTAATTACATTATCAGTTTTTGCAAAAACAAGTAAACTTGCCTAAGCTTTTGAAGTATACCCTTGTCATTTAGAGTGTACAGTCAATGGTTCCATCTCCTCCATGATGCAGATGGCCTACTATGGCTATTACAAAGGGTAAACCTAGGAAAATATGTTAACAGAATTTTTTAGCTGTAGCAATTGTAGCTGTAGCAAATGTTATGCTTACACTGCTGTGACTATGCAAAATTCCCACTTGTGGGACTAATAAAGGTTCTATCGTACACGTTATTGGAGTGTAATTAACCTGTTATTAATGCATTAACTTTGCTCTACCTGAATTTTGTTAATTTAAATGAGTGCATATTTTTCATGTGAATAAAATCATATAAAAAAAAATCTGTAATAAGAAAGGGAACTCAAGGGCAGAATTGTCTTGAAGTAATGCAATATATTCTCCTCAAGAAATGATGTAACACTTTTCAATTAAATAAGCTCAACGCACTGCTTAAGCTAAGGGGAGGGGGTTCGATTTATGCAGTGTTTTCCTTTCACGTATAACAGGAGAAAATGAACATGTTCATCATCGGGGAATTTATGATATGTGAGTCTTTATAACACTGTGAGAGTGTGTAAATTAGCACAAAGGTGCAGTTCTGCTGTTCGTGTGCCAGTGCATGCATGTCTACGTGTGCCAGTGTGTGTTTGTGTGTGTATGCACTAATCTATCACAGTCATTACGAGCCATCTGCCACACACACATTGACAGAGGGTGGCAGTGCCTTAGCAGCAGAGGATAACAACACCTGTAACTCGTTAGGGCATGTTGATGCACTGCCACAGGGTGTGAACACAGCACGCAGAGTGACAGAGGTGTAGACGCAGACACACATGCGTGTGCACACGTTTGCTCTCACTCTTGCACCTGCTCATTTCAGCAGTCGCCTATTGTCTCTATAATGCAATGTCGGTTGCCCCCATTTATTTTTGTCTGCATGTGAGTGCGTAACTGTGAGTGTACGTATGTGTGTGTACAGTTGTTTACATGCACATGTGTGTTCTTAAATATTTTGATAGATGCTACTAATATATCCTAGTCTGATAAAAAAGGTTTTGTTGGATTATTTTTCGCATGACACTCTTAAATCCTCACTCTTACACTCCAGGAAATACATTTGCATCTCTTGTAAATGAGTTCATGTATGAGGCACCATCTCTCAAGCAGTCACCTGTGGTTGTGCTTGTTTTTCTTAAAGGGACATACATTTTAGTCATAGTCTTTCAACTAAAACATGAATACAGTTCAGAGCTGTGCAGTTAGTTTTTACCTTAAAGGAATACTCCAGTGATGTTAGTCTAATCTGTATCTGCTAATTCTGGATCATATTGTTCATGACAAGAGACTTGTATGTTGATGTAAATTCAAATGCACATTAATAGTGAAGTGAAGTGAAAGTGACTATTTGTCACTGTGAACGCACAAAAAGGACCACAACAAAATGTGATCTCTGCATTTAAACCCATCAACTTGAACCTGCAACCTTCAGGTCCCAGAGGCAAAGTCCTAACCACTAGGCCACATTCCTTATTCTAATCAGGTTTGTACCATTTATAATAAGGCAAACCATGTACATGGTTTATAAATGTATTACAGTTAGTTTATTAATGATTATTAATCTAGTTATTTCATTCCAATGGCATTTGTTGGGGGGTCGGGGGTTGGGATATATTAGACAGCAAGTGAACAGTCAGTTCTTGAAAAATGGGTGAGCATAAGAACCGAAGCCACCTGACAAGGGCCTTATGGTGATGGCTAGACAATCTAGGGTGTTGTGATGACATTTTTACTTTACATTTACATTTTATTCATTTTATTCATTACAATTATTCATTGTTTCAGCAGCATGAAGTGGAACCTACTCAATATTAGACAGGTGGTGTTAATGTTATGGCTGATTGGTGTGTACATAAATAAACAATATATAAACCACATATACTCACTAAGCTTAGCAAAATCCACCAGAATTGCAGGAAATACAGTTAGGGTGTGAAAGCTGCAGTTTTCCAATAGCAGTGCTTTGAATTATGTTTTACATACATATGTGTCCAGTGTGCAACTGTGTGTGTGTGTGCGTGTGTCTGTGTTTGTGAGCAGTGACCTCAGCCCGAGTGTTTATGATTGTATTATGGTATTATTCTGCTCCCTGTCCCTGGCCTTCACATTGGTCAGTGCTGTGTGTCACCATGGAGATCAGAACAAATTCAGTCCTGATCTGATTACCCAGACAGGAGCAGCAGCCTGACGCTGTAGATTAGGAAAGAAATACACAGAGCAGAGGGAGTCAGAGTGAGCGTGAGGGGAGAAGTCTGAAAGCGTATGGAAAATAGGAGAATGTGCTTCTCATTCAGGATGAGATTTAACCGCAGTTATTACATTACAATCGTGGTAACAGAATTACTGTAACTGACATCGCAGAGGCTTTAAAGGCTGTGGTTTTAATTGACGCATATGAACAGGGCATAAGGGGCTAGAAACCGTAGAGCTGATCAAAGATATGATATATGCGATGGCTTCACTATATACACTCAGTGAAGTGAATCCATTAGTCACATTGGTATGATCTCTGTAGGCCTTTTGACAGGCAGTTTGAGGGTGGAACAAAAAAAAAATGCAAAGTTCACTTTGTTCGCCTGCACATTCTATAATGATAAAATGCTAGGCTTTTATCAAAATTATTCTTAGTGTAGGTGCACAGATTAAGTGACATTTAAGAAACAGAGCTTGCAAATCAGACACAATAGCTGGCTTAGAGACTACAAAAGATATGTAATAAATGGCCGTTGTTTGTTCTAACCAAATAGTTACATCCAGTTGATTTTGATGCCAATGCCACAGCCACTGTGCTATAGGCCACATTTCACCTGTGACTAATTCCACTCCCCAGCGATCCGCATCTGTCCTGCGCATTTGTGGCATTCTTGTCACCACACCCGTGGGCTGTCGCTTTCACCCCTCCTCCTCATCTCTCGCTCTCAGCCTGATAAATGCTCCGATGGTGCTGAAGTAAATAATTTATCCTGCAAGTTGAAAGTTTCGTGCTTAACGGGTTAAGTGCCTGGTTTCAGGAGCGGCACAATTTACCTCCCGCACATGAATAAAAGATGAAGGCACGCAGCTGGGGACCAGGCTGTCTGGGGCTTTTTCTGCGTATTTATTTGTGTGTGTGTGTGTGTGTATATGTATATGTGTGTGTGTGTTTTCCTTATGCCACACTAAAACTTTTCCGTATTGACAGTTGGTGATGAGGCAGCATTCAGCACCTCCTTTATCTCAGCTTGACAAAACACGGAGACGTTGCAGGACTTTTTGTTCTTCCCTCCTTCTTTGCCGAGATGAAAAAAGCACACAGCTCTGGCTTTAAAGTAGAAGTAGAAGGCTGCTTGTAAAGGAGTGAAGAATATAGCACTCTGAGCAATGTTTAGGGCTTTTGACGACAATGATGAACCACAGAGTACTCATCCTGTCACCTTCTAGAGGTTTTCGCAGTGCTTGGAGGAACGTTGTCAGTTCTGTTTTAAATTCTGTGCTAACCTCATCTGTTTTATGCCTCCACTTGTGTTCAGCCAGCAGTAACCATGCAAAGCTTGAAGAGTGGAAGGTGTTAATAATGCATGAGGTGCAGTGTAATGTACTGTATGAGATAGGAAGGAATACTGTGAACTCTGTAAACTATAAGACACTTAAAGTAGAATTCTACTGATCGTTCCAATTTTTTGTTTGTCCAAAATCGTTTAGTCAGTGAGATGTAAACAAAGTCATTCGGAAATAGAGAAAATGATGAGCTCTAATTTCTTTACAGTACTAGTAATAGGAACCAGGTGCTGCAACATCTGCCACACAAATATAGCCATTTTATTTGCTATCTAAAATGTCCAGTGAACTTATAGGAATCTTTGGATTTTTATATGAGATGTTAATTATGATAAAATACAAAAATAATAATAATTAAAATAGTTCTTGGTAAATTTTAAAAATATCTTTCAGTACTGGTTGTGTCGTGGTGCCTGCATGTCTCTCTCCACATTAATCTATTTTAAAAATATGTTTTATACCAAAAGAAAAAAACAAAACGTGTAATCAGACAGTGTATTCATAACCATTTCATATAATAGCTTTCTGTCAGGTAGCCTTTAAAGGTTTTAGATGTCTAGTTCCACTCCTGTGAGCAGTCATGACGTTAGAGTAATGCATTTTATGCTGCTCTGAATGACTGTATTTATATGATAAAATTTCAGTTTTGGGTATTGTTCTTTAAAATGGTTTACATTTGTCTGCTGCTTTAGCAAGTAGTCCAATAGGTGCACTGCTTTACAACTGACTTGTGCAGAAGCCTAGTGAATCTAGCAGAGCTCCACTCAATCAAGGCCAAAGGCCTGGACCTTTAGCCTAAGACCTTTTTGCTAGCATCAGGTCAAAGTGCACAAGGGGTTAAGTCATGGTGCCCTTTGTGATAATCAGTGTTAGCAAGATCAGTCTCATATGGAGAATTCTTAGACAGAATTGTGATTTGTATGGTCATCAGATCTGGTTCAAATGGGTTAGCACTGTTCGTTAAAGGTTTATGTGAAATACTTTCATTAGTGAAAAGAAGTTATATGGTGTTATTAGCTTATTAGTAGCATTTTTGATTTTACAAGAAACCCAGAGGGAGCCTGCTGTGTTACTAATATGTGTGTGTGTGTGTGTGTGTGACATGGGTGAGTATCAATGGCCACTCAGAGAGCTAGAAACAGGGATAAACAGCCCAGTGAAATCAAGTTCACCCCAGTTTTCTTTGACCCCAAATGCATGTGATCAGCCAAGATCCATTTGGTGTCCTGCTTGCTTCTTTGATGTTGCAATGTAGCTACATGGCTAATGTAGCTAATAAGTAATGGAAGCTGATTGAAAGTGATCTTGTAATGAGAACACGCATACCGGGATATGATTAAATTTTGTTGCTGGATTGTAGTGAATTCTGCCTCTAAGAAGGGTACACTAAGGGTCCTCTAAAACACACACACAATGTGTATTTCACACTGGGGTTGTTAATGGCACTATATGTGGCTTTGCAGTTGCCTCCCATAGTACCCTGGGGTGAGTTCAAGCTGGTATTCAGAAGAAAGGCCAGTCTAAGCACCACTGGGCTGTCCACTTCCAACATTTCACTCTGAAGTAGCGATAAAGAGTTTGATACAGTTCACCAAACTGATTCATTTGAAATGTCTGTTTCACTGAAGCGAACCTTCAATTTAATGATCCATTGAGTCATAAGTAGCAAATTCTGCCTCTAAGAAGGGTACACTAAGGGTCCTCTAAAACCTGCTGACCAAATTCCTCTAGTCCAGAGTATAACTGATAACAGAAGCAAAAAAATGTAGCTGGTGAAAAGCTATCATTAGAACTGTTTTCCTGTTGCAAGAGGTTTGCTTTCTGCATATTTACTTAGTATTCTGAAAGCCTTTAAGTTATGCTATGCTAACTGTGGCATGTATGAGCTAATGACAGGCTATTGTCTGTTTTGAGCTCTGCTTTCACAAGGATTCAGATTGGTTTAGAGGTCAATCTCATTAAAAGATCACACCTAAACCCACTGATTTTCTTTCTGGTGTTGTATTTATTTATCTATTTATTTTTTTGACATTTGTTTGTGTACACTAGACTAGAGCCTGCATTGTCACAACGGACGTGTGTGTATTATGTGTGAGGTGTGAGTGTAGGTGTAGCTGGGTATGAATGTTTGATGGGCACATGGCTGGGTGATGAGGGCTGTCGCAGGCCATACAGACAGCTAGCGTAGCCTCTCTCACCTCACTCCTTCTCTTAGCTATTCATGAGCTCTGTTTCTTTTTCTCTCTGTTTCTACATTCTCTCCATCTCTCACTACATTTCTATGTTCCTTCTCTCTTCAATCTCTACATTGTCCCTTGTGAGAGTCACCAAGTCCTGGCTGTCATGTGGTTGCCACAATAAGTTTGGCTTTCTCTTCTCACAAGTTCGAGGGCTTGGGCCGAGCGTTGTGGTAAGAAAGTCTTCTGTAGTATTAATGAGAAAATGCATTGTGGCCAGCTGTCCCCAGAGGACTTTTCTGATGCTATGAGCTGAGGCAGCCCTTAAAAGAGATTAGCATGAGCATTAACAAGAGTTCCTTCAACCCTCAAGGGTAGTTGGTTTTGCACCAACCCTGTCATGTTTTAGTCAAGAAACAGTGGCTTGCTCTTCATATCTTGGTTGCATGCACACACCACACACACACAATGTGTATTTCACACTGGGGTTGTTAACGGCACTATATGTGGCTTTGCAGTTGCCTCCCATAGTACCATGGGGCGAGTTCAAGCTGGTATTCAGAAGAAAGGCCAGTCTAAGCACCACTGGGCTGTTCACTTCCAATATTTCACTCTGAAGTAGCGATAGAGAGTTTGATACAGTTCACCAAACTGATTCATTTGAAATGTCTGTTTCATTGAAGCGAACCTTCAATTTAATGATCCATTGAGTCATAAGTTAGGTCAACTTTATTCTTATTACATCCACAGTACAGTTTGATTCAGAACTGAAAAAGGGGCTACACTCAGTTATTCAGTTTCCTGAGTAATTTTTAATATAAATAAGTGTAAAGAATCTAGTACAGATACAAAAAAACCTTCACATAAGGTTCTATAACAACGGTTAGGGTTATTTTACATTATGTTGAGGTTCTTTTAACCTTTAAAAGGTTATTCACACTCTCATCTCATTTGCAAAATGGTTCTTTTAACATCCATCAATTGAAAGACTCTTTAGAGACCTAAAAATAGTTCTTCAGTGGCATCACACAAACAACTCTTTTCTGTCACCATTATTTTTAGGAGTGTAACTACATTCTACCAGAGTTGCACAAGCTATTGGAAATTGGTAATTAGTCACTGTTGCTAATTTCTTTAAAAGTCAGTAAATTACTAATTACTGCATATGAGAGTAATTCCTTAAAAAATAGCAAAATAGCATTTGCAGAACTTCTAAATGTTTGCTTCAGTTCTGTTAATGGCTGTATTATTTCAATGCTGAACATTGCAGAACAAGACAGTTGTCAATTCTCTCATCTCTCATTGTGTCCATTATCACTATTGACCACATACTGCAGATTGTTTTCAGTTGCCTGACAAAGGTACTAACCTACCAGAGTTCACGTGTTTTAACTGACAATGTAAAATGCACCGTTTGGAAAAACTTTGGATTTTGGTCAGTAAACAGCAAAGTTGTGGAACCTCTAGATAAAGTTGTACTTTAGCTACAGTAAACCTACCACTTCTCTTATGGATATAATGTGCAAAAATAAGTGTTGTAATAGTTTCAACCTACAGTGCAGTACAGACATATCTTTTCACAAAGTTAATGGACAGCGCTTTTGTCCATTAATATTTTTACACAACAAAAATAACATGTAATAAGCCTGTTTAAGTTTGAGTAATTGTCTTTGCGTTATTATATTTAAAAGGTTGTGTGCTGCTTTACTGCTGACCCCCAAAAGTAGTGGGATTAAAGTAATACACTTCTTTGTAACATGTTTCTTCTAACATTGAATCCTGCTGAGAGAAATACAAGCAAGTTCATGGAGATTGTAATATGATGCAGTGTGATATATTATGCTGAAAGATTATTACTGTAATTGCTATAGATGTTCTAAGCTAGATGTTAGATGTGACACTTACATAAATTCTCAAACCAGTCCCCGGGGACCTCCAGATGGTTCACATTTTTGCTCCAACCCAGGGAAAAAGCAAAAATGTGGACCATCTGTGGGTTCCTGAGAACTGTTGTGAGAGCCACTTGTAGTTACTACAAAAAAATTGTAATTTTTTTTTTTGACAATTTATTGAAGAGAACAAATTGAAAAAATCAAATCGTCAAGCCCTGCTACTCCAAAGCCTGTAAGTCTGCATATTCACCTCTACCCTCCATGTGACTGCTGCTGAACCCTCCACCTCACTCCACCCTGTTCGTGTGAGTAATCTCTGCAGCTGGAGACGTATTTGTCGTAGCGTCACTGCAAATGATTTGTAACATATACTTGGAACGCGTTCAGGTGACTTGGCTTAAGGAGAGGTGGTGCTCGTAATCCTTCTTCGTCCTGCCTGTTTTACAGAGGCCTGGTGATAGAATGGGTTGATGGGATAGAATGTTGATTCAGCTTAAAGCTTTGTTGAAATAGAGCAGGTTCACCACTAGGTTTACTAACCAGGCTGTGTGTGTGTGTGTGTGTGTGTGTGTGTGTGTGTGTGTGTGTGTGTGTGTGTGTGTGTGTGTGTGTGTGTGT
>JBBPDA010000021.1:7190047-7204082 GCA_037974385.1 Arnoldichthys spilopterus | reverse complement strand
GTGTGTGTGTGTGTGTGTGTGTGTGTGTGTGTGTGTGTGTGTGTGTGTGTGTGTATGTGTATGTGTAAAACTGTATTTGGTTCGAGGGCTGATTTCTCCTTGTTAGCCTCACATTGGGTCAGGAGGGGGCTGCCAGATCACACACATCCAATTACTAAAGCCCTAAGTCGATTAGTTGAATTTGATTTAGTCAGCAGTGGTTAGTGGGCTGTGTATTCCAAGCTGTGTTTGACTGTTGTGGCCGGACACAGCCCTGCCCTACACACTTGTACACACACTCTAATGATGTTTGTCTGGGAGCTGTTGTGCTTGGAGACACCATTGGCAAAAAAGGAATAATTTAAGAAATATTATTTCTGTGAAAAACTGTGATCACCTTTTATAGTGTGGTCACATTCACAGTGAGTGTGTCTTTCTCTTTTTGTGTGGAAGATCTTTTGATCAGAAAAAAAAGAGAGAAAAACTCTCTTTCTCTCTTCCCTCTTCTTCCTCTCTCTCTCTCTCTCTCGTGTGTGTGTGTGTGTGTGTGTGGATGATCAGACTGAAAGCGTTTTAGCTGGGTTAATCCTGTTAGTTGAGCTCCTGTGTTCAGGCAGTGCTTTAGGCCTCTCAGAGGCTCCGGATGGCCTGGCCCCAGGACCCCTACCCTCAGGAGCCCAACCTAATGTCTGTGGGGGGGCTAGGAGGTGAGAGAACACCCCCTTCTCTTGGATGTCCCATAAGCCCCATGTGACTGTGTTTAAGTATGTGCGTGCATCTCCTGCTGTTCTGAGAAAGCAGAACTCCTTTTCTAGAGCTGTATGTAGACTTAGCATAACAGTGCACACACACACACACACACACACATACACGCAGATACACACCACATACTCTGAACAAAGCCACCAGCACCATCTGCACACACATTCATGCACTGTCTCTAACGCTTTCATGTCATAGGATGAGTTTTTTTTCCCTGAATCAGCACAAGACCCTGCCTGAACTGTTCTCTGTGTGACCAGTGGGAGGCGTCACCCCTTCAACAAACCTTGCACTGATTTAGATTTAGATGAATGGCCTCTGTCAGCTACTGTCCCTCTCTGAAGACACCTGATTACCAGATTAATCGTACAGCTTAATAAATGACTAACGGTAAGACTCAAGACAGTCAAACCATCTGCAATGATTAAGAAATGTGTTGTTTTTAGTATAAATCCTGCAGAAGCAGAGAGACGTGTGTGTGTGTGTGTGTGTATGTGTATGTGTGTATGCCTTTGTATTTGTGTGTGTTGTTTGTGTGGTTCCAGAGGGAGGGCTATGATTGAGTTCAGTGCTATAAAGCTGTCCATATGCCAGACGCCACGTCTGAGAGGCAAAACGCTGAGACGCAGGAAACGAATGATTATCTGTCACAAGGCAATGCAGTGCTTTTATCATGTGCTATATCTTCCTCTGTTAGCCTGCTGGGTGAAATATAGTGAAGCTTTCTAAAGCAGCCTCTTTCAGAGGCCCAAAATGTACCTTGTACTCCACTATCATTGTTTATCATGGTAAACCTTGCATTCCGGTATATAATCACTGTTATAACAAAATGTTGTACTTCCATTTCTTTACACCATCTGAAGATTCCATCTGCTCATCAAATTATGTGAATTATTTTATTTTATAACTAATGGACCAATAGAAATGCTCCAAATGACACAAAATACAAAATCACTTTTTATTCCTTAGAATTAAACAAGCTTTGCATTTATGAATGCATTGGAAATACATTGTTTTTCTTTTGGTAACACAGTTAATTCCAACCGGCCACATGCGGTTTCCATATGGAGACTAAAATGTTTACATACTACATCAGGCATTTTCATTTTGAGAAAGCAAAGATATATGGGCTCTTTAATGTTAAGAATGCTTCTCTTTAAGCATAACATTTGTGAACTTTGAGAATGTGTGTTTAAAAATGAATTACAATATTGTGAAGTTTTTACACAGCCCTTCAGCAAAGGGTTTGCCTTTTTTGTATCACAGGACTGGGTCTGGTTCGTGGTTTTAGGCAGACGGGCTGACTGAGTGGAGATGAAGTTGGCTTTTGTCCTCTGCCGGATTGTTGATGAGCTGGAAGGTGGGCTATGGTTGGCCGGTTAGTAGCACAGCAGCTCTGATATATGTTTCTGCTCCAAGCCGGAGGTCATAAGATCAGTTTAGATGTCAGGCAGGGTCAGGAGAGGAAGGGGGAGTTTTATGGCAGTGACTGGGCAACACTGGGCCTTGGGGTGGCATGTGTGTGTTTATGTAGAGTGGGGGGAGCACACAGGGCACTTTGAGAAGGGCCATTAGGGGCCTTTGGGGTCAAAGGTCTTGCTGAGATGGACCTCTTTTGACCTACAGTGTATGTATGTGGGTGCATGTGCATGTGGCACAACTCTGACAACATATCAGCATAGACCAGAATGTGTGTGTATGTGTTTTGTTTTTTGAAGGTCATAAATTGGTTACACTTTTCTTTTTACTATTTTCCAGGGCCTATATAAAAAATAATCAGCAATCAGTGTAATGACAGTAGAGGTAGAAATGAACAAAAGGGATTTCAGAGAAGACTGGGGATGGACTGTTATCCCACAAGGGGGCAGCAGGTGGAAAGAGAGGGGCTTATGCTGAACTCCAGCCGGGATGGAGCTGGCCTGGTTGCAGACTGGCATAGGCTCAGGCATCATGGTGGAACAGACAGAAGAGAGGAGACAGATTGGGTGTGTGTGTGTGTGTATGTGTGTGCAGCCATCTTGCTGCGGTGTGAAGGATGGCCACTGTCCTCCTGTGAGGCAGACACTGCTACACACACCTGGGACCCTCAGATCTATGTGTGCATGCAGTGGTGAAAATGGCACACTTACACCTGCACACGCAATTACAAACACGTTTCGTGTGGCTCATGAATCCAGATGTTGCTTTTGTTGTAAAATAAAATAATCCACAGAAATCATTCTTCCATTCACAGGATGCTCCTGCTACCTTGTGGATAAGACTTCATTAACAAGGACCTTTTGGTAATAAATAAATAAATAAATACATAAATAAACAAACAAATAAATAAATAAGTGTTGCCGATTTTTGAAATAAAATGCTGTCTAGCTTGCTAAGATTCCTTTCGACAGTTGTTCTACGGATAGATTTGGAAACACATTTCAGCAAACTGGAAAATTTGACTAAGGGCAAAGTCATAGTCGGAAGTGAGCTGTCCCTTTACATCTTCGATCTAGGGACTATGCAGCTTTAGATGTGAGCTGACAGCAGTGATTATTTTTTCCTCCATTCTGCTCAACATTGATCTGGCTGACTGAAGTACCTGGGTTAAGTCAGATTAACCTTCTGTCAAAAGTTTAAATCTTATCAACAGATTACAGAACATCATTTTCACACATTGGATCCTGACTTGCTGTTCTCATTAACATCAGGGGTGGGGGTGTTTTTATAGAGTACCAAAGCGTTTGGTTGACTTGATGGTAACATGAGTGGTACCTATATAAAGTCAGCACTGGTTATGGAGCCATGTACAAATTCAACCAGGCAAACAACAATTTGAGTGTTCAGAGTTCTGTATATAACTATAGTCTTTACTAAAATCCCTCAAAAGCTGTTTTTAGGCTTCACCACAACATACTTGTGAACGTGCCCTAATCAAGTTTTATTTGTGACTTGGCTTGGAACTAAGTAAGTAACTGGCTCTACACAGATCAGCCATAACATTAACATCACTGACAGGTGACGGGAATAACATTGACAACTTAGTTATTTTATTACAATGGCACCTGTTAGGAGTGGGGGCATATTAAGGCAGCAAAAGAACAGTTTGTTCTTGAAACTGATGTTCTGGAAACAGGACAAATGTGTGAGCATAAGGATCTGAGCCACTTTGACAATGGTCTTATTGTGATGACTGGCCGACTGAGTCTCCAAAACCGCAGATCCTGTGGAGTGTTCCAGGTGTGCAGTAGTTATTACCTACCAAAAGTGATACAAGAAAGCACAACTGGTGAATCAGCAACAGGGTCATGGGCACCCAAGGCTCACTGATGCATTGGGGGCATGAAGGCTAACTTAGCTTGTCTGATCCCACAGAAGAGCTACCATGGTTTAAAAAGTGAATGCTGATTCTGATAGAAAGGTGTCAGAACACCCAGTGCACCACTGTCAGCAGCATGAGGGAGACCAACTCAGTATTAGACAGGTGGTATTAATGTTACGGCTGATTGGTGTATATTCAGCATCTCTTTCTTGTAAGGGTAAATGTTCCAAATGAATATTTTGGTGCTTACTTTGGAGCAAAACTGTGGCTCTGAGTGAGTGCTACTTCTGTGGGATCAATCAGGAAATAAGCTTTGGCTGGTTGCTGGGCTGCCAAGCAGAACTGTGTGACTTGTGGTACAGTCAGCTGAGTTGGTGCGGAGGTCTGAGATTGGACTGGATGAGCCTAAAGGTAACTAGCCTGGTACAGCAGACTGAAGATTTTCATAAAGAGCAGCAGTGTGAGGCGAGTTGATGCGAGGAAACATTTGAAGGAAGGGGGAGAGAGGGACGGGTACATTCTGCCTTTTAAAATGATTTCTTTCCAATATCTACAGTCCCTGAGGCTTTGAACATGCCTTGGGGAATATTCCTTAATCCTCTTTTCCAGGTAACAGGCTTTCTCTTCGACGAAAAAAAAAAAGAAGTTACCCACCCAGCTGTCCCTGAACCATCAAAGCTGGACTTAAGCATATGCATTTCACTTTGAGTGACTTATTTGTTCCATTATGTGCGACTCTGATAACAGTGCTTTCCAATGCATGGGAAATGCACTTATGTAAACAATAGCAACTAGATTAACAGTGTTTGTTGATGTGTAATGACCAAACTGAAATTTAAATAGGAGCTGAAATATGGTTTTGATGACCAAGCTTTGCCATATTTAATTTAAAAAGGTTTTGTGAGTTTTTTGAGTGAGATGGCTAGTTATTCAGACTGTCTGGTTGCTACAGATTGATGCTACATGGACAGTGTGTTTATTGTATAGTAATTCTTTAGAAGCCCTTTGTCAACACTGTTTCAGTTAAAGGGCTCATTCTGCATTTCTCTTGTAAGTACATGTATGATACTTGCGTGAGTTAAAATCCATGTTCAGCCTCGTTTTTAATTTAAATGAGGATCACCATTTTCAACAGTCCAAGCTGATTTGTAGAAAGCAGACTTCTGAGTTAGAGCTGAAACCCTCAGAGACGATTAAAAAATAATCATTTCTCTTGGATGTCTCTGGACACTTTGAAATACTGCTACCTGACAGCCATGAACTAAACTGATGTGGGCTGAATGGGTGGTCATATGGAACTGTGCTCATGACTGTGACATCAAAAGCTGCTATGCTTGCAGATTGCTTTCCAAATACTCGGACTATAAGTGGGAGAGAAATTGACTGTGTGTTTGAGTGTTTTCCACATTAGTATGAAACCTATATATTTCATTATTACCTAAACTCAGACGTCAAACTCTGCCAAAGAAGTAGCTTAGGGATACAGTGACAGTTCTTGTTATTTGCTAATGCAGAATGTCCTTTTACAGACTGAATGCATGATCATATGAAACTGTAAGTATGGTTGTGACATCACAACCATGGGAAGCTCAAAACATTCCATATGAAGGTTGGAGTATTTTTTTTTTTTTTTTTTTAGACATAAAAACCTGCTAAAGAAAGTAGCTCAGAGATTCTGCTAATGTTCTTTGCAAATGAATAGTGGGACAGTCATTGGCTCTGTTCAGGGCCAGGGTAACTCAGGCCTTTCTATGAAGACTTTATATGTTTCTAGCGTGTAGTAATGCTGAGTGTTTGTGTGTTTTTTCATGTGCATGTGCATGTGCATGTGACCCTTAGCCCTTTAGCATATCAATATAGCCCCTTCCTGTTTTTTTTCAAGTAGGTACGCTTTTCCTCTTTCACTTGATTTCTTTTTATCCCCCTCCCATTCTTTTATTCAGCTTCTTCCTTGCTTTCACTTCTTGTTCTCTATTCTGTCCCCTCTTCATTCTATCCTTATAGCCCAGTGCTGGATTTGCATAACCTCTTAGCTGCTAGCCCGCGTGTTGATGGACTGAAGCTCATGTTTATTAAATGTGTTGCTGGTGGTAGCCGACAGCTACACTCACTTCTTTCATTCCTCTCTCTCTCTCTGTCTCTCTCTCTCTTGCTCTCTCTCTTTCTCACACACAAACACACACAAACTCTCTCTCTCTCCTTTCCCTCTTTCTCCCTCTGTCACTCTCTTTCTCTTTGTCTTTCTCTGCCATGATATTAAAGGCTGTTCCTGCCTGCCGTCAGTCTTCATGAAGCTGTGTCACGCTGAATATGCTCCCCTGTCCGCTCACTCCGAGTGCTGGCGTGCACGGGGCCCCACTCTGAATGGAAATGAGGGGACTCCATAATGAGTTCCACTCACCCAGGGTTTCTGACCCTGCTGGCAACGGCGCGTTAAGAGGGGAGAGAAAGGAAGAGAAAAGGACAGGGGAAGGCTAGAGGCTACAGGGCTGTGAAAAAAGGCTAGACTCTTTCTTTTATTATTGTTATTTTTTTTTATATTCCAGCTTTTTACACCCTCCCTTAGGGAGGGGTTGCCAAGCTGCTTCCATGTTAAGCTGGTCATTCTATTGCTTTGGACCTTCATTCCCTTCTTTGATCTCCACCTCAGCCAAACCCTACATTTTACAACAAAGGGAGACACCTGAAATAAAATTGAGCGGCGTATGCGTTAGGCCAAGTCTTTCAAGCTTACTTTACCGCAAGCATCGTTTTTGAACTGAAATCTGTCTCCTGGAGCTTGATTGGTTTGTTCTCTTCCTCTCCGTGCTGTGCGAGTGTCTTTCTCGCACAATTCCAAGCTGTTCTGCAGTGCAGACTGAGCTGCACTTTGCCGACAACAAAAACAATCGTGATTCATCAGCCTTGTCCCCGCTGGTAAACGGCTGCATCTCAGAAAACGTGCGTGGAGCGACGGGCGGTTGGAGAAGGAGGGATGGTTTTGTGTGAGTTCATGATGAGTCAGAGCAGGTGCTATTTACCCAGAGCTTCTTTCAGTGATGCAGCTGGAAATCCTTACACACTGTTCCTTCCCCACATACACCTCTGGGTTTAAAGGTCTCTTGATTCTGCCCATTCGTCCTCCTCCTATCTTTATTGTCCTGTTCACCTTTGGTGCCCCTCAAGAGTTTAGCCACGTGTTCTGTTGCGATATGATTTTTAGGTAAAGACCCTGTTCTGTTCTAACTTAGCACATTAGATGGAAAGCAATATTTGTACAATATGCAAAACTGGTTTAACAAAAAAAAAAATTAAAGCTCCTTGTTGTAAATCCCCTTGTTGTGACCTCGCCACTCAAAACTGAAGAGTATAAACAGCCTTTGGTTCAAAGGCGTAAATTTAAAGAGAACCTTGCCCAATTTTTTCAAAATTTCTATAACAATAACAATAGTTGTTAGGTTGTAAATAAAGTTATTCAGAGAGGATGGATATAAAATGTTGTGTTCTAGAAGAATGTCTAAAGCCAGAATTGTTCACAGAGGTGATATGAACCATCTGAAGATTTTAATGATTCCTAAATTCAGGAAGTTGTTTTGTATGTGCCTGATGACTGAAACATTAGTTTTATTTGATTAAAAAACACAACTATTTATATACATATTATATATACAAATTAAAAACAAATATTAAAATACATTAAAAGCAGAGAGGCACAATCAAGAAATGAGGCAAAATAGAAAACATAATTCTTCAGATTTACCACTTTACCATTATCAATATTACATAATACAAAATACACATTTTACACACACACACACACACACAAACACACACATAAGCCCTCAGCCTCCCAGAATGCCACACTGAGTGTAAGCATCTGTTACAGTAGGGGAAGACTTGTGTGTTTGTGTGTGTGCCTGTTTTGAGTGTGCATGTGTGTGTTTGTGCTGTGGGGGGCAGCAGATGCCTCTCTGGGCGTGAAGCCCAGGAATGTGACCACTGGAATGGATAATGGCTGACTCGGTAGGACCTCTGACCCCTAACGGCCATACAAGTCCTCCTCTGTTTCTGCTCACACTGATTACAGGGTCAGTCCTTACTGCGGCAGCCATAAAACACACACACACACACACACACACACACACACACACACACACATACACACACACACACACACACACACACACACACACACAGACAATGCAATGATTAGAACTGTATGGGAGGAGAAAAGGGACAATCATTCTTGTTTTGGACAGAGTGCAGAGGAGAAGACCGAGTAAGAGAGAGACTGTAAAGAAGAGCTGGATGAAGAGATCAGAAAGACTGAATGGCCACTGATGTTGGAAGCAGTGAGATATCCGCTTAATCTGTGCATACGACAAAGAAGAGAAGGAAACCCAGAGGGTGGTGGTGAACTTGTGGGGGAGGAAGAAAGAAGAGAGAGAGAGGGAAGAGGAAAGGGAGGGTGAGAGTGAGAGAGAAAGAGGGAAAGAAGAGCGAGAGGGTGAAAGAAACGAGAAGGAGAAGGAAAGGGGGAGAAGAGAGAGGGAGATAGAGAGAGAAAAAGAGAAAGAAATTGAGGAAGGGTGAGTCGTACAGCAGAGGGCTGGCATTTGACTAAGCCTTGAAGAAAGTGTTAGTGATAGAGATAGCGCTGACCCATGTAAAGAGGTGCCGCGTGAGGCATGCATAATGGATGCTCCACCACGAGAGAGAGAGCGAGCGAAAGAGAGAGAGAGAGAGTGAGGGAAATGGGGGAGAGAATGGTTGCAGGGAGGTTCAGAGGAGAGAAGAAAAAAAAAAACAAGTATAAGAAGCTCATTGTTGATCATCAGTGACTTTGCAAACACATTTGTGAGGCAGATAGAGGCTCCTGTGTTTTCCATGCCTCTGATATTACAGATAAAACAGGAGTTTGACAAGCTGTGCACTGTTCAAAAACTGGCGTATACACACTGCGCACATGCCAGGATGTGTGAGAGTCTCATGTTGTATAAATGTGGATCCTGCAGCTCCTGAATTTCAGTTTTAAGTCATAGTGTTTATTTGCCCATAAGCCTTAGTTTCATTTTCACACTGGAATGATAAATATATTTGTTTATTGTGTAAATATGATTTGCACATTTGCATATTTTCTTTCTGTAAATAAGTCTTTGATTGTTTATTATATTAGATTGTTGATAGGGTTAGATGTTATTCATTGTGTTGTTTACATTTGTTTTACTGTGTTCTTACTACTGTTTCCACTGTACTTGAGAGACACCATCGTCCGGAAACAAATTCCTTGTATGTGTTCACTCACAGACTTGGCCAATAAACATGATTCTGATTCTGATATGAATGAAATTACATCACATCAACACAAAATTCCACATATGGGATTATGCAGTTAAAGATCAGATGTTCAAGCCCACCTATCAGCAACAGTAACTCTCCTCCTACTTGTGTGTGTGTTCATGTTCAGTGTTCTCTCTCCACCTGTCCATCCCCTGGGTTTTTTCCTCACCTCTGGGACAGCTGCTGTTTGTCTGTCTTGCCACTAATGACGTGTGCATGTTCACGTGTGTTTATGAGAAATAAAGTAGCTTTTCACTGCTGGATTGTGCATCTCATCATGAATTTTTAACACTATGAATCTATACCCATCATGAATTTATAACCTGGTTATTACTTTTTAAGTAAAAAACTGTGTTTTTACAGTGTAGTCTTGACCTACCATCGCTCCAATTAAATAGATATAAATACTGCAGTAGTAAGATGTAGGTTTATTCTGCATTTAAATTATGTTGGTAGGTGGACAACAGAAAACTGGAAATCCCATGTAATTCAAAGGAGCAGCAACAAAAAATTCAGCCACTGCCACACAATAGTCAGCAGGATGCTCCATCAAGAATTTTTTCTACTTGCCATCAGTCACAGTGACAGAATAAACGGGAAGTTGTTGTTTTTTGTTTGGCTTTTTTTTAGGAAAACATAGGCTTGTGGTTGTTCAAAACTATTTTTAGGATGAAATAGTAGTTAACACAGCACACAGACATGAGCCCCATTGTTATTTCCCGAATGCTGTCTCCAAGGAACACCAGTGTTCATACCAGTGTGTTTTTTCTGAATTTATGCATTATTAAACCCATAAACAAACAAACAAAAAAATCGATGGAATTCCCCTTTAAGAAAAAAACATCACTTTTTATAGAAGAGGAGAAAACGATGTTCAGCAGGAAAGGCAGAGTTAGAATCAACTCATGCTTGACCTTCTGATCTCCTGAACCTTATGGTCACCAACTGCTCTCTCTAGTACAGGTGGAGCTCGAGGCCGGGCCAGAGGTCAAAGCTCGCACCCAAATGTGGCGAGGCCAGCAGACGAACTGTCTGAGAGCAGGAAGGGTCATCCTCAGACTCATAAACGTACTGACCTCTCACCTCCACTTTTCTTTTTTCCTCCTACACTCACTTCTGTCTGTCTCTGACTCCTTCACTTGCTCCTCTTTTATGTGAATACATTGACAGTCATGTGTGGAAACCCATGTACATGTGCTAGAAGCACACGCGCAAGGCTTTTGTTATGGTTGAATCATGGTGCTTTGAATATTTGAAAGAGCAGAGTTCACGTCATAGCTTAGTGTGTGTGACCATGTGTGTGCACATGTGTGTAAAGGGGTCATGAGGTTGGATGTTTGAGACAGTGGGGGGGGGATACAGCCTCTGATGTGTTATTTAAAGAGTGACCCCTGACCCCACCATGGGTAACTGAAGCAGGGGGGAGGTGGGCAGTGGTGGATGATGGGTGTGTGTTTGTGGGGGGGGATAGGCATGGGAAGGAATGCGGAGGTGTCAGTGTGTCTGGGCCGGAACGTTACTGCCGGGAGGAGTGTTATAACTGGCAGACAGGATAGGGAAGAATGCAGCTCTATAGTTCACATGTCTCTTGGTAAACACAGAGCAGAAACACACACACACACACACACACACACAAAGAACACTCAAACAAAATGAGAGAAGATGCAGAAATGGGCAGATAATAAATTGAGAATCATACATTTAAAGAGACGATGTAAAGATTAAACACACACACACACACACACACACCCCAATCTAGTCAATGAGCCAAGACAAGTCTCTCTAGTTTTGCAAGCTTTTGGATTAATGCTAACAGGTAATGCCTTATGGCTACTATGTGAGCTTCATTGAAACTGCAGGGCCAAATCCTCACACTTGCCTCAAACACTCTTGTCTAAGATTAGCCTTTTAATGTACTGTTTTCTGTAGAAATGGACAAACACAAAGAAAATATAAGGCTCTAGGATAAATGTTAATTTTTTATATACTGCTATCTTATATACTCAGCAGTATGTCACAGAAACTGCACAATCAAATCTGTTTAAGATTAATAATAAGTTAACGTCAGTGAGAAGGATTTTTAGCAACTTGCTACTAATCTTGTCTAATGGCAGATGCTGGACATTGAGACATTGAGGCTTAGAGGCAAAGCAAACATAATGTTAAGGATACCTAATTTTGTTTTTAGACACTTTACAATGGAACTATTTTTGTAACATTCTTTGGGTTTTGTGTTTAGCAGAAAATCAGTTTTCCATACTTTGTCCATGTCCATGAAGTACACTGCTGTTTGTTCTGCTGCTGTATTTTAGGTAATGACCTTGATTATCTGATTGCTGTTCATAGCTACATCTTGTGGATTAGCTAGTCCAGTGTTCCCCATCCCTGATTTTGAAGGACCTTCTATTCTGCGCATTTTACTTAACTCTGCTCCTTAAGAAGACTCTGATGTAAAGTGGGCGTGTCAGAGTAGGGAAAATACTAAGATGCCCAGGGCAGGGGTCCTCCAGTACCAGGGTTGGGAAATACAGGGCTAAATGACTCGTTTATGCACTCTACTGTGTGAGGACTTAGTTATGGAAGTGGAATGGAAATAATTAGGCTTCCATTGCTTGTCTGCTACATTAGCCCTGTAGCTCCAGAGCAGAAGTAAAAATGCACCAAACCTGTTTTGGCTGTTTGACTACATTTGGGGTGTATTAAACTGTCACTTTAAGAGCTAGAAAAAGAAGGAATGAAGGATAGAGAGAAAGTGAGTGGGGGTTTGAAAGACTTGAGATGAGAGATGGAGAGGGAAGAGGAGAGGAGAGGAGGGGAGGGAGAGGGGGTGGCTCCATTGTCAGGGCTGAGTCAGAGGAATCTGGGCCAGTGAAGGGTGAAAGAGCTTCCAATTAGATGATGTGGTTGAGCAAGCCGGAGGCGAGGCACTTGAACTGTCGCCTGGTCGCTGTAATTAGCGACCGCAGGTCAAAGGTCAAACAAAACTCTGCTGTCTGCTGAAGCAAGGGGAGGAGAGGGGAGGGGGCACTGCTCGCTAAACGCTTTCAAAAACAGAGAGGAGACAAGGAGAGGGGAGTATGGCATAGCCACAGTGGAAATGAACACACACACACACACACACACACACACATACACACAGACTCCCGTCTGTCGAGAGGAAACCCGAGAACACATAAAACACAAGAGGCCATGTTGATTTTGTAAAAGTTATCTGTTCAACCTTGTGTGTGCGTTTTCAGATTGATGGAGCGGTGAATGTATGTGTGTGTGTGTGTGTGTGTGTGTGCAGAATGATACATTTGAAGCATAGCTCACTCTGTGATAGGTTAAGCTCTTTCCAAATACTGCGAGTGGACTAAAGGAAAGGACAAGTGAAACAGAAGGAGAGAGGGTGGAAGAAAGGGGAGTAACACTGACTTGAGGGAAGACACACTTCAGGAACAGAGAGAGAGAGAGAACGGGGGGTGAGAGAGATGAGAGGGAGAGGGCCACTGAGAAAAAGATAGAATCAGAGAGAGAAGGCCAGTAAGAGAAAGGGCCAGAGAGCGGGAGAGAGGGCCAGTTAGAGAGAAAGAGTGTGAGAAAGGGAAGTGTAGAGAAGAGTGTGATGTGTGGTAACAGGCTGGGTGCTGGGTGAGAGAGTGTGAGCAGAGAGGCTGTAGGGAGATCAGTGAGAACACCCTCTATTCTACACCAAAACGCCACCAGAGAGATGAACGCATGGGCCAGCCTGCTCCACACTCTCAGTAAGTGTGTGTGTGTGTGTGTGTGTGTGTGTGTGTGTGTGTGCAGCCAAACATGTTCTCACTAAACTAAACCCAACAGAAAACGAGCGCATTGGTTTTCACACCACATTGTCTTGTTTTTATACAAAGCAAAAGCAGTAGTATTTGGTTAGTGAGGTTAAAGTCAGGGTCAGGTTCACTGTGATGCTTAGACATTTCTTACTGCATATCAACACCTACATGTAGAGCTGATGCTTAGCCTATGTCAGCAGAAAACTGTGGACTGGATATCAGAGAGAAAAAGAATGAAGCATGGACTGATCCAATCCTGTTCCAAAACTAGCCTGAATTAGCACACACCCCTAGTGTGTGACTTGCTGTGTCTTTCCTCCAGTGGGGTAGTTTGAGCATGATAGCTTACATTTTGGTGTGCTTTAGTTAAAGTGTCATTTTAAAGCCTCTGCATTTTTAAAGATTATCCGATTAGCATTGGCCAGTTGAGGTAACATCATTTAATAAACAAAAAATTCATGGTATTATAGCAACTAATAGAAATGGTTCAGAATCTTTGGGAAAAATGTTTTTACAATAACTTCCATTATATGTCTGTATTTTTCCTTCTTCTGAAACGTTACTAGCATATACTATAGTGTTATATAGTAGAATAGTAGAATAGTATAATATACTAGTATAATAATATAGTAAATACTATTCATATATATATATATACAGTGGAGGAAATAATTATTTGACCCCTCGCTGATTTTGTAAGTTTGTCCAATAACAAAGAAATGGAAAGTCTCAGAACAGTATCATTTTAATGGTAGGTTTATTTAACAGTGACAGGTAGCACATCAAAGGGAAAATTGAAGAAATAACTTTAAATAAATGATAGAAACTGATTTGCATTTCATTGAGTGAAATAAGTATTTGAACCCCTACCAACCAT
>JBBPDA010000021.1:7171188-7189947 GCA_037974385.1 Arnoldichthys spilopterus | reverse complement strand
TCTTTGGCATTAACTCAACTCGCTGTGTTTGGAGGAAGAAAAATGCTGCCTATGACCCCCAAAACACCGTCCCCACCGTCAAGCCTGTACATGGAAACATTTTGCTTTGGGGGTGTTTTTCTGCGGGAAAATGGATGGAGCCATGTATCATAAAATCCTGAGCGACAACCGCCTTCCCTCTGCCAGGAAACTGAAAATGTGTCATGGATGGGTGTTCCAGCACGACAGTGACCCAAAACATACAGCAAAGGCAACAAAGGAGTGGCCTAGTCAGTCTCCGGACCTAAATCCAATAGAAAACCTATGGAGGGAGCTGAAGCTCAGAGAGCACAGAGACAGCCTCGAAACCTTAGTGATTTAGAGATGATCTGTAAAGAGGAGTGGACCAAAATTCCTCCTAAAATGTGCGCAAACTTGGTCATCAATTACAAAAAACGTATATATAAATACATACACACACTAATGCCTGAAAAGAAAAGTGCTTGTGTTCGTGTTTGTAGTGCAAGATGAAGGCCCAGGCCAGACAGTTCCATGTTCTCACCTAGTACATGTATGTATGTTTGTGCTTTATTAGGAATATCAGAATATCAGTTTGTATGGATGAGTATACACAAGTGCTGCAAGTTGACAGATTTATCAGTTCTGGATATACTGGTCAGAAACAAAACCTAAGCGATTGTTGCTTGACAAAATCAAGGTTCTCCTAGGTATAAAGAGCTTCATCACACATCTATGTAATGTGACGTTTATCCAAATTACAGTGCAGTATTTTATTCTCATCCCAGTGGCAAGTTGAATATTCATGTTTTGTTTTCACTGCAATATGAAGTTCAATATTAGCAAATCACTCTGTTTCAGTATCAAAGACACATAAAGTGGTTGTCTGCCCTGTGGGTAGTGTCTGTAGGCTATATAGTAGCTGATTCCATCTCGTATTCGCTTCATGTGCCTGTACATTTGATTTTATGCTGGTTTTGCAAAGCTGTGTGAAGGATTTTTCAAAGGGAGCGGGAAAAAGAGGATTAGAGAAGAGATTTGAAGAGATCTCACACAGGACAGTCTTCTGAAGAGGGGGTCCGCTTCGTTGTCTTTTATTGCTTGTTTGTTCTGCTGTAGCAGGCTTAGATGTCAACAGCAGCCTATACTTCAGCACATCATACTGTACACTATATTCCATAAAATACTAAAGGCTAGATTTCAGGTGCAAATCGGATGCATGCTGACAACAACCAAAAAAACACTTTTGAGGGTCATGTGGAAATTGGCTTCTGTGCTGCAAAAGCATGCAATTGGGAGAATTGGCTTTAACAATCGCAGGAGAAACAGTGGCTAGTCTGAAGTGTGGGCCATGAGTTTATGCTGAGAATATATTTACCAACAGAATAACACTGTTTGAACTCTGAGATCTCTTGAGTTTGTGTGGAGTTAGTTATTCTTGCCAGTGACTATAGTCTATAGATTTTTCTTTACATTTGGTTTCTTTAAGCTGAAGAAAAGTTCTATTATCCAACTATTCATCCAACTTCCACTTTGTTTTTTTTGTCTGGAGCTTTTTATTCCTGTGCCGCACACATACATAGGGCAATTTGTAGGTGGTATTATGTCTATTTTGTGTGCGCTATGTGTACTTCTTTCACTTACCCCAGCTGTAATATCTAACCCAATGAATCATAAAATCCTGGCAAGTAAAACCATCTCAGATCAACATATCTAACATATCTAATATTTCTGACAATACGTTTTTGATAAAATAAGATTATTTAACCCATCTTTTTATTCATTTTAGGTTATCTAGTGACAAAATAATATTTCTTTATTCCATTATCAGACAATTTTACTCTTTTTTTAGCAACAAGTTTACAATAAATGATGCTTGACGCAAGCACAATTAAGGTCAAGGTCAAGTTGAAGTTCAGAATCTGCTACAGTGTGCTCAGAGATACAGCAGTAAACAACCAAGACAAATGTTTATTAGACTGAAATAAAGCAGGAAATTGTTTTTTTTTTCTTATAATAAACATTTACTTTAACATAAACTTTAACACTACTGACAGGTGAAGTGAGCCATTTTCACAAGGGTCTTATTGTGATGGCTGGACGTGTCAGAACATCTCAAAAACAGCATGCAGTAGTTAGTACCTACCAAAAGTGATCCGAGGAAGGACAACTGATTTATCAGGGTCATGGGCACCCAAGGCTCACTGATGCATGTAGGGGATAAGGGTAGCCTGTGTGGTCTGATCCCACAGAATTTCTGTCATTTAAAAAGTCAACACTTACTTAGAAAGAAACACTTGGAAAGTTGTCAGAACACACAGTGCACCATTGTCAGAGCTATTTTGGCAGCATGAGGGGGACCTAATCAGTATTAGGCAGATGGTGTTAATGTATTGGTTGATCGGTGTATGATTTGTGGAAGATTTAAGATGATTTTTCCTGGCGATTTTTTTTTTTTGCAATATATTGTGGCCTAACTGAGTCACACTTTGCACAGTGCCTGCTCACATAAGCTGGCTGGTCTTGTGTTATTTCCCTGTTCTTCAGCACTGCAGGCCAGCAGAGAGCCACTGGCTGCTATAAATGACGAGTCACAGTGGATTGCTGTGCGTACAGCAAAGGACATGTATTACTGACAGCAGGGGACGATGACGGTGGCTGTCCACAGGGTTGGTGCAGTAAAAGCAGTAGTGTAGGTGTAGTGATGTGTGTGTGTGTATGTGTGCGTGTGTTCCTGCTCTTCTTTCCTACCCTCAGGGAAAAGCTCCAGTCAGAAGACTGTGTTCAGCTCATTAATCATCCATGTACCCATGATCCTCTGGGCTGTGCGCTCTGCTCCTGGCCAGCCGTGGTGGTGTGGCCACCACTCAACCCTATCTTTATCAATTTGTCAACACCAAGTAGGATTAAGAATGTTATATTTACAGTATTTAAGAAAAAGACTTGGAGGTTCATAAGGATAATAATTGTCTGTTGTCTGCGGAGATATTATAGGTTACAGTGTCCTGCTGTACAAGCGTACACCTACCTTTGATGCATACAGAAATGTACAAACATTGCAGACTTTTTTCTGCAGTAGTCCAGCATCCCAAATCTGCTTGATAGCTTTAGCTTTTGAAGCACAGTCATTGCTATTGTAGAGCTGTTGTGTTATAACTTAATAATAATGTGTAAATCCATAGTGAGTTACGAAAAGAATGACATTTACATTCAGTTTACGTTGTGCATTAAGTGCTTCAAAGTGTATCTAGAAATGACAATAACATGGCAAATACTAATGTTAAACCTGTTCTACAACCCATGACGGACTACACTAGTTTTTCCTTACAGTAACCAAAACAGCCTGTTTCATTCTAAGGGATAAAGAGAGGATGAAAAACAGTCATGTTAAAATTAGTTATAGCCATATTTAGTCATTTCCACGCTAGATTTTTAGCCAGATTGTGTGTTTACAGTATGTGGATAGATGCACACATGTTGGAATGAAGGTCCCTAAGAAAGCAGAGCATACCACTAGAGGTGCTTCATGACAGGGGCCATCAAAGGCTTGAGTTGCCCACCTATCCAGACACTGCTGTACAACTATGCATCAAAAGTTTAGAATCCACACTTTTTTAACATAACAGTCTCTCTCATCATAATGTGAGTGTGAGAAAGACACACATACCCTGCATGTGCCCAGAGATCCGTCCTCCTGCAGTGCCTCTAATGGCATCCTCATATGAAAGTACTGTGTCCTCCCTGTTAAAGCAGAGTGAACTGCTGCCAGCCCAGAGATGAAGTCTTGCCTCTTGGTTGACATATGGTAATCTCTCTGTGTATATTCTTCAAAGATGGCATCTGTTGACACACTTGGTGTGTGTGTTTGTGTGTATATGCATGAATATATGTGTGTGTGTGTGTGTGTGTGTGTGTGTGTGTACGTTTGCACTACTCGATGTGTAGCCTCCGTGTACACATTCTAAGTAAATTGCACTACATCTTTGAGTGTGAACATAACAGGCCTGTCTCAGTGTGTTGGCGGCTGTGTAGGTGTGTGTATGTGTGTGTGTTTCTATGTGTATGCACATATGTGCAAGAGTGTCCTGCCGCTCAGAAAGTCAGCCGTGTGTGTGCCAGCTGGCATGGTGCCCTGCTGGCAGTGTGGTTCGATTGGTGCGCGTGCGTGTGTGTGTGTGTGTGTGTGTGTGTATATCTATATATCTGTCTCCGCCAGGCCACCTGTCTCTTAGTGTGGAGGCGTGCAGCATAGCACCCACAGAGACGCTCCAGAGAGAGAGAGAGAGAGAGAGAGGGAAAGGGGAATACCTACACTGCACTCAGCCCAGGAACAAAGCAGTTCAGGCTGGACTCCATGGCCTCCGCAGCAGGCCTCGACTCACACTGGCTGACCCACTGAGAGTGAGCCGAGACCGGGGAGAGAGAGGAGCAGACCAAGTCTTACTTTCATATCTGCAGGAGGCTGTGGCTCTTAAATGCTGCTTACTTCACTGGTTGTGCAGGAATCTGTACAGAAGGGGGTGTTTTTTTTTCGATGTGTCTGATATTAGCAGATCCAAACAGTGATGATCCTTTCTTCTCTATAGCCATCTTCTTCTGGTTATAGTTTCCTTCCTTTTCTTGTTTTTTGTACCAAGTACAATTGAAGCTCCATGTAGATTAAACTGAACCGCTCGCCATAACTTTTTACTGTAAATAGGTAGGTCTAACCTGCTGTAGCATATATATCATTTTTTGGCCAATATATGTAAACATGTTGGCATTTGTGACATCATTTCTTAATTTCCCTGTAAAAAAATGTATGCATGTAAGAATGATGGACTGTGGAGTTAAATTTTTAACAGTGCTTCCACACTACATTGAGTTACATTGAGGAAAATATAGTCTTCTATTTCGACCTACTTATATGTGTGTGTGTATGAGATCCTGGTCCTTACACTGCATCAAAACAAATGGAAGTGTGTGTAAAATATGGGGGATGGGGAATATATATTGTCCTAGTGGTGGTGATGGGAAGGGTTTGGCTGTCATTGTCAGGAAAGAAAAAAAAAAAAGAACTTGTACTTCTTGTCAGTGAGGTATTGTGTTAACAAGCACCTGCTCAATTATTCACTCCTGCGTGCAGGTCCCAGGAGTGGGCCTGATTAAATAATGGAGGAGCTGGTGGCCTACTGGGGACGAGCCTTTATTCTACACCCCTAACACTTGTAATCACGCAAAAGACAATTACATTCTAATGAGATTAGTTTTGAGTCCATGCACAGTCATAGCGAAGATGATGATAGCATCAACAGAAATAGAAAATCAAATTTGAATGTAAATTGCTGTCGAAATGCATTGTTGGTTTGAATGTAGTGAATCCCTAATGGGATTAGTGCAGAGGAACCTGCTGGCCTGTGCATATAGCATTTTTGAGTTCATCACTGAAGGTTTAGGAGTAGCTACAGCTGGGGTAGTAATAGATGATCTCCTAATAATAATGTTTGTCATTCTATCATTCTGTTGTCTCAAAACTTCATGGTCAAAATTCTAATTATCTGTGTCATGTTTCTCTGCACTAGTATATGATATTAACAACCAATATATTTTCAGTTCAGCTTCCAAGGGTAGTTTAACTTTCTTTCCTGCTACTTCCTTGTCCTTTTAAGTTGCATTGACTCCATATGCCCAATCTTAACTACAAAACGTTTTTCTTTTTTACTTTTTTATTCCAAAAGTTAAGTGTGTACCTTTATAATATGTAACTTTTCACTGGAAAAGTAAATGTAGTGTACCTTGCCCACAGCAAGGGTGCAAATATTGAGAATAATTTTTATTGAATTCTTGCTTATTTGTTAATTTGTTTGTTGTTAGTCGTTGATGTTCCAATGCTTTGAATTTGGTCCCTAGTACAGCATTAACCATCCTGAGAATGTGAAGACATAAGCTAACCCAAAACACATGAAGCTTTCCTTTTTAAATAGATTGCCTAATCTTGTGCATGTGTGCTTGCATATGTCATCAATAATCACCTCTTCATGTTGCAGTGTTGGATAAACTTTGAAGATTATTATTTTTTTGTTAATCAAGCTAATCTTTCTTGTCTAGTATCAGTTAGCCACAGAAATATGGTTCAGTTGTGCTCGGCCATGCAGCATTTTAAACTGTAAACTCAACATTATGTGGTGATCTTAAACATAGCGCTTCAGTTTTTCAAGAGTTCATAGACTCCTGGACCTGCATGGCTGTGAAATCATTAGCATTCCACTTATGCGTCTCAGATCCTGCCATTAGGATGTAACCTTCTTAGGCACTTGCTCCCCTCTTGTGTGCTTTTCTCTCCCTTGTCTGCAGCTGTGTATGTGTGTGCACATTCTGTTGAGTTGTCATGGCATGGTAGGTCAGAGGCTACAGGCTATTAAAGGTTCTTGCTGTCTGATCATTATGGATGTGCCTCAGGGTGTTTATAGGCCTATGTGTGACCTCTTGACCTTTATCTGACCTTGGAGTCCAGTTGGCTGTCTAAGCCCCTTGACCCCACACAGCTAGAGCAAGGGTCAGGGCAGGTTAAGCTATAAGGACCTTGCAGTGGTACTGATATGTTGTCACATACGCTTCTTGATATTTTATATTGTTGTTGTTGTTGTTGTTGTTATTGTTGTTTACCCCAAATGGCAGTGATCTAGTTTAAAGACCCTCTGAAAATAAAATCATATTACATTAACATTTATTCCGCTGAATGTTTTTCTTTTGTGTAATATGTCATATATATGTAATGTGATGGTTTTCCAAACAGATATATTTAAATCTAGTCATGCAGACCCACCAATTACTCATGTTTCACATGTGCGCCGCCTCTTTTGTCCCATTCTCATCATTCCTCTTATTTAACTCACACTGCTTCTCTGCAATCTTTCTTTCACACCTCCCATCCCCCTCTCCATCAACCTTTCTTCTCCTCTGTGCTGTTTTGCTCTGTTCATCTAGGCATGAGCAACCCTCCAGAACGGAAGGGGAATGAAGATGGGATGAAGGGATGAGAAGGGGAGAGTGCGTCTCTTAATCCAGGCCCATTGCTCACAGCTTATCTGTATGTGGTAATTGATGGTAGTGCTGTTGGACAGCACGGTTGGATTCATGGCCTAGACCTTGGCTTTCATAGGCTGAGCATCAATAATGTGTCTCCACTGTTCCTGGGTCCCAGATGGCTCCTATTTATCTGAGTCGTGACCAGGGCCCCTGTGTACACAAACACACACACACACCCACACACATGCATCCTGCGCAATTATAAATTCCGACTGGGAGCAAATAGACTATGCAGTAGAAACTGACCTTTTTGATGACCTATGAACTTGACTGCTCCACCTTCTTCCCTTCTAAGCTGAAAAATACCCTAATATGCATGATCCGAGCCTTCCTTTAGCCTGCATTCTTAGATGACTGTTACCTGACTACATTACATTACATACATTAAGCTACATGTAGTCATCCTACGAGTGCGCATGTGCAAACGTTTTACACAGTTTTCACAGGTTCTTGAAATCCTTGAAAGTTAATTTGAGCAAAAAATAAATCAGCTTTTGAAAATAGCCATGGGTCATTGAATTGAAGTGCTTGAGCTGATATATTTTGTAAAGCAATAGAATTTGAAATTCTTTTGAATAAAAAAAAAAACTTTTTCTCTAGTAACTTTTATTAGATGGGCTATGTGTCTCCCACTGTCTGTGCGTTCTTGTTTCACATATCACCTGCCTTGAAAAAGGCCGATGGTCATATGCGTGCATGAGTGTTTAAAGTTGAATGGTTCAGGTTGAACAGCAGCAAGTGAGCATGAAGACTAATGTTAAGCAAACATTGCTTGACACCAGTTAGCCTTGAAACATGTCTCAGACTATGCCATGCATAGTCCCTGAATTTGAGCCTCTGAAAAGTCCTTTAGGAGCTTGCAGTGGTACTGACATGTTGGCACATGCTTTTCTTGATATGTGAACTGTTGTTATTGTTGTTTACCACAAGAAGGCAGTGATCTAAGAGTATTCAAATATTGTGGCAACAACAAAAAGTTATCCAAGCATAAATAATATGCTCTACTTATATGTCTACTTTAGGATTATTGGATTTATTGCGAATACTAATTTCAAAATGAGAAATCATTAAAACCACCGACAGGCCATTGATTATCTTATCAGTTACAGTGACACCCGTCTTAGGGTGGGATGTATTAGGCAGCAAATGAACAGTCATTTCTTGAAGTTGATGTGCTGGAAGCAGGAAAAATGGCCAAGCATAAGGATTTAAGCCACTTTAACAATGGCCTTATTGTGACATCTAGGTCAAAGCATCAACAAAACGGCAGGTGTTTTGGGGTGTTCCTGGAATGCAGTGGTTAGTACTGATCAGTTAAGCCCATCTTGTCTGCACCTGATCCAGTTGAGCATCTGTAGATTGTGCTGGACAAAGTAGTTTAATGTTACCACAGCACACCTTTAGAGATCTGTGAGGCACAAGGAGGATGTACACAGTACAAGGCGGGTGGTTTTAATATTATGGCTGGTATGAATTGCGTATGTGGGTGTTGTACAGCATAGCTAAATCCTGGACAGCAGTGTAGGAGCTCTCTAGAAACGAGGCCTGTGGATCAGAGAGCCTGTGCATTTGTGTGTGTGTGTGCGCGCAGATGAGAGACAGCTCGTTTTGTGTTTCCCAGCATGCAAGAGAGCTGTGTGACAGCAATGTAAGCGCACAAGCGCACGCGCTCAGCTTTGAGGCCAGGCGCTGCGTGGCTCTGGAGCTGTGTAAAGCGTGTGTGAAGCTACACTACTGCTGCTGATCGCAGCTCCCCACATCAGGCAGGCAGTGAAAGAGCGCACTTTTTTTGTTCTTCCTCTAAAATCCAATTACAGCTGCTTTGCCTCACCTCCCCTCACAAAGCTCCTCTTCATTTTCCCCACCATTCCAGGCCTGAAGCGAAGGTAGTGCTCTGAAGCTAGTGCTGTGAAGGTAACGCTCTGAAGATAGCGCTGTGAGTGGATGACAGAAATGAGAGGTTTCCATTACAGCTGCAGTTTGCAGGTAGCTAGCTGCCAGTCTTTGGCTCACTCCGCAGATGGCTTTAATACGGTACAGAAGCTGCAAGCCCGTTAGCGCAACCACGACTTCAAAAGACCTGTTACGTTAGTTTCAAAGCCGAATCCAGCCAGGATGGAATTCTCACTTTCAAGCCCACTTAGCGCCCTGCTATGCGCTACTAAATGTGTTTGGATGTGGTGGGTCGTGTGGTGGGGGAGCCACACTGGTCTAGTGGGAATGTTAAAGGATAAAGAGGCTTGAAAGGAGCCCGTGGTTGGACATGCTACAGCCCTTTGTAGTCGGTCAGACTGTGAGATGGGGTTAGAATGCCATACCTGTCATGCTAGCGATACAGAATTTGTTTTGCTTGCGGGTTAAAGGGCCTACTTACTTCTGAAGTCTCATTGCCAAACAGAGTGTTGGTTAAAATTAAGGATGCTACAACCTGCAGTTTAATATATATAAAAATGCATGGTTTGCAAGGCAGTTTGTGCTGTGGGCTGTGAAATACAGGCCATATATATGCTGTATGATTTTTCATATTGGTAGCACTTTTTTGATATTTGATAGCCCATCTTGCATTTAACATGTATTCACCTAATATTTTGTTAAACTGAACTCAATTTCTCCTATCCCTCATCCAACACTAGCCTTATCTTCATCCTAAATCCTATAACCTAACCCTAAACCCTGGTCCTAAACCTAACTCTTACCCTGGTCGTTAACCTAATTCTCAGTTAATCTGAGTTAAACTCAGATTGCCCACACTGCAAATGTATATATATATATATATATATATATATATATATATAAATTAGAATGGTTTCAATGGCAATTAAAAAAAGACAAATGGAAGTTTTTTTTAATTAAAATGTTTTTACTGTATTGAAATAAATGTGTGTGGGGAAAAAATTGTCAGATTTGTGTATTGTTCTACCCCTACTAGAAACGAAGTGGCATTTTGTGAACGTCACACTTTTTCCTATTGTTTTATTTCTTGAGGAACGTGGTATAGGCAAACCAAAAGTGCCTCGGCCTTCCTGGCTTGACAAGACCTCTTTGCGCCAGGCTGCAGGCTTGCTAATGTTGTCGCTCATTTTGTAGTGTCATTAATAACTCTCCTAATCATTTCCTCTGAAGCGAGGGTTTTATAATGTCTTTTCTCTTGGCTCTGCGTGATCGCCACAGCAGATAGCACAGTGTAGCTGTGGTGCTGATGAAGCTCAAGGCTGCCGTGCTATCTGTCTGCCCTCTCATCAGAATATGATATTCAAGTGACATTTTACTCTGCCCTATAAGAGAGCACACTTTCTTGTTCTCTCTTTTACACACACTCTTTCTTTCACACACGCACACATACACACACACACACACACACACACACACACACACAAGTTTTACTCTGCAATGATGGCTGAATCTGCAGAAAGAAATGGGGTGCTCTTTCAATGTATATCTGTGAGGTTAAGAGACAGAGATGGAGGGTGTGTGTGTGTGGGTGTGTCTGTGTCTGTGTGTTTGTGCAAATCAAGCTGACTGTGGGGCCTGCCTGATGGAGACAGATTTAGGAGCTGAGGGGTCTGAGTGCAGGTTTTGGGAGGCGTGTGCGTGTGTGTGTCTGTATGTGTTCATGAGTGCTGTGTACATTCCCATGCTGTTTTTGTCCTCTTGGCCTCTTCAGCCCTCATTCACCTCCTCCATTTAGCACCACACATCCATCAACAGCGCCCTCCCTGGAGATTGCCGTGGCAACCCCAGACCACGGCAACCCCACCACAGCAAGGGCAGTTTTGCCTCAGGGCCGATGCACTCTGGTGCCATGACAACATGCACTCTCTGGAGCAATGCCTGGTATTACAAAGAAAACGGAAAGGTGTGGCTGACAGTTAAACCAACACTGCTACCACAACATAGAGGGGGGGGGCATGAAAGGTGGGTAAGGTGAGTGAAGAATAGAGATGAGAAAAAAATGAGACGAGAGTGAGGGGGGCAGAGGGATAAGGGAAAGAAAGACAGGAAAGGAAGGAAGAGAGAGCGAGAGATTGAGGGTGGTTAGGAAAAGAGAGAGAGAGATGAAAGAAGGAAAGCAAAAGAAAGGAGTGTTAAAGAGAAGAGAAAGGGGGATGTATGAGAGAAAGAGAGCAGGGAGTGGAAAAGAGAGGAGATACAGAGAGAACAAAGGAAGTAACGCTGTTCTGGGTAAGAGTTATTGCATGGAATCTAGAAAGTAAACACACTGGTAATGCTTTCTTGCTGTCATACGAACTCCCTGTGGTGTATTCCATGCCAGCATGGCTCCAGCTTAACAACCGCTTTTTTCCTGACCTGTAATTAACCATGTTCCTCTAGAGAGTGTGTGACCCTTGAAGTTGCTCAGCCATCACACACGCCGCATGACACAGGCCAGCCCTGCCCCTGAGAGAGCCCTGCTAATTAGCTGCCATTTCCCCCTCAAATCCATCCAGCCACCCTCCGTCTTCTCACAACATGGCTTTCAAACGCTTCCATTCTGCCGTACACAGCAATAATTCTCCGACAGCTTTGCACTGTGTTTTATAGAAGCAGCTTATCAAAAGCAGAGAGTGTGATCCATCTCCTTTTCCTGGATTTTACTCATAGTTTCACTTCTGTCATGATCAGTGCAATACTGTATCTAGACAAGCCCCCTGTTTCCACTCCCCCCTCAGGTGAAGCGTTAACAAGCAGAGAGAGACCCCCCACAAAGAGCTCAAATTAGCAGATCTGGCAACCTGCACCTTCCCGACCAGCAGGCCATGAAGAAGCAGGGCACGGTATGTAACTGCTGCACTGTGGGATAGCGTAGGCCTCCACAGTGGGGCTCCACAGCAGTGCAGATGAAGGGCCTGTTCGCGTTTGACTTTCTGCCCTTACTGAGTTTGTGTGTGTTTTTCGGACATGTCTTAAAATGGCCTTGGACCATTGTGTATTAGAGCGCTTCAAAAATCAAAGGTCTCCGGGCTGCTTTCAAGTCACCCCTGGTTCACTTTGCTGCTGATGAGAAAGCAGTTTTACAAATTCAACATCAGCACAAGCTCTTCTCTTTTGATCGTACCTCAGCGCTGTACTGCCAGCATAATCTGCTTCTTTTAACATTTAACTCTGTACAGATGCTTATATAGTTCTTTCAGCAGAAGCTGCTGATAATAATGGCAGATGAGCAGTAATGAATCTCCTTTTTGGCACATGGGTGGGAGAACTTATTTTTAATGCAGTTGAGCAGGGCACTGGTGACCTGATTAACCTGATTAAGATCAAACCAATGAAGTTAATCATCTGTAAAAGAAAAGCAGATCATATATAATGTATTTTTTTGTACTCTGATTTTGATACATTTAGAGATCTATTTTCATGTGACATGGGGGGTAGAATTATATATTTTAGCAAGAATGGACTTTCAGCATAGATAAGATAGATATAGATAGATAAAGATTTTACATTAAGATTCATTATTGAAAAGAAGTCGTCTTTGACAGTAACCCTGAAGCTGGAGCTACATATCTGCCCTTTGATTGGCCATCTCTTGACACTGTCACATAGCTTAGTGTAGCCCAGCGACCATTGGAAATGAATGGCTTGGTGCTGGTTACGTTATGAAATGCTTCTAGAGGTGGACAATTTATCAAAAATGACTTTTATTAAATTTTCATCATATGCAATATATATCACATCAATGCATTTGTCTGTTAAGTTGGAACAGACAAAAGAAAAACAAACAAAAAACTTAAATATGATTTCACTGCATTAAATAAAAAAAACCTAGGTCTGTATATGATCTTTTATAATGAAACATGCAGTTGGACAGTATTTTCCTTGCCAAGAATACTTACATTACTTACTTATTATGGTGCACATTAGTTACAACGTGAAAACAACTGAACCAAATAGAAAAGATACAGTCTGACAAAAATGTGTAGAAACACACCCTTTCTATAAGCAGATCTCAGAACCAACCCCCTAAATCAAAGCCTTATTATTAAGCTATTAGTCATAACTGAACTGAATTTCTTTCTGAATAATAAGGCTTCATCCTCTGCTCACAACCATGGACACATCCACTTTTTGTCCTATCACAGCAGCTGTTGCAAAGTTGGATTAGCAAAAATTTCATTTGAATTAAGGCAGGTTGAAAACATCAACAATTTTGCCAGCAATGCTAATGTTAGCTATGCTGCACAGAAAAATAACGTAAAAAAGCACTACAGCAATTCTCTCCAGGCATAAAAGTGAAATAGAGCGAAAGTAGCTATTTGTCATTGGTAACACACGCTATCACATAAAGTGCACCACAACAAAATGTGTCCTCAGGATTAAACCCATCCACACCTGGTGCAGTGGGCAGCTATCAGCAGTACCTGGGAGAGCAGTGTAGTAGGATGGTACCTTGCCCAAGGGTACCTCAATGGTTCCTGGGCCATGACTTGAATCTATAACCCTCAGATCATATGGGCCCAAAGTCCCCAACCACTAGGCCACCATTGCCCAAAGGTTCTGCTGAAAGTAATAATGCACCACACATGAATGTCCAAAATGGGCTACAGCTTCTCATTAAGCTGAATTCTTACAAAAAATTGTGAAATTGTGAGCAAACCATAGCTAGATTAATTGCTCTATAACTGCTATGGAACTAAGTTTGTAGAGAACTGGAGTGTGGGCCCACATACAAGCCCTCAGTGGTTATTTGCATTTACCTGATTTTAGCAGCCCCTCATTAAGTCATTATTTTTAGTCTAATGGGGCATATGTCTCGTGAAGTAGTACGTCTGTACGGCACCTGAGAAGCACAGTCATTAGCGTGATGCCACAGTTGCCATAATAATAAGGCTTCAGCACTAGCAGGTGCAGAAAATTCCCATTGCAGTGATACGCTCAATAGATCAGAGATTATGAGCTCTGCACTTGTGTAGCAGACTGTTAAGTGGGTTTACCTTCATCACGCTGTCTAAAGGTCTCTCCTCCCTCTCTAAACCTCTACAAAGGGGAAAGCCTACGCTACATCCTCCGTCATGCTCATCCACAGTGCTAACAGCTGTAAAAGGCACGTGACCCTCTGCCCTGTTAATTAGCCCTGCCAATTACAGCCTGATCAGGGCAGGAGAAGCCAGCCGTATAATACTGCTGCATCTATCCTGGGCTGAGGAGCAGAAAGAGAGAAACATGAGGTGACTCAGTTGTTTGCAGACACTGATTATATCCATCCTATGGTTATGTTTTTTTTTGTTTTTTTTACCAGGTTATCTGAGTTTGTTCATTGCACAAATCACGGCATAAAACGTGACCTTAACTTGATTACCTTGTTTTTTCTTTTGATGTAGCTACTCTAATTAGTCACAACATTAAAACCTCTGGTAGCTGAACTGAATAACATGGATTATCTCATTATCTCCTTGGTATGGCACCTCTCAAGGGGTGGGATATATTTGGCAGCAAGTGAACAGTGAGTTCTTGAAGTTGATGTATTGAAAGCAGGGAAAGGTAGAGCATAAGGATCTGAGCGACTTTAACAAGGACCAAACTGTGACAGCTAGACGACAGAGTCAGAGCATCTCCAAAACGGCAGGTCTTGTGGAGTGTCTCACTGATGTTTGTGGGGAGTGATGGATAGCCACCTGGTCAGATCCCACAAACAAGTCGCTGTGGTCCACAAAGTCTATGCTGGCTATGACAGAAAGTCAGAGCACACATAGCACCCCAGTCAGAGCTGTGATGGCAATTTGAGGGGAACCTACAAAATGTTAGATAGGTGGTTTCAATGCTATGGCTGTTTTGTATATACATACACTACAAATGAATAGAATACATTGTGTGAATACAGTGCATCTGCAGCAGTTTTACTGCTACACATTGTTTTGATAGTTTTGTAAACCAAAACAACCCAAAAAAAACTACATTACATATGTGAGATCTCTTGAAAAGTAGAATAAAGAATAAATATGCATGTTTGAAATCAAATGTCACTCCAGAGAAAGGATTTTTCAAAACAGATCAAAGAAAACTCATGTTTCATTTGTTGTCTTGTTGTATCTGTTGCTGTTTTGAATGTTGGCCATTGTCACTTGTGCAGTCACAAAGCTACACCACTATGCATGTTAGCGTAGTTGTACATAATTGGATTACTGTAATGTGCACCATCTCATCCTGTGGTAAATTAGATGAGCAGTAGCCGTATCTGTAGCTGACTACATTTAGGAAGTGTAATGTGAACATCTTCATCAAGACCTACAGTTTAGAGAAGTGGAAAATGTCCATTTCTTTACTGACTAATCACTTTATGACTCAATCTGTGCTCATTTATGAGTTGTTTGTTGAGATCTAGAACTATTGTGCATGTATGTGATGCCTATTTCTCATTTCCTTCGTTATCAGCCCTCTTTCTGATTGATTTTGTATACATGTAAATGCAAGTGTGTGTGTGTGTGGCGGTCCACCTCCTCCTGCTCTGTGAAGTGTGATTTGTCAAGGCAGCGGTCCAGCCTTTGCAACCAATTAAAGCCTGTACAAACGAGTATTAATCTTCAGGGCCAAGGCCGATCAAAGGCGACCTCCCATATCCGGAGGTATGGATTTCCATTCTGTAGCGAGGGACCTGTGTGAGCTTCAGTAGAGAGTGCGCCTGCCTTGCCTGTGGCAGCTAATTTGTTTTCAATAGGCCTGGATCAATGGGCTCGGCAGTTCCAGGAAGAGAAGAGACAGTGCTCTGGTAATTGTCCAGAATAAATTGTAGTGCTTGTAAAAGGCTAAATGGGTGGTGTCAGGTGCCCCCCTGACTGGTCGGTGATCAAATCGGCCCTGTACACGACTCCCAGAAAGTAAATGCGAGGGGTGGGGGGTATATTTAAATGTGTGTGCATCTGTCGGAGTGTGTCTGTTTATTACACATATCGCATTTGCTTTAATTGAGTGAAGCTGTGAGACTTGCTTTATTGCTCTGATTTGAAAAGGTCAAGTCCTGGCGCATTAAAACTGATCTATTTTTCTTGGCGCGTATGGAAAGGATGTGCGCTGTGATCTTTAGCCGAGGGCTCGAGGCAAGGCTGGGACGGCAGTGCTTTTTCAGAGGCTGCCACCCCCAACCCCCTGCGCTGTAGCCATGACAACCCCGCTAAAGGAAAGGAACGGATATGACTCTGTGTAGCGGCCACGGCTGTGGCCTCTTCTCTTCCTCCTCCTCTCCTCTTTCTCTTCATCATCTGTGAATAAGGCTCTCTTAATGGGGCTGCCAGGCCATCTCCACTCTCCTTATTAACCTGTAAGGAGCTGGCAGGCAGATCCCAGGGGAGATGCTGAGAATATTACTCCTCCTGCCCTCCATCACTCACTTCTGGCAGACCTTACACAGGAATCCTATGGAGCAGGAAATCAAAAGCTTCGCACCTGAGAGAGCAAGGCCTGAGGAAGCAGGAGAGTGGCCTTCGTTGCTATGTTGTCACTGTGCAATAATTCCCCTTTACTCCAAATGCTGCTCCCAACATCCTATTATTATCTTTGGCATAAAAGGAGCCTCTAGTGAATTCCCCTCAGAAAAGAACGTCCTCCGCTCTCCAGCTCATCTAGATCACCTTGCCTGGGTCTCCGGTCATAGGGTTGCCAGGACCTGGCGACTATGTCACCAGCAATTAGGCCGGATTACTTTTGACTACGGTGGGAGTGCTAACAGGAGCTGCGTGACCTGGGAGATAATGGCTTTATAAAAGGCCTGTGCTCCAAATCAATGCCATGAATCATGGATTAGCACTTTGATCTGAGTTCACATCAAGTAAAATAGCTGAATAACCTGTCAAGGAATGGGAACATAGCACAAAAAATTTACACATAGATTATCTCACAAATTGGCTAAATCAGGCCCAAATGAGTTGCATATTTAAGGGCATTTAGTGTTAAAAGAGATTTTCTTGATATTAATGTGAAACATAGCTGTGTATCTATTGTGGCTTTTGTAGGACCAGCAACTGCTAAAGCATTCAGCAAAAGTGTGCATATTCTCATGAGTGTATGTCTTTACATGTGGGCATTTGTTAGTGTATGTGTGTGTGCATGCATGTGCATGCTTTTATAGTCCTCTTTGCATGTGGTGAAAGGGCAGGCACAGGTGGAGCTGAGCTGTAGGGGAAGGTTTCAGACAAGGGAAGCTTGTTGTACGCAGCACCATCCCTGTCGATATATTGATCTGCACAAGGTGCTTTTATTTTGTCTACTTTGCAAAGAGCGCTTTTTTTATTTCGTCTACTCTGCAAGCACAGTCTCTCCTCTTGCACACCCTGTGAGTTACCTTGAAAACAAACATGAAACCCCATAGCTTAGTTCTTACCCCTTACATTCAGACTACATCCCTTCCATCTCAAGCTGAAGACAGACCACACAGAGAACTGCACGAGGGGTGAATGATAGGAACTGGGTTTGTATGACCATATTTTCCATTTTTGGAAAATAAAAATAAGATATTTTCTTTTTTTCTTCTTCTTCTTCTTCTTCTTCTTCTTCTTCTTCTTCTTCTTCTTCTTCTTCCACTCATCCTTAGTTTACAACAAAGTATGGCTTTTTTGGCCCATTGATCTAATAATAAAGACTGTAAATAGTTTTTAAATTTTTAAATTTTAATTTTTAATTTCATTATTTAAAGGGATAGTTAAACCATATCTGCTAAAGACGCTAACAACTAATGATGGCTAGTTGCCATCATTACAATATCAGAAACGTTTATTAGTAACTATCCACTGTCATTCATTACTGATTAAACCATTCCTTTCATGTTGTTCAGCATTAAATTTGTATTGTGGGTGGGGATATTTGTTGCTTATCGTTTTCTGATGTATGACATGAACAGTTCAGTTCAGTAAAAATTTGCTTATATAATGTTATATAATGCACAAAACAGCTCTACAGTGTCACTTCTCATCTCGTCTCTTCTCTTCGTGCCATGTTCATTGTTTTTTTGGTTTCCCATGTGCTCCCTGTCCTCATGTCTTGTATTTGTTTATGTCGTAGCCCCGCCTATATCTCCACCCATCCACTCAGCTGTTTCTGGTTTCCGGTCTCCTCCTGTTTCAGGTGTTCCTCGTTTTGTCTCAGTATTTAGTCTCTTGTGTTGTGTCTAGCCTGGTCGGTTATCTGTTGTATCAACCCTGTTCATTGTCCTGTTGTTTATACCTGTGAGTTCTTTACATGTTTTGTTGTTTTCCTGGTCTTTGTTTATCTTTAGTGTTTCTTTTGTTTATTTAGAATGAATCAAGAAAACCTTACAACTTGCTTTTACTTCCTGCAAAACCCCAAACGTTACATACAGAAATCCAGGTCAAAGCCCTAAATAAGCAACCCTAGGGCAGTAGTGGCAAAAAATAAATCTCTTTCAGTGCATGAGGATGAAACCCTGAGAGGAACCAAGGGGAACTCCATCCTCCTCTTGTTGACATCAGCAAAGCGATACCACAGCAAGAGCAATACATGATAAAGTATTGAAGTATGTGAAATAATGAATATACTGAAGCAAATAATGAATAAATAAGAATAGAAAAGGAGATTATCATTAGGTTAGGCAGTAGCCTAGTGGTTAGGACGCTGCCTTTGAGACCTGAAGGTCTCAGGTTCGAGTCCCGGCCTGGGCACTACTGAGGTACCTTTGAGCAAGGTACCGTCCCACTACACTGCTCCCCAGGCGCTGTTGATAGCTGCCCGCTGCTCCACGTGTGCACGTGT
>JBBPDA010000021.1:7146484-7159023 GCA_037974385.1 Arnoldichthys spilopterus | reverse complement strand
CTCTCTCTCTCTCTCTCTCTCTCTCTCTCTCTCTCTCTCTCTCTCTCTCTCTCTCTCTCTCTCTCTCTCTCTGTTTCAATTCAGTGCGCCTTACTCTCATAACTATATTTAGATACACATCAACAGAACAGAGGATTGAATAAGACACATTTTCCTAAATCCCCGAACTCTGTTCTCATTCCTACTCCACCACCTGCACAACACTGCACATTTGCAGCACCTCTACACAGGTGACGGTGGGTTTGTATGTCCAGGCTGTGTTCACAGAGTCCAAGTCAGAATAGCTCTGTGTTTTATATCAGTCCCTGCTATCAGACACTCTGCTACGGTGTACTGTCCTTTTAGGGCCATAGCATAGCACAGGGTGTGTGTGTGTGTGTGTGTGTGTGTGTGTGTGTGTGTGTGTGTGTGTGTGTGTGTGTGTGTGTGTGTGACCCTGTGCGTTTGTATCTCTCTTGTGCTACGGAGCGTGTAACAGGACCACACACAGAATTAGCATGCCCCACTGACTGCCGGAGCGAACGCAGACACAGCCATGGCTGAGGAGAGCATACAAGCCTCCTCAAGAAACACACACGCATACGCACCCACACACTACATCATGCACGAGTGCCTAGGGTCAGAAGATGAAGCTGATGAACAGTATCAGGCTCTGAGCAGAAGGCAACCTTTTAAAATCACCTTGACACCCTGCTCTTTTTCATCGCTATCCCTCCCTTTATGCTTCTTTGGTTCCTGTGGGATTTTGCACATATATGCAAGCTGTGCTGTTTATTATGCACTTATGTGTAGGCAATAAATAAATAAATAAATAAATAGATAGATTCCTTCTTGGTGAATCAGCAGTGATTAGTTGGCAGTTTGCGTAATGATCATAAAATTTTACAGTCTCCTCCTGCTCTCCCGTACAGCATGAGACAGAGTCTACTAGATATTTGCTATCTTTGCTGCACAGTTTTCTTTTTTATTTATTTTTTTTTAATTTGACTTCATTTTCAGTCTGTCACACCCTTTCTGTTAGACTCACCCCTCCCCCTACACCCAGCCCAGGACAACCTGCAGGACAGCTGGGAATATCACATATATACTGGTCTCACACTATACACTTAACTCCTTCCCTGTCAATTTGCGAGGTAACCTAACCTTTTCTGAACCTTAATGCTTGTGCCTCTGGATTGGTTGTTGGCTAACATTAAAATATCACTTTTTCCCTCATGCACCTGTTTGCAGCTTCACTCATTCATTATGGTTATATTTCTGTGCAGTCATATTTCTGTGAATATGATTCTGTGTGTGTGTGGGTGTGTGTGTGTGTGTGTGCCAGCCAGGAAGGGTATACTGAACTGCAGATGGAAGTATAAAATATTTATTTATTTGTTTGTTTAAAAAAAATTACCAGATTATATAAGGTTACTATGAAATTATGGAGTTTTGCTTTCAAAATTGAACTGAGGACAGAAATCAGGAATTTGTGAATTTAGAGTAGAAAAATAAGTGTATAATTCAAATATTAATAATTCAAATTCAAATTCAGATGTTTATTTCTTTTTATTAGTTTTATAGTGAATATCAGTGAATTACAAGTCAAGTGAAGGAATGTGTGATGGTATGTGTACTCACTTGTTTAGGCTGGCGTGTGTGCGTACGATTGTCATGCTGTGTGCTGCAGTGTGTAACTGTCTCAGAGCTGGAAAGCACTCTTGCTGCTTTTTGCATAGCATGCACCTGCCTGCAGGCTAGAAGCCATGCATTTGTTAATCAAATGAGATGGGCTTTTAAAGAACCATTCCTTCCCTACAGTTACCCTCCTACCCCCACCCGCCTGTCAGCCCGCCTGCCCGTATGCTCCTGTGCACTTTTACTGTACGTTGAACAAAAAAGCCACAGGCCTCTTGAAAGATTGATGCTGTGGAAAAGAAAAGCGATGGGAAAGTACAAATTGAGTGGTCTAACAGGTACAGGTAGCATCAGAAGAACAAAAAGAAAGCTCCTAACCTCAGTGAAACTCCAGCTGATGTGAGTGTACACAAGCAGGCCTCTCAGACATGCAGCCAAACACAGCTACCATGGCAGGAAAGTGCTACAAGGCATTGTGGGAGATATCCTCTTTGACAGAGTGTCTGTCCACTTGTCTGTGATTCATCCTTCACTTGCCTGTCAGCTGAGCGCAATTGTGCGAGGTTCTTGTGTGTGTGTGCGCGCATGTGTGTGTGCGCATGTGTGTGCCAGGTAAGGGTATACAGAGCTGCAGATGGAACTAGATTTAATGCTATTCCAAAAGCAGAATTTTTTTCTTTCCTTCATGTTTCACCTTAATCAGACAGTTAATGGGGAACAGGTCAAGGGAGAATGAAGCCAAATCCCAAATGGGGCATTTGTAGTCCTACATTTTTCATTTGCAGGTGTCCCAAGAGGTGCTTCAGTGAAGATTTGTCATTGTGAACACACTCAAGTACCACAACGAAAAGTGACCTCTGCATTTAACCCATCACACATGCAGCAGTGGGCAGCTACCAACAGCGCCCGGGGAGCAGTGTAGTGGGGCGGTACCTTGCTCAAGGGTACCTCAGTAGTGCCCGGGCCGGGATTCGAACCTGCGACCTTCAGGCAAAGGCAGTGTCCTAACCACTAGGCCACCACTGCCCACTCTATGCATCCTCAGTGAAACCTTACTTAGTTAATTGGTAATTGATGCTTGCAAATATCTTTGGCAGAATGTTTATTTCATTTGTACAGAGAATAATTAGATATTTCAAAATAAAAATCATATGATCAATATGATGCACATGTCACATTTGGTGTGAACTAGCAAGCTTCACGTTTAGGTGTGCTTAGTCTCAGCCTCAGTCGGAACAGACGTTCTAATAGCTTACTGAACTAGCGTGCACACCATGGCGAGTTGTTTGGAAATCAAGTAGATGGTTTAAGAGATGTGTTTGAAGTTCATGGTGTCACATCTTAGGTTATTCAACAGTTTCCTTTGAAGCATTTTGAAGATAATAAATCAGATGTCCTGGGATGTTTGTATGTTGCTTGTTTAGCATGCTAGTCTGATGGCCCTTTTCTTATCAAAGTAGGCAGTTCTCCACCACATTAAATGACTAAACGCAGAAGACTTTAGGCAGAAGTGAGGGCAAAGAGAGAATAGAGTTTCGATTGTCTACAAAACCACAGTGTAGCTCAATACTGTGGCATTTTTTTCCTAGAAATATCAGTGTTATGTGGCATCTCTAAAGAAAGATCACTACAGTTTCTCTTAGGTTAAATTCTTAATAGGTTAAAATAAAATGCCTTGCTAATGTCGTGCTGTCCAACAGGGATCTGTGGGCAGGACATGAATGGGCAATTGAAGAAATATAGTTCATAAACTGGTTAACGGAAAAACAACTTCGGTCCACCTGGTTTAACATCCTGAGACAAATCAAAAGAGGATTGTGTGAATTATTATGGCTATAGGTACTTCATAATAAGTATATAACCCATTATAAAACAAACACATCGCAATGCTTCATTACAGGAAAGTATTAGAGTAAATGATTTTACGGATTATTAGCCAGAGTTTCTCATTATGAGGCTCAGCCAAGTTCTCAGTGGCAGCAGACAAACATATCCAAAAAGTGCACATTTCAAACTGTACAGTATCAAGGAAACAGATCTTCTTCACCTAGACAGCTTTTGCACATAATACCATTTAATTGGCTCATTCAGGAGGAATACTCAGTCCATGTAGTTCATATATGCAAATTAGGCTGAAAAACTGTGTGATCTGAAATCACTGTTTTTGTGATGTCATGTAAACCAAGACATTTACATACATCTGCCTATTCAGCCTACAGCAGTTTAACCCCACACATGCACTCTGCAATTATAAGGAGCATTAAAGCCCTGCTTTTTGAATATGGCATAATAAAAAACAGCCAATTAAAAGATGGCTCATTTACATATATAAGTCTTAAAGGCACGGTAACAGCAGGCAGCACAATGAAATCAAGGGATAAAGAGGGATGTAACAAAATTATATATAGTGGTTCAAATTTGATGTTAAAATGATCCGACTTCTTCTGGGACGTCAAGTCAAGTAATCAAGTGGATATTTATTGTCATCTATGCAGGTACACAGTCCTGTTCCGCTACACTGCTCCCCAGACGCTGCTGATAGCTGCCCCTTGCTACACTCATGGATGGGTTAAATACAGTGTGGGAAGTAGAGGCCTAGTGTTTAGGACCTTAAACAGAAGGTCACAGGTTCAAGTTCTAAAGCAGGTACCACTGAGGTACCTTTGAGCAAAGGACCATCCCACTACACTGCTCCCTGGGTGCTTTGCATAGCTGCCCACAGCTCCATGTATCCATGTGTGATGGGACAAATGCATAGGTGATATTTTATTGTTGTACATTTTGGGTGATGGGGTGTGTTCGCAATGACAATCACTTCACAACGGAAATGGCAGCACAACGATAAAAATGTAACCGTATATGAATAAAGAGAATGGCATGATTTGTGTATGGAGTGAGGCAGCTGTGGTTTAAATTTCCATGACAGAGGGAGAGAGACCCCATTGATCTATTTGGCTGTTTTCACTATCTGCTGTAGGGTCTCGTGGTCTGAGGTGGTGCCAGGCCAGTCCATGATGCAACTGCTCAGGGGGTCTCTCTTCTCCCTCTGTACATCATTGTGAGAATTGGGGGGTTGTCTCTGCAAGAAGAAGAGCTGCTGTTAGACTTTCTTAGCATTGGAGCTGGTGTTGAGGGTCCATGTGAGGTTCTCTGTGATGTGAACTTCAAAGAACTTGGTGCTCTGGACAGTTTCAACAGAGTAGCCGTTGGTGTTTACTGGAGAGTGATCATGGTGTTCTCTTCTAGTTAACTGTTTCTTTTGTTTTGATGATGCTTACCTATCATCTGTTAAATGCTGAGGACAATAGGCAAGCTGCAACAGGTCCATTGAAGGGGGCAGTTGGATCTTTATGTGCCTCATGTCCTGCCTCTTATAGCATTTCATAATAATGGCAGTGAGTGTGACCGGACAGTAGACACTGAGGCAGGGCACAGAAAACTGGGCACAGGGATGATGGTGGTGGTGGTTTTGAAACACATTGATGACATAGTAGTGGTGATCACAAAGATACTGTGAAAACATCTGGCCAACTGGTCTGCCAATGCAAAAAGAGCACTTGGCCAGGTATGTTGTCTGTTCTGGTGGCCTTCTGTGGGTTAACTGTAAGCAACTTTCTCTCCACATCAGCCATAAAGCCCCACAAACATTGTTAACAGACCCCAGAGGAATGAATATATATATATATATGTATGAAAAGTGTAGGATATAAGATCTTTTAACTTTATCTGCATTTCAGAGTGGGGAAATATGAAATATTCATGATTATTGTAATAAATTGCCACAATATGTTGTCTCTTAATGCTTTTTAAGCATAATATGATATTACCAGTACTGTATTTAGTGACATATGTGAAACATTGAATAAAAATAATTTGTAATCAAACATTATTGTCTTATATGTCTGTACTGGCCCTTATAGTCAATTCCAACGCATCTGATGTACATGACATAGTGAAAATTTCTTGAAGTGCTGTGACCGGAGGAGGGTGGGATCCTCCTTTTTTCCTCCCAAAGTTTCTACCTGCAACTTAGGGAGTTTTTCCTTGCCTCCGCCATTCTTTGCTTATTAGGGGCTCGGACCTGGGCTTTGTAAAGCTGCTTTGTGACGGCATCAGTGACTTGAAATAGAATTGAAGTATATTTCTACTACATTGTGCACCACTATTGTTTATGTTTCCTGATGTAGTGTCTCAGTGATGGGTGAATTATACTGGTCTGTGTCTTGTTTTCGACCAATGAGAGGCCTGCTCTGTCTCTAATGTGTGTGTGACTGGCAGCAGGAATGGCAGGGTGTTGTGATGTGAGAGAGGTCTGTATGATAGCATGTCAAAACGTCCATGTCTGCAGAGGTATCACTGAGACAGCGAGAAGGATGGGGTGATGACACAGATTTAACATTATTGCTCAATAACACACTGCTGTTCTATTCTATTCTATTCTGAAATAGAGCCTTGTGTAATTCCAAATTTGTCTTCTTTCCTTTTATTTCATGTGTTCCTGTAATCCTGCTTCTGTCTTCTGTGTGGTCACGTCTCTGGTCGGCACTGTTCAGGTAAGTTCCATTGCTTTTTTATTTATTTATTTATTTATTTTATGCATGACTGCATCACACTGTGTTTTTACTGTGACTAGGTGTGTAATTGTAATCATAGCTGTCTCAGAAAATACTTATAGCACATTTTATTTCAATAGATAAACAAGGTAATGAGCCTGCAATTGTGATCATTGTCATAAACAGCCGACAGAAGACATTTGCGTACAAAATGAAAGCATTTCCCTTTTTTGTTTGGTTAATGTGTATTAATGTCATGGCCAAAATGTTTCGGTTTCACTGTGTTCGTGTTTTGAGATAGCAAAGGCCTGGTGCACGCTTTTGTTGACTGTATCGCTCCATTTAAACCCTTAGACGAATCTCTTTGGATTGAATTAGTTTAGTTATGTGCTTGATTACAAATTTGCATGCAATTAGAGATTGTAATTGAACAATCTGGAGGAGCTCAGTGTTTACTAGCGAAAGTAAATGACTTGAATAAACCTAGCGGATACAAAAAGAGGAATCGGGATTGATTTGCTTAGAAAGAGGGAAGCTTTACCCTGACTGATATGCATAGATAGAGAGATAGATAGATACATACATACATACATGCATACATAAATATATACATAAATATATATATACATACATATAAACTTTATTGTTGCCAAAAAAAATAACTACTTTGAACTGAAAGTGATAGGAATTTTAAAAACAAGTCATATTATGTAGATTTATAATATAGTTCTTTAGGTTGCAGCACCGTTTACCCTGTTCTACATTTTATCATGACAGTATTATGCTGTTTTTATTTTTCTGGGTGAGCTGTGTCTGAGATGAGCACTGTAGTATTTGTAATGTAGCTTGTTGAGCTTTACTGCTTTAATAAGGGTAACTTTAGCTGATTTGGACATTTTGCATTCTTAGAGAGCAGCTGTAGTTTTCCAGAACACCAGCATGAAGGGAAAGCTGCTGTTTACTAATCGTTCTGCTGCTTTAGCATCAACATGATGTTTTTTTCCCCAGCTGATTAAAGGTAAAGTTGTTAGTAGTAGTCTGCTAACAACTACGTCAGACTTGCATATTGTTGCTGAAAAACCATGTTATTTTTTTTTTCATATTTCACTGGCTGACCTTTTCACTGTGTCAAAATTTCATGATGAATGGACCCAAAACAACTTACCTTATGTAATTTGTGCTTTGTCTGGGGCAGTGGTGGTGTAACAGTTAGGAAGTTGCCTCTGTGACCTTCTGGTCAAATCCCAGACCGACTGTGAGCAAGGTACCGTCCCCCAAGCACTGCGGTCTAGGTGCTACCCACATCAGCCCCCCGCTGCACCTACATGGATGGGTTAAATGTGGGCAGTGGTGGCCTAGTGGTTAGAACACTGCCTTTGGGACCTGAAGGTCACAGGTTCAAGTCCTGGCCCGGGCACTACTGAGGTACCCTTGAGCAAGGTACCGTCCAACTACACTGCTCCCCAGGTGCTGTTGGTAGCTGCCTACTGCTGCACGTGTGATGGGTTAAATGCAGAGGTCACATTTTGTTGTGGTGCCTGAGTGTGTTCACATTGATGTTCACTTCACTAAATGCAGGGGTCACATGCATGGAGATGCAAGGTTTGTTCCAACACTGATGACATGTACAGGACTCCTCTTTTCTTTTTCTTTAAGAAAATGCTTCCGGACTTTACTTGTTTTTTCGTACTTTCAGCCATAGATTTTTTTTTTTCTTTCGATGTTCATATAAACACATTCTTATATGGTGACCGCTGCCCCCTTCAGGTTAAGTGACTTGCTGCTTTGAAAATGCAAATGGAAAATCAACAACAAACCTTTTTTTGACAGTATTTTATTGTAACCAGCAATGTTGAAGAATTGTTTTGGTACTGACTCTCATAGGTGAGGTGGTTGCTGCGCGATCCTAGAAAATGTTGCTCTCTGTCTTATAGTCTAGACATGTCACACTGCGAGTGTGAAAGTGATGGGTGAACGAATGAACCCCAGCTGCTGTACACAGCCTGATTTACTAGACATGTCGTTGACAAACACATGCACTCCCTATGGGAGCTTGCACGTGCACACACAAATGGAGGGTAGAAATACTTAGAAAGCGTGAGCAGCTGCTTCCTCTCGGACTGACTCTTCTTCCTGCCTCTGAGACAGCAGGAGAGCGTGCAGATACACATCAGGAGATCAGGCCGACCCCACTCATTCCTCCATTCACACATGCCTGATCTAGCGCCATCAGATCATGCTAACCCTTCACTTCACACCGTGTCTCTCTATTCACCACATCTGATCTTAGATCAGATCAATGTGTATCAATGACCCTGCCACCGGCCTAATGCTGTTGCTAAGAGACAGTGTGGACGGGGTCTCGGTGTGTTGAATTAGATGCTCTCAGAGCAAACGTGAGTTTGTATGTGTGTGTGTTTGTGTATGTGTGGAGCTGTAAAGATTGAACAGATCAATAGATCAAATCATTACACAGCCAGCTGAGAGGAGCAGAGGAGAGTAAAGGAGAGGGAAGATGAAGGGAGTAGGGGGCAAAAGAGCTAAGAAACACTGGACAGGTGAGGGCTCTCTATCTCTGTGAGCAGTTATCTGATCTCAGGTCTACAGCAGCAGCCTTAGGCCCAAAACTGAGCTAAATAAAATGATTGTAGCCAGTAGGTAAAACCTTGCTGTGGGTGCTGCACATGACTAAACCAACGATCAACAAATTGCTTGATTTAGCCTGGTTGCTTGCTTATCATGCTAAAATATATATTTTTTCTGATATTATAAAGAATTATTTTAAGAAATAGTACTCCTTCCCATCTTAAAGCCAACCAGTTACAGCTGTGTCCTCCCAGCAAACGCTTTAAAAGGCAGTGGCGACCTTGTTTTTAGGGACTTTCCCGTGTGATCAGAGGGCCGCAGGTTCAAGTCCTGACCCAGGTACCACTGAGGTAAACTTGACCAAGGTACCGTCCTGTTACACTGGTACCTGGCTGCTGCACATAGCTGTCCGCTGCTCCACGTGTGGACAAGTTAAATCCGGAGGCCACATTTTGTTGTAGTGCACTTTGTGTGACAAGTTGTGTTCACAATGACAAGCAGTCATTTTGACTTTCACTTCTCTCACACAGTGACAATAAGATCTACAGAGATTCTTATTCAGAAAAAAACTGGTGATTCTTCTCCATTCTTTCACTATGAGAAGACAACCCTACACCGTGTGGCTGAAAGCATGTGTAGCTCAAGGGTGTGTAGTTCAAAAAGCCATTTCTGAGAAAAGAAAGAAAAAATTCCAATAAATCCCTGAAATTAAATATCTGGGATTTGGAGGAAAATGTTATGAACTGATGAGTGTAAGTTTGTAATTGGGATTACTGAGAAGCGGAAAATTTGACCAACATCTAAGACTGAACTTACAGGCAAATATCCGTGCAGATTTGTGCAGAAATGTGAAGCAAGTCTCCTGAAAAGAATAGAAGCAAAAGTATTGACACATTAAATACTAAAAAAAAATCTAATAGTGCACTTAGCTGTTGAGGTTTCTGCATAATTCTTTGCCCTTTTCCTGACACAGACAAATGAATCATGATTATTTTGAATGGAAATAAGGAAGTAATGAACGGGTGTCTTACTTTGGCACTGTACTGTAGCTAGAAGTGATAAAAGCAATATGTCATTAGACAAACGGCAATGGATTTTTTTTTTATTTTGCACTCTAAATGTTTTTTTCAGGATCAGATAAAATCATTAATATAATAACCAAAGTAGGCCAATAAAAAACCTATGTTAAATGCTTGTATCTGAAAAATGCCTCATGGCAGAACCCTAAAAAATCATTAAAAGTTTATAGGCTGTTAAAAACTATTTGAAGTGATGACCCAGTAGGCATCAATTACAAAGACAAGATCGGGTCACTCAAAAGAATTAGCTCAGTGTTCTGTGTGTCTTCTTAGGTCTCCTTTCTTAAGAGCAAACGTGAGCTTAACTCCTCCTTTAACTAATGAAGAGATTGGGGCTTAAAGGGAAGTGCTTTAGCTACAGGGGGCTGAAGAGCAGTGTGGAACTGCACTGGGTCTCATGGGAAGCCCGGGTTGGAGGGGAGTGATGTGGTGGAACTCCTCTCTGGAGATAACCCCCCCCCAACACACACACACACACACACACACACACACAAACACACACACAAACACACACAACCTCTGCTGTCATCTACTGACTCCAGAGAGCCCAACAGGCCTGACCCATGGGAAAAGATGTGCATAAATTACCAAACAGCACTCTGAGGTGCTCAAACACATGGCACCAAGCAAAATAAGAAGGACCAGGCCACAGCTTCCACCATGGCACCGTCTGCTAGGCCTAGGTCAGACATAGAGCAGCATTCTTCACACCCTGCATGTGTGTTTGTGTCTGTGTGAGTGTTTATGAGAGGGTGTGGACATTCTTTTAGTCCTCAGGGGCAAAGAGGGTGTTTAAAGGGTCAGTTCAAGGGTTGTGTTAGTGTTATCAGTGTTCAGTGGAGACTACACAGCACTTTCAGTGTTACCTCTCTTTCTCTCTCTGGACAGGAGGCTAAAAAAGACAAGTCAATCTCCTGACAGCTGTGTCTGTGTTTAAGCACTTACAGATCACTGGTTTAAACAAAACATTTTGTCATAATTGTTTTAAAAAATTGTCGATTTAATTTGAAATGTGAGCACTACGTCTATAAAATATAGCAATAGAAATCAAAACAGCCCAGGACTGAAGAAGGAATAGCTCCAGTCACTATGGGTAATGCAACTCTAATGTTAAAGACATGTATCAACAAAAAATACCAGTTCCTAACCTGATTAGCTCATCCTTATGAAGTCATCGATCTGTTTGAAATGAGTATAAAACACTGTAATAACTGTCAGAGTCACCAATTCAGTTAAGTTATCAAAGTTATTTCACTCACACTGGAATTGATGTTAGCGATGGAATATTACTTTAATAAACTTGCTATTAAAACACTGTATATTATTATTAACATAAGATATTTTGATAATTTGTAAATGTTGCTGTCTAGAAGCAATTATATATATATATATGAATGTAATTTTGCTGTATATCTGAACGTATTTGATCATTATTTGAATATGTGAAGTGAAAGTGACTCTTTGTCATTGTGAACACACTCAGGCACCACAATGAAAGGTGACCTCTGCATTTAGCCCAACAGCGCCCGGGGAGCAGTGCAGTGGGACGGTACCTTGCTCAAGGGTATCTCAGTAGTGCCCGGGCCGGGACTCGAACCTGCGTCCTTCCGGTCCAAAAGGCAGTGTCCTAACCACTAGGCCACCACTGCCCACATGTATTACTGGTCTGCCCACATCTCCACTTTACTACTGTGACAGAACCTTTTTTGGTACTATATATATACATATATTTACCGTGTTTGCTAAGAATGTAGGAGGGCTAACTATTAACCCTTTTCCTCCACTGATGTAGCTAATGTCATTATCTTCATATAACTTGCACCTTAAGTTCTACTGAAAGTCGAGCTGTGTTGCGGTGCAGCACAATGCTGCTGATAAACGAAAAGCCGAGACCTCAGTGTTGCCTAATGTTACGTAGTTGTTATGTCTGCTGAATGTTGGAGCTTGTGATGTAAGGCAAATTTCCCTGACAGCAGGCAGTAAAGTCCTATCTCTTCTTTTATCTAATTACCTTAAATGGCCAGGAGGTCTTGGCTTCCATTCCTCACTCCTCTAACTTGAGAATAACTCCTCCAGTTTGTGCTGGTTCCATTTACTCTCCAAACAGGAAGGATGGAATAATTCTAGGGATTACAGGTTTAAATAAAAGCAGGGCACCAGTGCTCTTAATGTTATTTTTTTTCTGAAGCTCACTTTAGAAGGATGTTTAGCTGTTGCAGGGTGAGGCAGTCTGCTGTCTCCTCCTCTCTTGGACCCAGCGGCTGTGGTCCTCTCCCCTCTTGCTCTGCTACATGCGGGAACAGCTTGGCTGGGTCAGCGGGGCAGAGCGTCCGCCGGGCGCCGCTCTCCTAATTACCACACTCACTCCGCCGCCTCTGATGCCTAATGACACATTTGCAAATTAATTCTTTGAGCTCGACCACAATTAGCATATGGAGCAAGATTTACTCCCGGCCACCCCCAGAGCAAAGCAGAGGGAGAGAGAGAGAGAGAGAGAGAGAGAGAGAGAGAGAGAGAGAGAAAGTAAGTAACATTATAGGTTTGTGTTCATCTAGACCACAGTCTGACCAGATGTACACATAGCTCCCTGTACCTTACTGTAGGTTTGTTCACTGTCAGGAGGGCTCTGTGTGTGTGTGTGTGTGTGTGTGTGTGTGTGTGTGTGTGTGTGTGTGTGTGTGTGTGTGTGTGTGGTGTGTGTGTG
>JBBPDA010000021.1:7106867-7121505 GCA_037974385.1 Arnoldichthys spilopterus | reverse complement strand
TAGATAGATAGATAGATAGATAGATAGATAGATAGATAGATAGATAGATAGATAGATAGATAGATAGATAGATGCTGTAGTCATGATGATAAGAGAACATTGTGTGTGCTGGAGGTACAAAAGCCACTAGAATTTGAATCAATGTTTCTTATCCCCAGTATCAGAAAATAAGATGTAATGATTTCAGTTTTCTGTTATTGTTTAGTCATTAGATAGATTAACATGTTCTTATTATATGCTCATATCCTCTTTGCTCTCTCGTTGAGCTGAAGTCATAAACCCAGTGTTCCCCCTTTTATATATAAAATGTTGCCCTTGAACTGACCTAGTTAACAGCCTCGAGTGGCCTCAGAGGAGGCATTAATCCTAATGTCTCCTTCATCTTCATCCATGATTCTCTTGGTGACTGGGTCTTTACTCCACAGGCCATGATCCCACTGGATTCTCCTTGGATCAGATGCCTTTCTTTCTCACTGACATGTCATTAAGTACTGCAGGAGTGTAATAGGGCCGGGCAGTAGAGGTAAAATACTAGTACTGGGATGACACTGGTACATGTTTATAATAGGGATTTATCTTCAATATATTTAAAACTAATTTGTCAGTGTGACACATTGAAAAAAACACATACACTTTCATCTGGAATTGTGATTGGACAGCATGTAAATATCGTGATTGATCAAAGGACTTATTTGCCAATTTTATCCATTTGCCACATCAGTCAAATAACAAACAATATGATCATGGTTAATAATTGTAATGATTTATTGTACATGATTTGTTGTAAGAGAAACGAAGGCCTATTCACACCTGGCATTAACATTTGTCTTGGGTGATCTATTTGGATACCTAGAGTGGATTGCACCCTCAAGCTTTATGTTCTGAGGACCTGCTGAGGCTCCTAGCAGTCAGTAATCTTTCCCTGCTTGTATGTAGACTGCAACTTGTTGCAAGCCTCCTGAAAATGCATCAGGGCTACTGTTTTTAGGTCATAATTATAGTCATAAACACATTTCTGGCCCGTCCCCTGTGTGTTTGGCCTCCTCTCTGTGTGTAGTGTTTATGGAAGCCTCCTGGGCTGGTGGTTGGACTTGTCCTAAAGAATCAGGTTGTTTTTTAGAGAACAGAGCCTGTCCCATTTCCATTGATCATCAGTTCCTTTTGTCGCCACTCTTTGCAGGTCCGCCCGCTGCTCTGCTGGTGAGCCAGCACAAACCTGAGCAGTTCTAATATCATGAGTGCCATTAGCTTTTTATGAGAAGCATTTCAATGCATGCTCAGAGAGAAGAGACCTGTGATTGCTAAAGGGTTTTGAGATTAAGTCCTACATGTTCTTAAAAGCCCACGTTTATTGTTGCCGTGACAGGCAGTACAGGATGGAGGCCCTTGGTATATTAGAGCTGGATTTTTAATGTCCTTTTGTCACCCTGTGGTGCCTTTGAGCACTGGAGTGCTTTGAAAAAGAAGGAGAAGGGGAATAAAGAGGAACCTTATTGAATGATATATTTTTTTTAAATGCATACTTTTTGCCCTGTCTTGCAATTGCTCTCCATTCTTTCACTTTCTCTTGCTTATGGTCTTGAACATTCCTCGTCTTCTTGTCACGTAGTATCCACTCACTGTGCTGCATGGAGAGGGCCTAATGCTAATTTCCACAGAAAAGACGTGAGATGAAACCTTGTGATAAGCTGAGCACAGATCTGATGGCCACACTAATCCAGCAACAGAGTCCACAGTGGCATGTAGTATATACAGAGCTGTAGTCAAATAGAATACTGTTGCATTACTGAAATATTACTCAGCTGTAAGTAAAAGTTTCTTAAAAATTTCTGTTGAAAATACTTAAAGCTAGGGCAAGTGATTTATTTCAGAAGCATTTTTACATTTCTTTACATTCCAATAACCTTGCCTACATTACATACTCTGTTTACACTCATTGCATGTCACCATAAGACAAGGCTAGTCAGACAGACAGTTTTGGTAAGGCTAGTGAGGTAATTGTACAATCGCCAAGAAACTACCTTCAGCAGCTTTCATGCACAAAAGAAACACAGAATTGGAGAAAGCTACGACTGAAAAGAGGCTGAATACAACAAGAAACAAAAATAGAGAGAACATACGTGAGGTTTTCCCATGATGGTGACGACTGCTTATGTATTTTAGAGAAGTGGCTGTGGAGAAAGGTCTTAAATGGGGGGTGGGGGTGGGAATTTGCCATTGTATTTTTTTCACAGTCTGATCATTTCTGATTTCATATGCTAGTTTTAAGTAAAAGTTCAAAGTAGTGTCCTCAAAAGCTGCTCAGAGTATTTGTTGCTTTTTTATCGTTAGAGAAGTGGATTTGCATCCAAAGGGTTACTGGTTTGATTCCCGATACCAGCCAGCAGTCTGAAGTGGCCTTGAGCACCTAACGCCCCAACTGCCCCTGGGTACTGCAATGTTGGCTGCTCACTGCACCGGGTGTGCTCGTTATCTTGGATGAAAATCAAGATAGAAGATCAAAAGTATACACTCATTCCAAAGCAGAGATCCATGTAGAAGATATCTGCTTTCAACATAACACATTTCTCTGATAAATGATAAAAGGTGTAAATGGATCAAACTTCAACAACTTATTTTCCAGAGAAATATAAAAATAAAGCAGGCATTTTTTTTCTGTTAAAAGCATGCTAAAATGATTTTGAACCTGACTAGAACATGTGTAATTAGCATCAGTGTGTCCCAGTGAAACAGACAAACCCTTGTACATGCTAACATATCTTACACAGTTCAGTTTCAGCTGTAGCTCGTTTTCCAGGTGAAGGGAGTCTATCCAGCTTTATTTGGATGTGTAGAGTATTCCCGCACAGGTAAAGCCATTCACATGCATCACAGTTGTGGTATAATTACTTATGTGTGTATGCGTTGACACGATAGCTAACTCTGTCCTCCTGGAATCTCAGGCTAACCGATGACGCTAGAATAGAGGCTGTGTCCCAGACTACATACTACCACACTAAATAGTATGTAAACAGTAGTACACAACCATTACAAATGCATTTATTAATGGCAATATGTAAAGTACAGAAGTGTGCGCTTTGGGGCACAGCTGTAGCATTATGTTAGCCAGGCTAAATTCGTGTGAGCCAATGTCACTGTAAGTGATAAATAAAAAAATGACCAGCTATGATAGTCACTGGCCATATTGCCAAACGTCTGCCTTTGCTTCTCTGTAAAAAACTAACATGAAAAAAAATAAAACTCTTAAATACTATTAAGTACAAGTATCCTAAATAAGACTTAATTACAATAAGGGGAGTAGTTGTAATTTATTACTTCCACCCCAGTGTATGTACATATTATGTCAACATATCAAATGGCACATAGCTAAATGGATCTGTCTCTATCTTATCTCCACTTTTCCCTGGCCAACCTTCATGTCTCCAGATTCGTGCAGGCCAATTTAGTTTAGGCTCCATTGTGATTTGAAAATAGGGGGGAAAAGCGTATCTGAGCAGAAGATGGATCTGGTTAAATTCAATTAGTCCATATTCCATATGATCACCTCAGAACTTCTGTCTGCCTAAGAGCGCTGTAATGATTTAATCAGGGTTTAGATTATGCAGGCCTGCCTCTCTCTTTTCTGAAAACATGTCAGTAGCGATGCAGCCAGATTATGCTGTCTGAACGACTGGCAGTGTGTTCAAAGTATAAAGGCTCTTTATAGAAGGTAAAGGGAAGTGTGTGTGTGTGTGAAGGAGGGTAATATGGAGTCCTGCTGAAACACTGGGATGCAGTGTAAAGGCCTTCTAAAGATGACAATGTGAGAGTGTCACCATACTGGTATGAATTAAAGGGTCTTGAGAGAGAGAGAAAGAGAGATTGAAGACAGCATGTCAGCGCTGTTAAACACAGGGTTGGGGAGAGGCCGAGGGGGAAGAGAGTCTTGGGTGGTTTTGTTAAACGCAATAAATAACATGAGAGACGGCGGCTAAATGGAAATCAATGTGATTTGTCCATTAGCATGGGCTTGAACTCACCAGGCTTTTTAACATCTCCCTCTCTCTCTCTCTCTCTCTCTCTCTCTCTCTCTCTCTCTCTCTCTCTCTCTCTTTCTCTCTCGCTCTCTGTGTCGCCCTCTTCCATTAAGAGCTTATCAACCAAAAGCCAACTTTGCTCCTCTGTCTGTCTGGCTTGCTTTCCTCTCTGTTGTTTATTTTTTCCCCCCCTTTCCATCTTGATAATCTCTTATGCTCTTTCTCTTTGTGTCTTTATGCCAGTAACATTTACTCTCTCTCACTCTACTCTCTCAACATACCACACACACATACACCACACATACTCTGCCTGTCTCTCTCTTGTGCTTGCACTCTCCTTCCCACTCTCTCTCCCTCTCTTTCTGTTTCTATATTTGATCTCTTTACTCTTTATGCTTTTTTTCTTATTTCTACTTTCTTCTCTCTCTCTTCTCGATCTTTCTCTGTCTTCTATCTCTCTTTTCTCTCTTCATGTTTCCTCCTGCCCTCTCTCTGTCTCCTTCTCCTCTCTCTGTCTCTTTCTCTTTCTATCTCTCTAACCACCCCCAGACCCTTTCGCATAGCTGGTTCTTGTTGACCTGGTCTCTGTGTGTCCAGAGGAATACAGTACAGCTCCACACTTCCTCACACTCTGAATTGTTACTAGTGACAGCAGGGTGGTGGACAGGGGGTGGTTATCATCTGGAATAATCCCACAAATATGCTTTCTTCTCTTTGAATTGTTTTGAACTCATTTGCATAACCCCCTTATTGCCTTTATTTGAATGATTAACTAGTCTGTTGAAGATTATGCAGTTAAGTGGTAAGTCATAATTAGACAAATAATTGCATTGGCCAAGGCCACTCTCTGTCTCTGGCCTGCCATCTGTTCTGGGGGAGGAGTGAGGGAGTGCGCAGGAGGAACAGAGACATTTTTACTCTGCTATTAATGTTTTTACACCACACACACACACACACACACACACGCACAGTAATATAATGTAGAGCAGTATCAATGTGTGTCTGCATGTTATATACATATATATATATATATATATATATATATATATAGAGAGAGAGAGAGAGAGAGAATAGGGGTGCAGTTTTTCCTTTCTTCTTTCTTCAGAGATGAAAGATGAATAAATGTCATTGTTGCCTCATTTTCCCAGATTGTTGGTTAAAATTAAAATAAATCATTTTTGATTCCCTAAAGAAAATATTTTTTTGCAATTGAGATGTATGAGCGTGACCAGCCATCTTTAAAATTCAATGCTCCCAGTGTTCTTTCTCGACCTGTCGCATTATGTAAAGGCTCATTAAGCATTAAAAAGCTCTGCACCAGGGGTGTCCAAATCCTTTCCTGTAGGGCTGGTGTCCACCACATTTTGGTAGTTCCCCTCCTTGAACACACTAACTACACCTGGCAGCGAACAGGTGAGCTGAACCAGGTTTGTTTGAGCAGGGAAATCACCAAACTGTGTTGGACACTGGCCCTCCAGGACTGGAGTTATACACCCCTGCTCTACACACTCACCCATCACATTGACCAAATGCATTGAAGGTCTTGTTTAGGAATCAGATATGGCACCTTTATTTTTACAGTCTAGATTGACATAAACCCAGTAACAATATGTAAATGTGAAAAGGAAGAACACACCGGTTTTGTGGATTTTGTTCAATTTTGCAGCCTCAATCTTAAACCGTAGCAAAAATGGTTTGGGTGGAGATGTAAAAACAATAATGTTTTTATAGATGAAGAGATTTGAAAGTGAAAATTTGTTGCTGAGCCATTTGGCAGATGTGTCAGGCTTTATTGTCTAATTTCTTTATCTTTTTTCTTTTTTTTCATCTGCTGCCGATTAGGTTCCAGTGGCCGGCAGCAGCGTATGCTGATCTGTTGTGTCCCGGTCATAGTCACTGTCTCTTTGTGCTGGGATTCCCCACACAATATGTATCTATTGACTATGTTTCTATTGTTGAGGAGAAAGGAAGGATGGATAGAGCAGGCTTAGTGGGCTATATGGAGGGAATGTGTAGAGAGAAGGATGCTCAATGCCTCATATACACGCATTAACTCTAGCTTGAGTGTATAGTGTGCTGAACAGTACTGCACACATGAAATTTTCACCAGAACAGCAACATTGTTCTTTAATTCAGGCATGTGTGTTATAAATATATATGGCTACATACTGACATGAAGTAAAGGATAGGTGTCTTTTCTGAATAATGTAACACACCCTCACACACATACATACACACACACACACACACACACCTATATATATATATATATATAAGTATGTGTGCGTGTGTGTTCCACAAGCACACAATAGAAAGAGCAAGTGTGACACGTACCTCCTGATGAAGGCTGATGACAGCACTGCCATGACTCTCAGACCACTCTAGAGATCGGAACTGATTGCAAGTGCCTTCATTTCCTAGTTATCTAGCATTATTTTTTTCTCTTCCAAGGGGGACTGAAAATTGCCAGAACGTGCTCTATCACATTTCACTGCCTCTTATCTTGATCATTCAGTGATGTCAAAACAGCCCCTGCAAAGCCTGTGTGTGTGTATGTGTATCTGTGTGTAAGTGTGATAACAGCTACATTTTGTTGCTCAGCAACCAGACACAAGCAGTCCATGACCCTGAACTATACCACCATAGATCGCTTCTTTAAGGTCAGAGTTCAAAGTTGATATTGTATTTGAATACATACTGTATGTTCAAAGGCTTGTACACACATGCTCATCTAGCTTCTCTCATGAAATCAGGGCTAGATGGTAGAACATGGCTGTTACATTCAGCCACATGATTATTGGTGAGGTCAGATATTGGTTCTGGATCACAAATGCCACACTAATTTGTTGTGTTTGATGTGCTCCATCGCTGCAATGTTGGAGGGGGGCTATACCCCTCTAGCCAAAGCTTGATGTTGAGCATGATGTTCTTAGGCTCATGTGTGGCTGCTATAGAGGATTCGATTTTCTATGGTTTCTATGCTTTTCTATGGAGATGATCCGAGTTGTGTATGTACTATTGATCACCAGTGTCAGCAAGGGTTCCTAAAGAAGCTGGATTCACTCATTAAAAGGGGTGTCTGGATACTTTTGGACATATTAGGTACATTGTTCCCGACACCGCAATTAAAAGTCAGTTGTTTAAAGTATGCACTGGTGCTCTGACTGACTGTCTATGAAGAAGAGGTAAAAGAGAGTCTGACAGTAGGCAGGCATTAATTAAGACATTAATCCACCTAATGTGCAATGTGAAATAAATTCTGAACTAAAAGTGAGTAATGGAAAAGTGAATTTCTAAAAATTGCATGAGGTGGTATTTCAGATGATCTGACAAAGCGTTATTTTGCAAAATTGAAATAGCACGCTTTTCATTTTTACGTCACATGACATTCAGTTACTTTGTAATAGCCCTCAGGTCATACACACAGTCCTACTGTGCTGCAAATGTTGAGTGAGTCATTTGGTAGTTCAGAATCCACAGGACCTCTGTAAAATTACTGTAGGCAGAAATCGCTGATTCATGGCCACTGTCAGGTATGGGGAGGGTTACCTTCCCATTACTGTGTGCACCAAATGCCTTCATCACCTTTGTTTACACAGTACCATGGCTACTGCAGTGGATGAGAGAATGGGGATGGAAAATGGAGATCTCGCAGCTTTAATCATATAAGATCTCTTAATGGAAACAAACACCATTTACAACTGTGTTTTATGACTTTTCACAACAATCACTGGACAAAACTGCAATGGAAACCCACTATAGACACAGATGAAGATGTCCTGGAGTTTCAGGCCTGGGTTTAGAGTTGCTTCAGTACTCCACTTACTGAAGCAAATTAATGATGAATATCATCCCTATTACAGTAGTCATTCTGGAAATGTTCTCCCTTCTGGAAACTGACATTCTGTTTTTTCTTTTTCTGTCTGTCTATCTCTGAGTCCTCATCACTCACACAGTAAAATATCCATTAGGGTCCTCTCGGCTGGGCTGCTAATGACAGGAGCAGACGGTTTTTGAGGTTGAACATTCCATCTTGACGATTAGTGTGCGAGGTGAGAACACTGGGGGCTAATTACTTTGAGTTATTGTCTATGGAGCTTTGGCACAGTGCTAACTGGCCCCATCAAAACAGCCGAAGCGTCCTAAGCCACCGCCAGAGAGGCCCAGCTTTGTTTCAGGAGACGGTGGCTGTGATCTGAGAGCTTTCTTAATGACAGGTAATGATTAGCCGCAGAGTGCGTTGCTGAATGAGCGGAGGGCTTTTTTTGTGTGTCAGTGTGTGCAGTAGCGCATAAGAGGCGGAATGCATTTCAATGAAGAGCGAGATGATTTCAAGGTGTGTGTTTCATCAGCACGACCTGATGCTAAGGAAGAGTGTGTTCTGCCTTTGTGTGCGTGTTTGTGTTTGCACCTGTGTTTGTTTTTGTGTATACATGGCCGTGGGCATATGTATGGAAGTGGGTGTGTTTGTGCTTATCATAGCTGTGGTATCAAAAGTTTCCCAAGAATGTTTTTCCTTTTCTTACAGTTTTCTTACAGCAATTATTATATTTAACATTTCTGCCAATCAATTTATTTTAGGTAATAACACACACACACACACACACACGTGTGACTGAGGAAGAGAGAGAGACAGAGAAAGATCGGAAGACAGAGCAAAAAGAATGAGAGAGAGAGGGGGGGGGATATGGAAGGGAGAGATGGGGTAGAGATAGAGAGAAAGAGAGAGAGGGGAGACAGACAGCAGAAAAGCAGGAAAGAAAGAGAGTAAGAGAGAAAGAAGGGGAAAGAGGGAAGGGAGAAAGATGGGGAGGAAGAGAGAGAGAGCGAGGCGGAGGAAGGGAGGGCAGGAGTAGGAGTGAGTGAGAGGCTATAAGTACTTGGCTTTCGGTTGGTTTGCTAAATCAATGGTGTGTGGCGGTGTGATCGATGAAAGGGCTTAGGAGAAGGGAGCGGGCTAATGGGCAGGTCAGTGGCTCCAGCTCAGCCTGCGCTCTCTCAGCTATTACTGCAACATCTGTTAATAGTCCCCTCTCCCCGCTCCTCCTCGAAGCCAGGGGAGGTGGGGAGAAGAGCCAGTCTCTCCCTTCATCAGCTCGAATGTTTGTGTGTGTATGTATGTGTGCGACTCTTTCAGAGGTCCGGATCGTGGACCAGGCAGGGGGATGAGCCAGGAGTGCCCAGGAGTTGATTTTTTTAATGGGCCAAATATCTTTCACTTTATTAAAAACAGATTTCCATTTTTCATTTTACCGGCCACTGTTATCCAGAGCGGCTTACAAAATACGCAGAAGCCAAACTGATATAACGTACCCATAAAACCTGCAAGGACCTGTGGCCTATAAGGCTGTAGCCCCACTGTCCTCTAGTCTAATTTATTCATTCTCCTCTCTTACTCTGCTGAATGAAAATGGAGATGCTTAATATATCTTTCAGGCCTACTGGGTCCACCTGTGTTGCTGTAAACACTGTCTTACCTCCACCTCTGCTTCTTTGTGATTGATTGGTTCACTTCTGGGCCAATATGAGTTTAACCAATAAGGCTGCTCTCTGCAAGCGGTGACAAATGTTCATCGGATTCTGTGAGCGGATTAGCGATGAGAAGTTAGATTCAGGTTACCAAGCCGATTGCATTACTGTGTCCGTTTAGTGTCAGTCTCCAATGCACAAATGCAAACAAGCACTGTAAAATGATTACTGATTTGCACTGGGGCCATCCTTTACACATACATTCCCGGTTCCTGGCCAGGACGAACGGAGATGAGGGGGAAGATGGAGGTTCCTCTGTTTAATAAGCATTATTTCATGTGCATGACATTTGCCATCTAAACCGCTATATCTTCTCTTCTTCAGAGTGTACTGGCTGCTATTTTCCTCTCAGGGTCTATCCACCTCTCCCTCTCTCTCTCTCTCTCTCTCTCTCTCTCTCTCTCTCACTGTGAGAGACAACATATGGTGTCAGTACGGCGGGGTATTTACAGAGACGTGTACAGTAAATACTACACAGATTACTGAGCAGCACTCTCATAATCCCTTCAAACCAAGCCCCCTCTGTGCAGACTTTTTTCTGCCCTCCCTTCACAGTGTCTCATTGGCTCCCCCCCCCTCTCTCTTTCTCTCCCTCCCTCTCTCTCTCTCTCTCTCTCTGAGGATTTACTTAGAGGTGATTAATCATCTGCTGCTGTCCATCACTAAGAAGCAGCATCTTTTCTCCTTCCTCTGAACGTATGCCCTGACCTCTTGACCCCTAGGGTCAGACAGTGGGGTCACGTTAAATGCTTGTCAGGGCTTTTAGTGTGAATCTGGAGTGTGAATGTTTTACAGTGGCAGTTTCATTCAGCTAAACTCACATAAAGTGGGTGTATAAATGAATGGAACAGCATAGGCTACTTACTCTTTGGCCATTTTATCCAAAACACCTATGATTGAGATGCACTGTATATGTGTATAATTTCTCAAGGAACCCAAGGAACACCATAGACTGTTAGGGTGGTGGACCAAACTCTTTACAACAATGACACTGACATGGCGGTGTTGGTGGTATGAGCGTATACGAGACAGTGGTCTTGCTAGGTTTCTCACGCACGTCATTGTGCCAGAAACATCCAGCCAACAGTCCTGTTAGGCCCGTTCAATAATGAAGGGCTACAGGTTGACAGAAACAAACTGCATGAAAACAGGATGAACTATAGTCTGAAACTGTCCATGTACACGGTATAGTAATTATTCTAGTACACAGTGTTACAGTGTTTAAACCCAGCAATGCTGACGTGCCTGTTATACCAGTCCAGCACTACCAACGTACTACAACAGCGATGTCGCAGCTGTGCTGAAAATAGTCTACCACCTAAACAAAATCTGATAAATGGTGGTCCAGTGGTGGTCCGCTGTTTGATGAATAGGATAGTACAGTTCATTGTTTGAACAGGCCTGAACAGTTAATTGTTTACATGTGTATATATATGTACTACATTTCTCAGAGTTGTCTTAAATATCAAAACTTTGACTTAATAACGCATAGCTCATGAACTAGCAATCTGGCACACAGTTCCAGCATCAAGCACCAACAGTGGATGTGCTGGACCAAAAATAAGCCTGGAGTGTATCTTAAAGCAAATAGTTGCATTTAAATCACAATTACAACATTGTTCAGAAAACTCCTAATTAGCTATTTTGCACAAAAATAGCCAAATTGTCCTCCTAAAGTGGAGGACTGAAAGATTGTGCCGCAACAGATGCTCTACTGTCTGCAGTCTGTTACCTTAAACAAAGTGAACCTATACTGTGTGTGTGTTTATGTATGTGTGTGTGTGTGCGCATGTGTGTGTGTGGGTGTGTGTGTGTGTGTGCGTGTATCTGAGCAGCAGGGCCAGCAGATCTTTGATGTAGTGAGTAGTGTAGTGTAGTGGGAAATGGCTGCCTCTTCAGCAGCTGTGCATTAGCCGGGCAGGAGCAGTGGGTCAGAGAGGGAGGTTAATGATAGCAAGGCCTTCATCCTCTAATGTCTGCATCTAACTCCCCCCCCACACACAGAATCCTGCACAAGATAAAAGCACACAGATGAGCACCTTTGCTCTCTGTTAAAACACCCGGCCTCGCTCTTACCAATCCTTCCAAGGCTTTGAAGTATGTCACTAGCATCCCGTTTTTGTTATGATCTCTTAATTGTAGTTGTCCTCTATACAGAATACTGCATAGGGATGTGGAAGAGCATCTGAGCAGCAGCATATTCATTTGAAATGCCACATTCAAAGTGTGCTAATGATTGCAGATAACTTTCATCCCCCACGCCCCACCCCCCAGGTCCAGTTTTCTTATCATTTGCCCCTTTCAACAGGCCTTTTTGACTATAGCAAGGTTATGCGTTCTTTCCATGCAGCCATAAATCGGCCGTCCGCCCTCACTCCAAATCTACTTCGCACATGTTTGATGCTTAACCATGTTGACAGGCTAATATACCTCAACGAAAACAAGTACTGTAGGTGGCCTAACTAATAGATTATTAGCCTGAAGTAAATTCCGTGCACTAGAGCATTACCAGAGGATTGCTAAGCAAACACTGAACACACAATTTATTGCCCATTTGGGTATTTTGTTTCATGCACTCATGATTAATCAACCACTACATGAAAAAATCAGCCAGGGTTTTCTTACTACAAGACAAAAGTCACAATTACTTCCACAAATAATGACCTATTGTCGTTGTTATAATGATAAAAAAGTTGAAATCTTTACAATGGTAACTTTATAGGCCAAAGAAAAAATTTTTTAATGTTAATATATACTATTTAAAAAAAAGTCATTTTGGACAGTTTGATCAGTTTATTTGTCATTAAAGTTTCAGAAACAAGCTTCTGATATAACAGCAACATTATACAGCATTTTAACACACACACACACACACATACACACACACACACACACACACATAAAGCCCTTAGTGTAGGGCCTCCCTGTTATCCTCTCCCCATCTTCCAGCTTTGCATTTCCTTTGCATCTTAATTGCCCATTTTTCCCACCCTGGTGCTAATGTAGTAAAACTACCCCAAGGCAGGAAACAGAAGCCCCCAGGGGCCTGTGAGAACTGTGGCCCTTTTTTTTATATTCACCGTCTCGGGGGCCCTCAGAGGATTAACCCAGTCTGGGGACCAGGTCCACACTGGCTGGCTGGTGTGATGGTGAAGTAGCACACTTGGCGAACAAAGCTACCCCCAAACCCCTCTCACCACCCACCATAAGTACTCTTATCAGTTTCAATTAAGAATGGACTCTCTATTTGGCACAGGCCTGTAGAGCTAGCGTACAGTTCAATTCCTCCTGACTTTTATTTCATATTTGACCACAGCCTTGGGGAGGGGCTCTGGGGGCTCTGGGGCCTCCTGGGGCTGGCACTCTTTTCTGTCTCCCTCTTTTCTCTGTAGCGATTCTGAAAAGCCTGATACTTGTAGTCTGTACAAAAGCAGAGAAGTAGGGAGGTGGTCTGAGCTGTGAGCTTTTCAGTGCACGGAGGGCAGCGGAGAAAAGAAAAGGTGAAGGAGGCATTCTGATCCTCAAAGACAAAGCAAGCAGGAGGAGGAGCATAAGAGGCCCACATGCTTTTGCCATGCCTGCCAATGTCTCGTCTCCATGCACCCCAATACACTCGTGTACATCAGGACAGTTACGGCGTGATAGGCCTGTAATTCATTATAATCAGTGGTTTAATTATAATAAAAAGTAATAATATTAATAATAATCAAGAAAGATGATGGGGTAGAGGCTATGCAGTTTAAATATACTTATTTTTTTATTTTTTTAACAGTAAAAAGGCCTTTGCAGACACCGCTCATCTTATACTGTGATTAGATTTTGTAGACACATTTGCTACCATGGTAATTGAATTTCCTATGGGTTATCAGCTGCAGCTGTGAGCTTGTGACAGTCCTACTGTGACTTAAAATGACCAAAAATAAAACAAAAATCCTTGCACTATTTTCCTCTCGCTTTTCCATCTCCATGCATACGGTTTTGTGTATTAGGATTATGGTGATAACAGACTAATAGAGATTATGGAACACTGTGCGGTCATACGCAAAAATATGGGCACCCTTGTGAAAGCACATGCTTTATTGATATTCTGTTTTTTATTCATTTTTATTCACAATTGAACATAATTAAAACAGTGTGTGGCCTGTGCAAGTTATATGTTTTATTTTATAATGTTTTAAATGCAAATGAATAGAAATTGTGTAATAAAATTTGCAACAATTTTTTTTTGGAGGATGTGTGTGAACTTATTCTCACTAAACATCCCATTTCACTTTTTTTCCAGAATGCTCTTGCTACGCTTACCTAACAGTCCACGTCTATGTACACATCTAGACACCCATGTTGTGTGTATCCTGACTAAAGTAACTACAGACTGACAGAAAAATGATCTATTTTAACTTGATTATAATCATATTTAATAAAGTATGCAATTATTACTGACCAAATTCTTTCACCCCTCCCTGCACCCACAGTCCGTTGAGTGTTTCAGGACTCGGGTGGATATAAGCCCCTGTATGCAGCTATGTATACCTCTGCACTCATATATCCGTGTGCACCCATGAATCTTTATTTTTTTTACTTATATATCAGGGCATGACAATTATTAATATGATCATAATAGATCCTTAATACATATTCATGAAGGAAATTGTTACCTTTGTTATGATGGAGATCTAACAGAGAGGTTAAGAGGCTCCTGGAGCCCTTCTATGTGGACAGCAAGGTGGGATCAGAGGCAGAGAATCTCTCTTTGTTTTTGATTTATTCATTAATGCATTCATTTATTCACAGCCCACTCCATGCCCACAAGGTCCTGTCTCCTGTGGGTGATATATTGTAATGAATTTAACAGCAGTGAGATCCTTCAAAAGCTCATCATAAGCTTAAGCCCCTTTATTGAATTAAGAGAAGCATGCCCAAGGCCAGCACTGAGCAGTTCGGTAGAGGGAGAGAGAGAGAGAAGGTGGGAGAGAGAGAGAGGGAGAGAGACAGAGAGAGAGGGAGGGAGAGAGAGAGAGAGAGAGAGAGAGAGAGAGGGAGAGAGAGAGAGAGAGAGAGAGAAAGAGAGAGAGAGAATGAGCGAGAGAGAGAAA
>JBBPDA010000021.1:7077821-7091295 GCA_037974385.1 Arnoldichthys spilopterus | reverse complement strand
TGAGTGTGAGTGTGTGTATGTGTGTGCTTGTGTGTGTGTGTGTGTGTGCGTTTGAGTGTGTGTATGCGTGTGTGTATGCGTGTGTGTGTATGTGTGTGAGTGTGTATGTGAGTGTGTGTGTGTGAGTGTGTGTGGAGGTGACAGTGCAGATGCTTATGTATGAGTAGTATTTATTTATGTAGAAAAAAACAACCTAAGATGTTTGCCATCCGAGCATCCCGCACCAAGGAGGGGACTCCTGGGGTGTGGAGATCCAGCAGAGTGAATGTAAAAGGGGAAAAGCTGAAGAAGAAGAAGAGGAGGAGGGAAGAGCTGCTGGGGACTGCAAGAGAGGGGGATGAGGAAAGAAAGACAAAAATGGATGGAGGTGATTTAGCTCAGTGTGTTTTGGAAGGTAGACCCCCCTACTGTTCTCTTTTGTGCTCTGCCAGGCAGGTAGAGAAAGGTGTGTGTGTGTGTGCGCGGGTGTGTCACACAAGTGCGTGACAGTGAGGGAGAATTACCGAACACCCTGCTGATCCGACAGCAGCCGAGAACAAACGTGTGCCTTTGTCTCCATGCAGCCGAGGCTTTCTCCAATTTGTGTGTGATTTTGTGTGATTATGTGCAGCATTGTAATGCTCATCTTTAGCCAGCAGAGTGCATTAGGTAGAATCTGGAAGGCAAGCCTCTGAGTCGCGTGCGCGCGCGTGTGCATGTGGATGTGTGTGTAATAGCAAAATGCAGTAGGTGGAGAGAGGCTGTAATGGTTCCCCTGCTGTCTGCTGTAGCTCTTTAATGGAGCTGGATGCAGGCCTGGGGCGTAATGATGGAGAGCGCGCGCACACACACACACACACACACACACAAAGAGATCTCTGCAACTTTCCATCATTTAATCATGAACTAGCCTATAATGCAACTCTCTCTCTCTCTCTCTCTCTCTCTCTCTCTAAATGAAATCTCATATAAAGCATACAGATGAAGGTTATTATATAACCAGCTTGTTCGCAAGTGTGTGTGTGTGTGTGTTTATGTGTGTGTACACTGTGTATCTCCTCACATTTCTTCAAACAGCACTGATAGAACCAGTCAGTCCAGGTCAGGTGTGTGTGTGTGTGTGTGTGTGTGTGTGTGTTCTGTGGTTCTCAGGGGTGTGTGGGTGTAGTCCTCGAGCTGAAATGCTGACCTTGTGGGCACATAGTTGCCTCTCCTTTTCTGTCTAATAAGCACACGGATGCAGACGCGCACACGCACGCAGAGTAATTTCCAGGTAAGGAGAGGCAGATGAATTACACTAGATAACAACATCCACAGCACTGTCCTTCTTTTAACAAGCTGATAGGCAAATCTGTTCCTGGTTAAAGATTAACGGCTCTCTAGGGCACCCTGCCTGTTATCTGCTCAGCAGGCCAGGCCACACCGGAGCCGCTGGGGATTACTGCGTGTGTGTGTGTGTGTGTGTGTGTGTGTGTTTGTGTGTATGTGTGTGTGTAAGTGTTAGTGAGGATGTCTTTCTTTGTGTATTTGTGTGTTTGTCTGTGTGAGTGTGTTAGTGTGTGTGTGTGTGTGTGTGTGTGTGTGTGTGGGCGGGTATATCTGTGTGTCTGTGTGCATCTGTGTGTACTTTCATGTTATCAGACGAGACATACGCTAGCCATGGCACTCTAGTTATTCCACTCCAGATCGGGCTTGGCACAGGTAGTCTGTTTTCTTTTTACACAGCAGAGTGTGCTTCTGTGAAGCGTGGGCGATACAGCAATATTGTAACATCATGATCTCTGAAGAACCTTTGCAGAAGATCCTTTTCATGTCACTTATTTTCGGTGGGCAAAACTGCATAAACATAACAGTGCCCGTGGCCTTCAGAAAGGCTGTCTCTGGTATTTTAGGAAATGAACAAAAGAAGCTAAAAATTCAATTTATGGAAGGCTAGTATTTATAGGCTCTCTATAATTGGTTTATTCTATATATTTATTTTATGATATATGCCGTTATCCTGTGTTCTAACACTGACAATGTATATATTTTAAATGAAATGATATCATCGCACTCACAGTAATTGTAATGTTATTTTGCCCACGGTTTGTATTGGTTTTCTGTATGATCGCCTCACTTGTTTTTATATGGCATCTAAAAAGGTGCTGATAAAAGCTAAAGATGCCGATAAGGGATTCACACTGTCCACTGCAGATATTAAAGGACAGCTCGGCCTGATGAAGGCTTAATTTAGTAGTAGGCCTCTGAGGCCACAGATCCTTATAAAGAGTAGAAGAGCCCCCTCTGCTGGAGAAAAGGGTGTAAGACGGTGTAGAAAAACAGTATATAGATCATGTACAGTGTGCTTCACTCCATGCCTCACATCATAACATTTTTATTCGCCTTCTTCAAATATATGTTAATTACTCTTGAGAAACAGCTGAACCATGTCAGACCGATGCTATGATCCTTAGGATGTTTGTAGCCTTTGGTAAAACCAGTACACCTTGAATGGTCCCTTGTGTGCAGGTGTTACCCTGCAGTTTCCTTTAGGATTGATCATGCTTCCGTCTGTCTCGCAGCTCTTGTGAGCATCTTCTTCAGGCATATTTAAACCGCAGGTTTAGCAAGAGGGGGCTCTGTAGGACCAACACCAGTTGTCACGGTCCTGCTCCTTGTGATGTATCAGACTGAAACATGCACGTTTCTTATCCAGATCATCACTCTTCTTTACTAGTTGGATCAAGTCTGTTAGCTTTGGGCTGGACCTGAATTCTGCAGGATGGCAGAACTTTAAGAGCAGGCGATGACCACTTATCCGCACAGGGCTCTCCCCTCACGTCTTTTGCCTGGGCAAATTCATTGGGCCGCCCAGGTCTGATTGACTGAAACTCGTTTTGCCCAAATTCTACTGTGGGGTCAACATCTGTCCACGCAATGCAGTCTGTTCAAGCAATACAGTCAATCAAAGCAAGGACATGTGAGCTAAAGCCTTATCAGAGAATGCACACGCTGTTTCTGGGCGTGTGTAAGTGTTAATATCACCTGAAAGCGTACCATTCATGCCTCAACTAGCGTTGCTCAAGCATATTCCAAGTGTGTGTGGGGTAATGGCCAACCACGCTGAACTGAACTGAGTGTTGTCGATGACATGGCCCTTGGCTCTCTGCGGGTGGTGAGTGGCTGTTCTCTGGGGTAATCTCTCTCTGCCCGCCTTTCTTTCATTCCTTCCTTCCTCCCCCCTCCACCCACCCCCCCCTTTCCCAGTCTCGCTCTCCCTTTCCCTCGCTCCATCTCAGAAACTGTGCTGTGAGCAAGGGAAGGAGGAAATGAGTAAAAGAAACAAGTCATTCTAGCCCATGATGATTTGGGGGGGGTGGGGTGGAGTTTTCTCTTTAACCCTTTCATTCCTAAACTGTCTCACTGCCACAATTGGCAAGCGAACAAGAGAAATAAACTAAAACAACCTCAGCTCACCTAGGACCTTTGAGTGCATGTGATGGATTTTCGTGAGCAGTGTTTTGTAGTGTAGTGTTAATGTAAATGTATATTCGAACATGTAGAAGTTATCTGGTCCTGCATTAGGAATGGGGTGCCACAAATTGAGCTAAAAACAGCTTCAGAGATGAAAAAAAAAATCCACTTTTTAAGCTATTTTGACTGTATATTTTAAGAATTAATTTTTTTTAATTTTCTTTTAATTAAATTGTCTCTGTTTGGGTCAAACATTCAGACTTTCAGATTCTCTTCAGAGTTTCTTGTTCGGTACAAACTTCAGCCCAGTCTAGAGTTAAATAAGTGTAGGCTTATAATGCACACACAGAGAGTTGCTGAAATAATCATCAATCAGTTTAGTCAAACTTCAAAAATGATACAATTAGTACCAAGGTTTTGCAGTAGAGAAGATTCCATGAATTAAGTCGACATTTTATATGAATGTTTTTAAGAAAATCCATGACGTGAGCTGAAAAATGTTCTGAATTCTAAATGAGTTGGCTTGAAATGGCCTGAAAGCATTAACAGCTGCTGAATTCTATAGTTTATCCTACAGATATGTGTCCTGTAGCTTTTGTCACTGCTGTCATAATGGCTGAATTTAAAGTTGTAGAGGCCTTCATTTAGTTGAGGTAGTTATTCTTGTCTGACTCATAGCCTGAGTGCATTTTGTGTGTGTGTGTGTGTGTGTGTGTGTGTGTGTGTGTGTGTGTGTGTGGGAGGTGGGGTGAACACGCTGCTAGTAGGAGAGAGAGAGAGAGAGGTTGTGGGGCAAGGTCTTAATAGTGCACGCCAGAACAAGCCTCCACCTCTGCCTCAGGCTCTGTTGTTACATGCGCAACAGACACACACACACACACACACACATAATGCACTTGCATAGATATATAGGTTGAGAAATTGAGGTGCTGAGGAGAAATTCTGGCCCTCAGTATTTCAGATGGGGGGGGGGGGGGGCATAGGTCAGATGTAGCGACCGTGTCAGTGTGTGGTAGAAGAGGCAGCTGACATGCAGGGTGCCCCCTTCCCTCCCCCTTCACCCCCGGCAGTGGGAGCATGCCTCTGTTATCTCTGAGAGGCTGAGGAATTATAGGTTGAGAGGGGAGGAGGAGGAGGAGGAAGGGGGTCATGTGACATTGCAGCAGCTGCTAGGCTGAGAATTTCTGTTTTCACTGAGAGAGCGAGGGGAGAGAGAGTCACAGAGAGAGAGAGAGAGAGAGAGAGAGAGAGAGTGGGAGGGAGAGTGCAAGCGAGCAAGCGCGAGTGAGATAGGCAGAGTGTGTGGTGTGTGTGTGTGTGCGCGTCCGTGTGTGTGTGTATGTGTGGTGTGTTGCTTTGTTAGATAAGCTCCAAACGGTCTTTGTGAGAGGGAGAGTGACTGAGCGTTAGTGTGTGTGTGAGGGGGAGCGAGAGAGAGGTAGAAAGATGGTGTTTCCCCCGGCGACTCGGACGAGTGAGGCTTGCTGGAAGATGCCGCGATGGGTGAAAGAGGCTCCAGTCCTTTGTGCAGTAAGCACACGCTGCTTTTCTCTACATGACAAGGGAGGGTACGGGGAACAGCTGGTCTGTGTGTTTGTGTGTGTGTGTGTGTGTCGTTCTTTTCTCTTAAGTGTGAATTCCGGTTTGTGTGTGTGTGTGTGCGCGTGTGTGTGTGTGTGTGTGTGTGAAATAAAAAGCTGTGACCACAGTAGTAGATGAATATGCTGTTTCTCAGAAGTTCCCTGCGCTGAACTGAAATGTTCTCCCAGAGTGCATGTTCTACTTTGTGCTTCTTTTTCAGCCTTGTCGGTCTGGTGCCATCTGCCTCCTCTAACATTCTGCACACTGTTGCCTTGAACTGTGTGTGCGCGTGTTAGTGATTGTGAGCACTCTGTGCAATTCTTGCCATTTACCAGGACAGAATGAATGTGTGTCTGATCTGTGTGTGTGTGTGTGTGTGTGTGTGTGTGTGTGTGTGTGTGTGTGTGTGTGTGTGTGTGTGTGTGAGAGAGAGAGAGAGAGAGAGAGAGCGAGAGAGAGAGAGAGAGAGAGAGAGAATGTGTGAACATGTCAAAGGCTGAGCCTCAGGCTCTTGTGGAGTAGTGTTTTGTATCGTCCTGTTTGATGTGGGTGAGCTGGGACAATTCAAATGACTATTTCAGGTGATGTGTTACCTTATGTGTGTGTGTGTGTGTGTGTTGTACCCTGTCTATACTGATACATGTGTTTTTTTTTCGACCTCCTGTGTGTTCTCATGTGTTGAAGCCTGTAGGACTGTCACAGTACTTTGGCAAAAGTTGATTAAAGGAATAATTTAAGAAAACATCAGATTTACACAGTGTATAACGGGCACCGTGTGGGACCCAAACTCTGCTTGTTTAGTGCAGCACTTGAGCCACAACATTATTAGCATATGCTAACATGCAGGCGTCACCTAAATTGTTTCCATAAAAGCATTTCCTCCTAACTGTCATTACGATAATGCAGACTTGTCGCTGTGGTTAAGGTTTCAGTATGACTTACTGGCAGCTATAAAAATGAATGAAACTTCAGTCATACTGGGTCCTAAACCACATCAACAAATCTTTACCACCCCGATGAAGTGGTGGATGCAGTTTTAAGGCGTTGAAATGAGTTTTGAGATATTTATGGTGGCTATTGAGCTGTAGCAAGATTAACCTTCAGAATTAGACTAAAGTCTAAAGGAACTAAAGGAAAATTAAGATTTTTGCCAGAAATGTTGTTTTAAATTAATATTACTAATAAACGAATATAACTATGTTAGTAATAATGTCATGGCTCGGGACAGGCCGGTAACATTGGTTTGTGATGTGAGTTTGCCTGTATTGTGTTGGCTAATATGTGTGTGACGACACATGTGTTGGGGCCTTGATTTTACTCAATAAATCAGCCCTAAATAATCCTTGATTGCTGAGGTAATGGATAGTGACAACTCGAAATGCGTGTGTGTGTGTGTGTGTGTGTGTGTGTAGGTGGTAGTGGAGACAGTAGGAGAAGGGGTCAGTGTCAGGCTTAGTGCTGTGTTTCATTGGGCAATAGTGCAGTGCTGGTGACATTGTTAATTTCATTATTAATTGCTCTGGGAGTTCAGCTGGAGTGCAGTAGGTGAAGCAGAGGTCCACAGCGTCACCGAAACGAAACATTGGGATCGCAAACACACACACACGCATGCATACAAACACACACACGCGCACACACACACACTGCCCGAGTGACCTCGCACCTCTCCCCCTGCTAAAGAAGCCTGTCTCTCCCTCTCGGGTTCCACTTGTCTCTCTGCGCTCCAGGCCTGGCCTATATTTAGACCTGCCTGATTTGATCATGAACTGCAGCAATTAATGCTGATCGGCCATATACCGTCGGCCGTAACGGCTCCGTTTAGGAAGCCAGACCCCGTTAAGACCTCTCGCCTGTATTCGCTCGAGCACACGGACGTTAAAATGTGTGTGTGTGTGTGTGTGTGTGTGTTTAGCGTGTGGGGATTCCACCTTGGCTGTCATCACGGTGTCTTCTTTCACTGCGAGCTGGAGAGCAAAGGGAGCGCTCGTAAATCCCGCTCTCTAAAAACAGAAGAAGAAAAACACCAACACCACAACTCGCATGGGCCCAGCAGATAGACGCGTGTGTGTGGTGCGATGGTCCAGATATTGCTGTGCGAATGGAAACTTTGAGCCCCTTCACTTAGCAGAGCTAATTTGAGAGCAGGGTTTGACTCGTGTTGGACTCCAAGACGGGATAATTGTACAGTTCACAAATATGAATTACACCGGCTTCTGCTGTTCAGGACAGAGCGATGACTGTCGAAGACCCAGTCGAGGATGAGACGGACATTAAAGAGCTTAATTAGTAGGTCATCAATAATCATAATCATATCTTGCAGCCTGTTACTGATTGCAAGAGGACTAAAGCACTTTTCCTCTCATCCGAGCTCAGGGTACCCACCAATGTCAAGTACCGATCTGATGTGAAGGGTGCTCTGGCAGCAAAGTACATAAACACATTATGGAGTAAGAGGTACAGATGGCGTGTTGGTATTGTGGATTTTGGGATCAGGCCCGATGTCGGTGGGAAAAGAATGAGTCTGCTCGATTCTGTGTGAATAAATGCAGCCAATTTGAGCACACCATTGCCTTCTTGAGTCAGCTTATCCTGAGAACAACCTCGAATACGGTCGGAATCATTAAAATATTAGTCAAGTCTGAACATCTAAGGCTGCAGACGTCTGCGTAATATCGTCTTTCAAAAGTTGCTCGTTTTACTGATTGGCATCGCTGTCGTCTGATACTCAAGGTTTCAGTACTGTAAGGTAGGGTGTTAATCATGCCATCTCCAAGTAGGGATGGTTTATGATAACAGAGGGTGTCACGCCAACTTTCCTTATAGGATTGTGCAAATATTATGTTATTATATGTATATAATTGTTTATATTATTGTTGTTATTGTCAGTTCTTAATAAAACAGCATTGGTTCCATTAGATAAGGTCAGAATCACAAAGAGATCACTAAATATGATGGTGATGATGGTGATGAAGGTCGTAATGATGGATACGAATGAGAAGTTCCGATTTTTATGAAAAACCCAAACTGTTGCCTCCTCTTCACAAAGCTGTGGCTGCGCTTGACCTTGGGCACAACCCCTGACCTCCACCTCTTTCACCCACAGCTGTCAAAAGCTTTCAGTAACCGTATGTGTGAGTGTGTATGTGTTTGTGTGTGTGTGTGTGTGTGTGTGTGTGTGTGTGTGCGCCTGCCTGCCTTTTGAGCTTTGCCATGCTTATAAAAGCACAATTGGTTTGTGTGTGTGTGTAATTTGTAGCCGTGGGGCTGTTCGCTTAAATACATGACTCAACTGCTACTGACAGAGTGAGTGTGTCACAGTCGACTCAAATCCACCCTTAGTTACGAGCTTAAAACAAAGCCAAACAACCCTTCATTACGCCTGTCTCTTATCGTCTCCTCGTTCCCGTCTGTTTTCTCGCAGGCATGAGCCATGAGCCGAAGTCACCATCGCTAGGCATGATCTCTACGGCGACACGCACCACGGCGACGGTCAGTCCCCTCACCCCGTCGCCTCTCAACGGCTCAATCGTGCCCAATGGCAGCCCTGCAGCCCAGTCTACCCACTCCGGATTTGCCGCCGCCCTCCGCAAGCTGGCCAAACAGGCTGAGGAGCCCCGAGGTAAGCCCCGCCCGGCATGGTTCTGACCCCATTGAACCGTGACCTTAGCCCTCTGACTCGAACGTGGCAGCATTACGCTCTTGGTCTTTGAGGGGCGGCGCCTGTGGCTCTTCTGCGGACCCGCTAATGGGCCTGAGGTGGAAGTCATGCTGAACTAAATTAAGTGCTGTTCCCTAGGGAGGCCCTCAGTAACCCACTTACACTACTGTGCAGCTCAAGTCTGGAGTCACCTGTCATATTAATAATTCATAATGAATTAACTCATTTGTTAATAATGGTAGTGGTTGGATAAATCCTGAAGTAGACACCTGAAGGGTTTTTTAGGCATTTTATTTAATATTTCAGGTTTTTTGGGGGGGACAGGAAATTGTTTACGCTATCAGACTTCAGCACAGGTGATGCATCGAGTCCGTGGCTTTGTCCTCTTTAATTCTTTAATACAACTCTTTAATTTGTCCTTTAAAATCTGCTCTTAGCCAAGTTACAGTGTGTGCCTGTGGAACTGGAGCTTTGTGTGTGCTGATGCCGTATTACTGAGGCATGATGCTGCCTTTATTGTTGGATACCGGTAAGAGGGTAAGGGGATATTGCATATTGATATAGTCAATAACAAAAACAAGAGTAACAAGAAAATGCGACTGTAGTGTCAAGTGTACTGCTAATTATATTTTTATACATGAAAAATGCAGTGACAGCACTGAAACCCCATGTTATTATAGCTTAACTGGCAAAAATGACACGTTTTAAGTAAAACGGACTTATTTGTCATTTAACCCATCACACATGCACACATGGAGCAGCGGGCAGCTATGAGAAGTGCCTGGGGAGCGGGACGATACCTTGGTCAAGGGTACCTCTGTGGAACCCGCTTCAGGACAACGGAATTGGTTCAGTATTACTGAATGAAGTGCTTCCACTTGTGGTAGTGTAAACTCCTGCAGTATAAACCGCTGGTATCTCCTTGACCCGGCTGAACCCTCATCACTTGTGGATCTTGGCCCGGCCTGTGAATGGCCCGGTCAGGAGAGAGCCCCATTGTCTGAGTGCTTCAGTCGAGTGTGGGCACGGTGGATTGCTAGCCTAAGCATTATTAAGGGGATATTAAGGTTCAAAATAGCAAGAAATTCTTCCTGACGTGAAATAAATCGCCGCAGGGCCGCTCGCTTATTTTGGTCCGTGTGTAATTTGGTGATTTTGATTACATTATCAGGGGTTCAGGACAGAGGATAAGTAGTTATTTTGGTGTAAGTTTGTGTGTGTGTGTCTGTGTAGAAGCACACTCTGGTGTGAGAGTTAGGGCAGAGGTCTGTGGTTGCTGTGTGTAATCTAGAGGAAGCGTGGAACTGCTGGAGCCTCTCTCGCTCTCTCTCTCTGGCACTCCTCCAACCACCCTCACTGCCATCATTTAACCTCAGCTACAGCAAGAGGAGCCACTGTTTTCATAAACACACACACACACACACACACACACACACTCTTAAACAGATGTGTATGTGTAGTCTTTTTTGTACTTGTGCCAAAAAAGGGTAGTGAGTGATGAGTGTTTGTGTATATACACACACACACACACACACACACATACACACAGGTATTGTCTGCAGGGAGGAAGTCTTGAAGAGTTTGCCAGGATCGCTGATGTACTCCAGGCCCCCTGCCCCCTAGAGTGTGCTCTCTCCAGGGGTTCAGAGCCCCACAGCTTGAGAGGGAGAGAGAGAGAGAGAGAGAGAGAGAGAGAGAGAGAGAGAGAGAGAGAGAGAGATAAAGAGAGAGGAACGGCTCCGACACCCTGCTGAGTGCTAGGCTGGCTGGCGTGTCTTAAATGTTGAGAGTTGCTACTTTTATGTAATTTTTAACGTTAATGTATTTGTAAAAACAGTTATTTTTAAATTAGTTATTTAAATAGATTTACACAGTAAAATGCAGTTATTTGTGAAGGATTAGTAGTTTCTTTCCTCTCTTCATGACTGTATGTGTGGTAACTTCAGTCACATTGTAAAATCTCTCTTTTTGATTGAGCGCTTCTGTACCTCTGGCAGAATTCCTCCTCCTGACTGAAACTGACTGGTATTGAACTACACTGTGCCTTTGTCACTGCTGATAACTGACCTTCTAGGGCTTATCCCAGACCCGCTCCTGCCCCGCGCTGAAGGATAAGGTGTCAGTTACTGGACCATTTAGCAGCTTACAGGTTTGTTTATAGTGCTATATGATGTGTTCAGTATGACCGACAACAGTCTTACACCTATTGCTCCAGCCAGCCACCCTGAACCGCTGCTCTTAGTCAGCCATACCCCCCTCTCCTCTCTCCCTCTTCTCTCGTTTCTTTCTTTCCTTTTCTGTTTTCTCTTTCTCCCCTTCTTTCCCCTCGCTCGCCCACTCTTTCTCACCCTCATTCCTTCTCTTTGCTCTCATCCTCTTGTTCCTTTCTCTCTGAATCTGTGCTTGCTCTTCCTCTCCCCTCACTCGCTCTCTTTCGCCGCTCTCGGGACGTTGATTTATGGCTCTGTGAAGAGTGCGCACAACCCCAATCTTTTACGAATCCACCCTCACAGACGCTCGCACTCCTTCTGTTCCTTTTTCGTCTCCCTCAGATACTCCTCTTGTACAATACACACACACACACACACACACACACACATTCTGTTCCAAAACAAAACATACACCCCTCTTCATGGAGCCCCCCCATTCTCTCTCTCTCTCTCTCTCCCTTTTTTTCTTTTTCTCTCTCTCTCTCTTGCTCTCTCTCTCGCTCTCTCTCTCTCTCTTTTTCTCTCTCTCGCTCTCTCTCTCTCCTCTTTTTTGTCGTACTGTCTTTTCTCTCTGTGGGCAGCTCGTCGCGTTCCTCTTTCTGCTATCTTAGCCCAGTCGCCGCTCTCGCTCTGCCTTTCTGTGGGTGGGTGGTGTGTAAAAACAGACCACTGGGGGAAGACACACTCTATGATTAAGCCACAAGCTTGTTAAAAAGGGAAGAAAAGCTCTGGAGAAGCTCCATCCGGTGGCTGCTGCAGACAGAGGGCGTGCTGACTCACTGTCCAGACGGCCCAGCTGTGCACAGGACAGTCAGAGGGAAGGGGAAAACTGGACACACAGTGACCCCTCCTTTGCTCACATTCACATTATAGGTAGTGTGTAGGCCACTCTACAGGCTTCATCCTGAGGTTGGGCGATACAGCAGAAATGGAACATCGACTATGACAAATTTTGACTGTCAACATATCACAGGGCTTCTTTTGCAACACAGTGCACAAGCAAACCAGCTGTGCTGCATTCAGGCTAGTTCTGTTGGTCAGGATATGCAGTTCTTATACACTATGTGTGCTCTCTATATTATGTCTGATTCTGTCTTTTTACTATTCATGCAAATGTTGAGTGCTCTTAAAGGACAAACAGTGTTCATGATAAACTGAGAGAAGTGTATTGTGACGTGATTTCATGCATTTATCATCCTGCCCACTCCAACTTCACCCACGTTGTTTCCTAAAACTGGTATTTATAGGTGGTTGCTAGAGGTACAGGAAGACACACACACACACACACACACACACACATGCAGAGTCAGCAGTGTAATCCCCTGTGGTGCCTGGCAGGCATTAGCCTTTTAGCATACGCTCTTGTCTACCGGCATATGCACTGCAGCCTGGCCTTACTGTGCCCTAGACTCACGCTGTGTGAATGTGCAGTGTAATCTTAATACACTACTATTCATTTAACCTCAGGAGCCTGGCCTCACTCACTCACTCACTCACTCACTCACTCACTCACTCATTCAGACACACAAACCCACACCCCCACACCCCCAAACCCTGCTGGCCACAGTAGACCCTGTCCCAGCTCAGCCTTTGATGAAACCCAGAATGATGATTCTGTGGTAACTGGTGACTAATGAGCAGTTCTGACTAACAGCCATGGCTGATGATGTGGCACACACATGCATTCTGGAGGGTGGTTAAAAAGCGTGTGCTTCCTGTGATTTTTACAGGAAGTTTGCTGGTTTCCTGATTCATACACAATATCACTGTCAACTTACCGTCAGCAGCAACACAAAATATCCTATATACACACACAGTATCCTGAATATTACATACACACATTCTCTCTCTCTCTCTCTCTCTCTCTCTCTCTCTCTCTCGGGCTGTGGTTCTGCAGGTGTGCTGCTGGTCTGATTAATTATCCTGCTCCTTGTGGAGTCAGAAATTAAAGGGCTCATCCTTTCTCTGGGAGATTGGTGAGAGAAGGAAGGTACGAGTGAGAGATCAGAGATGAGAGCGAAAGAACGAGATAAGAAAAAGGGATGAGCGAGGGAGTGTCTGTGTCTGTAGTGGGGGGAGGAGTGCGGTGTTGCCCTGAGGGCAACCATGTTTTGTGTGGCCAGAGCAGACATGAGGAAAATGGCCAAGTAGCACTGACCCCTCCATCTGGAGCAGAGGGAACAGCCTGCACACAGAGGGAACACATGTACACACACACACACACACACACACACACACAACACAGTGTTACAACCCTAGTGAAGACTTCCTGTAATGTGTGTATAACTGAAGCTGAGAAATGTTACACCCACACCTCAACCTGACTAACCTCACCCTCAGGAACGAAAGGGCAACTTTTCTGTCATGGTTTACTGTTATTATGGAGATATTAGTTCTCATACAATCCTAAAGAGCGCGCACACACACACACACACACACACATACACACACACACACACACACTAGTGTCACAAATGAGTGCTACCATCATAGCATGTGTTCACTCATTCAGTATCACAATAAGACAGTAAGACACTGGGAATGAGATGTTCTATTTCCAGAACTCTCTTGAACGAGAGGTTTTTAACCTCAA
>JBBPDA010000021.1:7019414-7035608 GCA_037974385.1 Arnoldichthys spilopterus | reverse complement strand
CAAGGGTACCTCAGTAGTGCCCGGGCCGGGACTCGAACCTGCGACCTTCAGGTCCCAAAGGCAGTGTCCTAACCACCAAGCCACTACTGCTCACAACGTTAAATAAACGTTTATCAGAAACCAGCATTGTTCTCTATTGATGAGCTTCAGAATTCACATACAACACATGTTTTTGGTTACTGTTACTTATAAGAGCATGTACATGCTATAGTCTTACATCTGGCCATTTTTAATTACAAAAGCTTGCTTGTTCGACATCTACATTTTGCTAACTTTCGGAATAATTTGAAGGGAGCACTTATGTACCGAGTAAGAAATCATTCAAGTTAAGAATTTGTGGCGGTTTCTCCTCTCAGGATTTCTTCTGCCTTATTCTCCCACAATGTACAGAGGTTGCTGGAAAGGAGAGAGTAGTTTTTGTTAACTGGAAATGATTAGGAAATATTTGAGAGTTTGGTCCAATAACTGAAGGGGGAAATATAGAGCTGAGATTATTCCGTTTTCACAGTCCCACCCCCAAGGCCAGAACCAGACTTAATCTTTAATGATGACCTTGGTCTTGATAACGGGGCCATAATGTTACATCCTTTTAAATGCAAATCCAATCCTTTATGGGCCAGTTTCCAGACCCTGATTAAAGCTAATTCTAGCAATAAAAGTATTAAGATTTACAACATTAAGATTAGATTACTGATGATGCACTGATCCAGAACTGATCACAGTCTGACACTGGTTCAAATAGCTGGACTGGGTATCAGTCTATTCTAATAATTTGGTATTCTATGTTTGCGTACAGGCACATACTAACTGTAATTCTTGATCATGTTTAAGATTTTTTGACCAAGTTACTGATGCACATTTATAGGTTTAAATTATTCAATTATTATTATTATTACTATTATTATCATTATTAATAATACTAAAATTACATTTATATAGCACCTTTCACAATCCCAAGGTTGTTTGGGACTGGGCCAATAGTGTGTTATTAAATTAGGTAGGCAATGTTCAAGCCTGATGTTGCCTTACACATAAAGATACAATCCAAACCTCTTCCACACAGTGAGACATACAACTTATTAATAAAACTCTGGTATCAGATCTGTACTCCGTATCAGTCTAAACCCAAAGCCCATATATATCGGTATCAAGATTTAGACTGAAGAAGTTGGATCAAACCATGCGTCACCATTTTTTTACCACTGCAAGCTTTGATGTAAAGCAGGAAAAAATCTGATTCAAAGGAGTTTAACAATGCACATATTTATATTTTGGATTTTGGATTCTGGGGTCAAGAACTAATTTAAACTTCCATGCATCAAAATGTTTTAACTCTGCAGAGCACAAATTACAATTAGAATTATAATGATGATAAAAATAGATTATAGATGCATAATAGACTACTGTGCTTAAACTGTTTCACCCTTACTGGTTGAGTAGTAATTTGGTGAGCTCCATGTAATATGGACTGGGGATGGGACAGAAGGCATCTTCTTTTCTCTCTTGCTCCCTGATCTCCTCCAGTTTGTCTATAAGCCACGGGAAAAGGAGCGATTAGGTCTTGTAAACAGGCCACAAAGTGCTATGAAATAGGAGTGCTGTCCTGCACATCAGACCAGATGGTACAGTGTGCATACAGTAGACACACGGGTGTTTGGTTCACAGTGCCCGCAGCAGTGACGTCAGACTTACCTGCGTCCATCCACTCAGGAGGAACGATTCTACACTTCTGTCTCTGCTTCAGGTTAAGAGCCAGCCAAACAGGCACTTCCACTGGCAGACCCGGGTTAAAAGGACCCAAGTCTCCCTGCGAAAACAAGGGCTCCACAGTTGTTGCGTGATATTAAGCAAACGGTGCTGTGGATGATCTAGTTTAGCTGTGCGGATTCTACAAGCGGCCTCACTGCGCTGCGGAGCAACTTACTCACCCCGATCAAATACACTTTATCCAGACTGAAGTTTGGGATTATCTTCACCATCTCCTTCTCGGCGAGAAATTCGACTTCCGAAGGGTCCATCTCCGATAAAAACCTGGCTTTTCTTCGCTATCAATTCCCGGGGAAAAGCGTGAAAACACACAGCGCTATTTTTCCCGCGTATTATTCAGACATGTTGGATGACGTCTCTGACACGTGGTTTCCGACAGCCAGGGGAGTTACAGCGCACGCTCAGCCACCAGGGGGCGCCAGAGCGCTTTTATTTTGGTATTAGGTCCAGACATAATGACTCGACTCCACTGATCAGCCATAACATTAACACCACCTGCCTAATAATCTATAGATCATGCTGCTGAAACAGCTCTGACTGTGTGTTCTAACCCCTTTCTATCAGTCATTTTTTAAACCACAGTAGCTCTTCTGGGGGATGGGCTAACTTTAACTCCCCACATGCACCAGTGAGCGTGTCCATGGGTGTCCATGAACCGCTCACAGATTCCCCTGTTGATCTTCCATGGATCACTTTTGGTAGGTACTAACTAATGCATACCTGGAACACTCCACAAGACCCGCCATTCTGGAGATGCTCAGGCTATCAAAATAAGGCCCTTGTCAGAGTGGCTCAGATCCTTGCCCTTGTCCATTTTTCCAGCTTCCAAAACATCAACTTCAAGAACTGATTGTTTACTTGCTTTCTGATATATCCCTTCCAAAGTGCCATTGTAATAAAATAACTAGACAGTCATATGAATTCACTTTACCAGTCAGTGATATTAGTCATATGGCTGACAGGTTATAATTCTAGTATTCTGTTGCTATTCAGTGGCCTTGTCATGTGAAATGGTGTGGTCTCCCAGACAGGGACTGAGCCTAGATTGAATAGATTTTCCACTGAAAGAAAAATATAGTTCAAAAGTTTAGACACTTTCTTAAACTGGTGCACACAGCACAAATGATATCCATAGAAAAGCTCTGACAATAGAATGGGACACTGCCATGCCCAGTGCCTTGATTTATTCTGAGGGGTATCTCTGCAGTGATGCTCAAACCAGTATTTTTGTATGAGCTGCAATCAGATCCTCTCATCAGTGCTTGAACATCTAGTGTAAAACAATCCCAGAACAGTGAAGCAAATGGAGGATGAACTTCCTTCTAACAAAGCCTTGATTTCAAAAGAACAAAAGTGGAGGAGGGTTTACTATAGACGTTAATATGTCTAGGACCATTTCCTAGAAGACAAAGCAACATCAAAGCATTACCTATTAGTCGTTATCACTGAAAAATTTGGCCTGTTCTGGTTTCGCTTTCTTCTTTTTCCCCCATAATTTTGAATACAATGGACCATCTGAAACCACTGAGCAAGTACGACCTAATGCTTATTAACCGGTAGGATTCGTAATAAAATGGATTTTTCTTGGCTTAAAAAACAAAAATCAGTTGAAACACTTTAGAGAAATTTAAAATGCAGCCATGCCAAAAAAACAACAGGCCAATAAATACAAAGCTGAACAGATTTTCTTGAAAAAAAAAAACATTTTATTTTTTTTATTTTGTGTTACAAAAGCTAATTTCAGTTCTTTCATCCCGATTATTATAAGTAAATTACACTTTATTCCTATCAGTCATTAATGAATATTACTGAATTACGCAACGGTTCCAAATCAGTCTTTTAACACAAGTATTAAATGTGCCTTAATAAACTAAAACCATATTTGGTAGAGAATCAAAAGTGTTTATATATTAAGACTAAATATTATTTTAATGCTGCATATTAAAAGAAGTATATACATTAAAAGGGTTATGAAATGAAAAAAAAATGCCTTTCATTAACATGACCTCTGAAAGATTATTTATTCATTATCTCTGTAAGGCTACAGTAACTTAGGAAAAACACAAACAAGAAAAGCAATTAAGTTCAACTATTTGAGTCATTCAGACATTCCTACATTTGTATCGTGTACAGAGAAAATTCAGTTCAGATCAGTTTAGTTTGCAACTGGTAAATTAAGAAAGAAACAACTGACCAGGCAGTTAAACTGTTGAAATCATGCAGAGAATGGGGTAAATACATTAGTCTTCAGTGCAAAATACACTTGATTTCAGTCTGATCAGTGGCCATAAATCAACACACCTTTTCAACCAGTCTTTCAGGTTCATAAAATCTGTGAGAAAGCAAAAGTTAGATCTGAGCTGATGCCTGTTATACTGCTCACAAAATATGAAATAATCAATAAAGTGAAACTTGTTCAAATTGAGTAGTAATTACAAAAAGAAATCGCAGTGGCATGTGGAAAGGTGGGCCGGTCTGGTGGTAACTGTCCATCAATAAACTGAATGACTGTAATAAGGTTGTGCGTTAAATGGATGCATACAATTTGTTGCCTGACATCAGGTTAAAAAAGAAAGAAAAAAAAAAAAAAGACAAATTCATGCCATGAAGGTCACAATCATTTCAGATCTTCATGGCACAGGTTGTACCAGTGTCCTGCTTGCCCTTTACATCTCTGTGAGCCTTTTCCACTGGGAAGAACCTTTCTATGGGACTGAATACAGTAACAATATGCAACCCATTTTGGCATTGATGGCTTGGACAGGTAAAGCAGACCCCCTGGACAACTTCAGCATAGATGCAACACAGATTTGTTAATTTCAGGATTTGTCCAATCATTCCTGAGGTCATCCAAGTGGTTGTCAAAGTCTATGAGGTTTTCATAGGACCTGTTCTCCAGTAAGGCTGATGTGATCTTCTGAGCTTCTATCCAATCTTCGAAGGAGTCTCTGAAAGGGTTTTAAAATTCACCATCAGACATTAGTCATCATGCTGACCATTCGTTCTAGCCTGCCATATCATTTCTTTCCAAACAGCAAATGAATATTAAAAGCAGAAAACTAGCAAAGAGTAGTGTGCAACCCTACAACATAAGGTGCTACCCTGTAACAGCATGTTTACACTCTAACCAGGGAAGGCACCAGCATTTAAAGTGTAACAAAGTGGAAGGACCTATACTGACTTAACATTTTCATGTCTAAAAACAAAAAAAAACAGACAAAACCCTAAAACAAACATCAGTGACTAACTGCAGATTTGTTAAATCTGTTCTTTTCTTTTTTTTTTAAGTTCATATTGAATCCAGACACTCTAAGATTCAATGATGAATAGACCAAACTTTTTAAACTAAACTAGTAAAAAATTTCCCCTGTGAATTTTTTGCTTTTGGAGACCAGGGTTCCTAGACATGTTTATAAGGCTCACATTGCTAAGAAGTACTAGAAATCAATATTTACCCAAATCTTTTCTGAAAATACATTCTCAAAACGTCTCCCAATGCACATCCAGCTCCTTAATAAGGAGTTAAGTTGTTGATGTGAACTGTGTGACTTACAGTGTACTACATAAAATATAAAACATCACTGCTACAGACAGCCATGTTAGACAACACCAGGTTTCAGAATTAAACCATATTGCATCATGTTTTTCTCTATTAATGATGGTTGTTGCCATAAACGGACAGTAGATCAGTGCTCCTGCTCGTGAGGCTGTTTATTAAAACACACAGTTGTCTAAAAACTGCCTCCAGTGTTTGGCTACACATTAAAATTCATAGTCACAGGGTTTCCTTAAATGCACCAACAAGTTAGTTCCACCTTAATAAAGAGCTGGTGGTTTGTGGAGGGTTGAGAGAAGTTTTGGGGATGGATTTACAGAAAGCAATCTGGTTGAGCATTGACGTATAGTGTTTATTAGCAATGGTAGCCCTACAGGTCCAGGGCTAAAAGAAAATGGACACCAAAATGTCTTGGCTGATTGACTAAATCTGGGGTAAGGGTTTTTTTTTTGTTTGCAAATGCTCCTCTTTCATAAATGTGAACATCCTGGCAAAACTGGAAGGCAATGTGATATTTTCAAACTTCAAGGAAATCATTTCTATCATACACCCTTGCTGTATAACAACGCAATTCTGTGGAGGTCGTTATGTTGTTATATCAACAGTATTTTTGGTGTGAAAATTCGGAAGCAAAATGTTGTCTTTTCTGTTTTACGCATCTGATCTAATTTGGTAGATAATAAGTAAGGTATGTCAGGTCTTTTGGAAACGAGAGAACGCTAAACAGCAGCACTGAAGCCTGCTGAAGCTGGAGTCTGAGAACCTTTCCATAAAAGCGATATAGGAACAAACCTACTACAACAGGACAGAAGACAGATTAAGGATGTGAAACATTAATATGATAAAGTGGTAAAATTTCCTCTCTTGCACTGCATTTAATATGCCTATCACACACTGCTGGATGGAATGACAATATTAAGAAGAATACAGACTGTATCGGACTGTGGTTCACTATTATAGAACAGATCTGCCATATATCATATTCCTAATCTGCGCTAAGGACAAAAAGTCCATAATTTGTAGCCCTCCTATTAAAATAAAACATACTCACATGCTTGGGTCTCTACACTTCCATTTATTATCATGATGATCAAAGATGGAAAGGGCTGGAGTAAAGCATCCCATGGTAAATCTGCTGTTGTCCACCTGAAGGAGAACATAAGTAAAGCAATTTTAGGGACTTTACAATGCAGGACTAATATTTCAGTGTCTTACAATAAAGAGAATTTGGACAACTTACTATTATCATTGCTGCTTCACTGAAGTTTTCTAAAATCCTTGCTGCTACTTTTTCAGCGACCTGATTTGGTCTGGAAAAAAGTTGAGAGATTCACAACATTGCAACCTGCACAACAGAGGACTAAGTACTACAGGCTTTTACAAAAAATCATGGAGTCCGTATCTAACCTTGCTTCCTTTATACGCTCATTGGCTTGATAGTAACCAGCTATGACGTACTTGTTTTCTTTACACCACGTGTCAATCTGAAAACATAAAGAAACAAATAAACAAGGTATAAAACATACATTAAAATACACACTGCTGACAAAAACAACATATGCTGCTCCACCCCCGTCAAAAATAAAACATTCGACAATTTACGCTTAAAGCAGGGACGCATCGATGTGGGATTTGTAGGCCAATGCAGATATCTTTCATGTACATGTTTGCTGATGCCAATACAGATGTTGATAAAAAAAAAAAAAAACACTGTAAAAATGCAAACGGGGCAACATCTACCTGTACAGTAAAATATAACTTACTTATAACTTATATTTATTTCTATACACATAAAAATTAGGTAAACACATCTAATGGTAAACACATGTCACATCTAAACATCTGTCTGGTGATTAAATTATTTTTATCAAATATCTGCTGATACCAACATGATTCCAATACAAATGTGCACCCCTCGCTAAAAGGAATGGTTCACAAAAAAAAAACTGACAAATTCCCCAATTAACGCAAATCTATAGTACATGGTTTCTGAAGTGTGCATCTTTATTTATCCATTGGCTGCTATGAGGCTAAAGAAATCACAGTCCCACAGACATAACCTACATTATATATGTCTTATAGATCCAGGACAAAACTAAAAGGAAACTTTAGATAAAAAGCTTGACCGTCTTTACTGATTGATTGCATTATGATGTAAGGGGCAATTTTTAGTGAACCTTTAAGCATCTGACTGGACCCCCAGCTCCAAAAACAATGCTGGGAAAATACAGACAGACATAAACCAGATTGATGACTAAAATAAGACACACAATTAAGAGATACTTTGTAAACTCCAACAACATAGGAGCAGCATCTTCAAGTGTAGGAGGTTGTGACCTGATGGAGAAAAGATGCAACAATCCGTTTATTAGAAATATTTTGACTACAGAATATATTTTCCCTGCCATCTTAAAAAGAAGAAATATTCTGGGAGAATATGAGGATCAATACTGTAAATATTAGCACTACACATGTTTTTTCTGTTCCACCTGAAGTCAAAGAAGTACACTTTAAAACATCAAATATACCCATGTAATGATTCCTGAAGAAAAAGGTGTGCACTGTAACAGATGTTCATTGATTGTACACGTGAAACAATAGAATATATATAAATCTGTGTAGATTTAAGAACAGATCATTACGTTTGTTTGATTACACACAGTTGTGTGGTATCAAAGCACTTTCCTTATTTTCATGCTATTTTACCTTTTAAAGACTTTTAACACCTATCACTGTAGAACACATTTAATTGACCTCTGTGTATGATAATGTGCTATATAAACAAACCTGCCTTGCCTTGTAATCACTGAACAGCCTTAAACTGAGGTTGGCTGTTTCAATACATCAATGTAGATTTTATTAAAAATAAATAACTATTATTAATAATTATGATTATAAGAAATAATTCAAAAAATAAAATAAATACTCAGGACGTTTGTAATCTCGTCAGCAATGGACTTTACCTAGAACCGCTATATTTATTTCTGAGGAAATGTTACTCTGCTGCCCAGATTAGCTGGTTTATGTGCTATAGGTATGTAACATCACCTGTGCCCGTCTGACAAGTGTTTCTTGCTTATCATTAAAACAACAATAATAATTAAGACATAAAGTCACTGTCTGCATCTCACCAGTGTCAGTGCCACCTCCAGCATAGGAGCCAGCGCTAAAGTGCCGTGAAACAGTGGCACACAGTCCACGCAGAGTATGGAGCCCGTGTGGCCCTCCTTCTTCTTCTGCTTCTCCGCCACCAGCAGCCCGTTCACGGTGCAGTGAGGATACTTGGCTGCGTGCAATAACATCTTGCAGTACGCCTGGGTTGTCAACTTAATAGGCATTCTCTCTCTCCCAGCGCTTACTGCCTGGCATACAAACAAAGCAGAGGGTAAAACCGGCCGCAGCTGCTCTAAACTATATCGAGCTACAGACAGGGCTCTTCCTCGGATCCCACGGGCTAACAGGCTGGCTAGTTCGCTAGCTATCTTTCCGATTTCATACCGACTACCTTCAGCTGTTACTCTGCTCTGTGGCTCGACAAAGTGCCTTTATCGGGCTCCGAGCTGTTTCTCCTGCCGTCGTCGTTAGCCGGGCCAGTCCTCTGTCTCGGGTATAAAGAAAGAAATGACCGTGCGGCTGCTGAATGTGCCTTCCTCCTAAATTACACGCTGGTTCAAATGGGAGCTTCTGCTCTGTGCACCGGCAACGACCGTCAACCAGAGGCGTGTTTGCGACATGTCAGGCAGGCAGACCTCCATTTCGGCTCCATGGCCCTGGGAGCGACAGTGCAGACCTCCGCCCCCTGCTGGACACATGCCGACACAGGGACTAAGATAACACTGAAAATCACTCGGTACCATATTTACTTCAGTGCGTCAGTGCATCAAGTATAGTATCATTTTAAGTATGTACATTTACTTAGAACATACCTACACTATTTTCACTATCTGCCCTTTTTAGTGTAATTTCTGGGATTTTTTTGATGATTTATTTTTTATTTAGTCTACAATTGAAAGACTATGTTTTATAAAGGTTTTTGTTACTCAGCTGTACAGTTAGCAGTATGGCTGAACAATTTGGTGAAAGTATCTACTTTTTTTATTAATCAAATTGCAGTGGGAATATTATTTTTTACTAATTACTTCCATTTTACGTTTTTCCCCCACCATCTTTTTGCTAGTTCTGTTCGACTTGAGGCATGAGTCCCAAATGTAATCTGCCAGAGAGTCAACAGCCCTGCATTATTATTATTATTATTATTATTATTATTATTATTATTATTATTATTAATAATATTAATATTATTAATGTTATTATATTTATTGATTTTTATATTACTCTCCCAATTAAAATGTTTCATTATTGAAGGATATAGCATATAATTAAAATTGCAGCCCTTCTGATTTGAAAATTGCAATTTTTGATATTGCAATTTCTATATAAAAAGGATTCATTGTTTAGCCCTAGTTCACAGACATAGCATGAGAAACCAGCTTGGTCATGACACTGGGTACTGTGTGAATCTACTGCTGATACAAACTATATTTAGCAAAAATGCTGATTTACATTTACATTTTACATTTATTCATTTGTCTGACACTTTTATCCAAAGACAGGACAGAGGAAACAATCAAGCCATAGCGCTGCATAGGACAACACTGAAGTTGGTGCTACAAGGAGGTCCAACGCATTTCTCATAATTGTAAAATAAATAACAACAGACTGCAACTACTACTATAAATACATATGACATGTGCTTACAAAACAGTTAACATTACTGACTTAAGTCCTTTCAGAAAGATGCTTTAATCTTGTCAAACAAACACTGCTATTAGTACAAAATGCAAGGATTCAAGTAGAATCTGGTCTCAGAAATACCAAAATAGCTGTCTTCTTTGTTTATTTAGCTTTTTATAGTCTTTGTATCAAATTCCACAAGCTTTTTATTCCACAGGTCAGTGCACTCTGTAGTTTTTGTAGTCATCTGTAAATTGATTGTAACATTACAGCAATGCACTGAGATTAATAAGAAAAAAATGACCTTTTTATACTTAAGTGTTTTAAAAGCAGGTACTCCAATACTTTAACTGAAGTTCAAATTCGACTGAACAAATTTCACTTGCAGTGGAGTACTATTTGAGCAGGAGTAGGCTATCTACAGGCCTCAGACTCAAGCTACTGGAGTCGAACTGGAGCAGCAGACACTGCTACAGGTTGCACAGCTTCTTGTGTAATGCAAGATGCTCAACTTTATTACTGTGGCATCTGCAATATTAAAGCAAATTTGATATTAAGTTCGGAGCTTTGATCATTTTTTCTTAATTCTGTAGAACTTTTCTGAAAGCAGTAGAACAGAAGAGAGAGCGTTATCAGTAATAACACCACGGCTGTAATTGGGTCCCATGCACGAGCTGAATGTGAGATGATGTCCATGATAATAAGTGTGTTTGTGTTTATATGACATGGATCATTACAGTGGTGTTATACAGCCCTAGAAAATAAGTGATTCAAATTAAGCCGTTCAACATCATTACGCCCCCACCCCCACAAGTTCAGTTTTCAAGGCTCTGGTTTAACCATAAAAATGATCAGAGCTGTTTTATTACTTATTATGGCCAGTGTTGCGCTTTTAGAGACGCGAAGAGCCGGAATGGCCGGTGCTGCTGATCGGTTTCATGGTCTAGGACTGTCGTAAACCAGCGGCGTAAAAATAATTAAAAAAAATAATAATAATGTCATTATGTTTTCATTTAATACACTTACTCGCAATTACAGTGTTTGAAGTCAAAATTAATGGCTATGAATGTTGGCCGAAACCAGCATCAATAATAGATTTTATGCATGCCCTGAAGCGCTGGATGTTTTACCCACAATGCACCGCAGAAGCGTCTTTCCTGTGCGCGTTTCCTCCTACAGCCTTTACGGACTGCGGGCCAAAGCTAAGAGGTGGGTCAGCGTGGAAATGCCGGTTTACGGTATATTCTGTGGTTGCATAACCGCTACAGCGTTCATGGATTTTGTAGTAAGCTGCCTTTCGGGGTAACTGTGCCTTCTTGTGGCGAGTTGATCAAAGTTAGGTGCCCTACTAGTCTAAAAGGTGGAGTATGACATTGAGGTGGGTGACGGCGGCGCTTCCTTCCGTTGCACAATGCAGGCTGTTTAGCACAAGAGCTAATAACGCGGCAGAAACGTCTGTAAACCTTTCATTAGCTGAAATTTGTAGCATTCGATGTATGTAAAATATTCCACGGTTGGATTTGGTCATATGCACTGTTCATAGGATGGATTTGTTTTATATCTAAAGCGCAAACCACATATGACCTTGTAGTAGTTCCTGAAGCCGCTAGCTGGTTTGCTAAGCGGCTGAGTACGTTGTGGAGCGCAGCTGTAAGGAGCGCCTCTGTCCCGAGCAGAATAAAGGCGTTTAAATGTAAACGTTACATGGCACAGTTCTGTTTTACAGCACAGACGTTACAGAAATACGTATTTGGCGAATGTTTTGTAGCCTGTTGGACTGTTATTACTGGTACTAGCCAAAAATAACAGTAAATCATAGCAATAAGCTGTTATTCTTTAAAAAATAACTCTTATTAAGTGTATTGTATAATTAATTAATAATTATTACACATATTATGAACTTGTTTTTCCTTGCAGGATGCTTGCGACCAGAGCATTTCGTCTTGTTGGAAAGCGAGCCTTGTCAACGTCAGTGTGCCTACGTGGTGGGCATGGTACGTTTTTCAGTCAAGTGAAAACATTTAACTTTGCCCAACCAGGACTTTACTACAACAGTGGCCCACAAGGATGCAGTCACTAAATACACCAACTGTGAGGATGCATTACTTAAAGTCCCATTTAAATGAAACTTCCAATGAACATTTGGATGCATCTTTTCAAGATTCCTCAAATGATTCTGTGGAATCGGCTTATTTCCTCTTAACCATTCTTCACATAAGCATTTTGGTGGAAAGTCACTTTTTTCTTTTTAGAAATTCATGATTGATAAATTAGTTTGATCAGTGTTTTTGCCATAAAGAGGGTGAAGGTCATACAATAATGCCTGAGAATTTGGGTAATACATTTAACTCCCCTCAGGTCATACAAGGCAGTCAACATCACTTCATTTATGCTAGATATTTAGCTAATCTTTGAACTTGTCTTAAATGTATATGGGTTATTATTGTCGATTTCTTTACTGTATAGTCCTAGTTTTCCGTCCTATGTGACCGATGCATCTGCGTAGTTGATTTCCATTTCTGTGAGTGGTGCAGGTTTGTATAATGTCATTCAACATTCTTTTTGCCAGGGGTCGCCAAGGTTGAAGACTACTCACTCCCTGCATATTTTGACCGACGGGAGATCCCCCTCCCTGAGATCCAATATGTCCAGGATCTGAGCACAGAGCAGAAATCTCTTAAGGAGAAAGAAAAGGGTTCCTGGGCTGCATTGTCCAATGAGGAGAAAATTGCATGTATGTGTCAGGCAGGAGTGTTTAAATATGTCTGCTCTTAGTCTCAATCATTGCATATATCATTACTGTATTTACAAATTACTTATTTCTTTGTGTTCAAGGGTTTTTGCTTGTTTGTTACAGTGTACCGTATCAGCTTTAAGGAGAGCTTTGCTGAAATGGGTAAAGGCACGGGAGAGTGGAAGGCTGTGCTTGGTGGGATTTTTTTGTTTGTTGGCTTCACAGGCCTTCTTGTGCTGTGGCAGAGGAAATATGGTATGTATTGTAGTCATATGTTTAGTAGTTACCTGATATTTAACGACTCTAGCTTATGCTTAACAACACTGCGCCAGGAATATTTGCACTAAACATTTTGCCACTGTTTTTGTTCCTGCAGTCTATGGAGCTGTACCTCACACCTTTGACCCGGAGTACAAGCAAAAAGAGCTTCAGAGGATGCTGGACATGAGGATCAACCCTGTTGAGGGCTTTTCAGCCAAGTGGGACTATGATAACAAAACGTGGAAGAAATAATCTCATGTTTATCTCAGTTGTTGGACCATGTTACACAGCTTCTTAATAAGCAGGCAACACTCAAAGTGTCTGTATTTATGACTTGTCCGCAATACCTCAGTGAATACATTCTGGAAGACCACTTCCTCTTAAGGTTGTCATGTATAATAAAAAAAATGAAATTCCACTGTTGATCAAACATGTAATACTCTTGTCTGGGTCTGGGTGTTTGTAGTTTTATGTATTTGTGTCAGTTTTGCTATATATAAGGCAGTGTTGCATATATATGAGTGGCTATCATGACTCTAATAAGGATTGCTTTCTATATATCATCATGCATTTCAGCATATTTGGAGAAGTGAGCTGGACTATATAAAATGTAAAGACTTGGAATGGTGACTGCTATAAGGCTATATGTTGTATAGTTAATAGGTTTTCATTTATGGAAGAAAACCACAATGACACTCCCAAAAACATCTTATTAGACACAAAAGCAATGGTTTGGAGTCCACATATTACATAAAAGCACAAGTTATTTGTAGTTCACTGATTTTCCAATGTCACCATGTTCTTAATCCAGTCAATATCTGCATTAAACACGGTGTACATACACATTCATCATAGCAGGGCACCAGAACCCGACAAGCCTATCCATGACCTCAGATGAGAAGCTGCATGGCTGTGTTTTAATCTGCAAACCACCGCACTGAGTAGTATAGTTGACTCGTGTTTGAGGCACAGCCCGGGCTTTACGCTACCACACACATGGACCAGAAAGTCTTGTGAAATAAGGTGTGACATATAAGAGCTTCTGCCCGCGGATCTAGCGGACCACTTTTTATCTCCCGGGTTTAAAGGGTTAATCTCAGCGCCGCCGTGATGTCACTGTGTTCATGCTGCATGAATATCCGCTCAATGCGCTCATTCTTTTACTCCGAGTCCGGAAGCGAGAGAGGGGCGTGAGGGGGAAAACATCAAGCCCGTTCACAGCTCGTGGATCCCCCGGAATATACTATTTTATATCAGTAGAGCCCCCCTTTCCGCACAGTTGTGCCCTCCAGTCAGATGTTCGGGGTCGACAGCCAGTGTCCTGTCAGCGCGTGCACTGTGGAGTCTCTCAGCTAGCCTTCATGTGAACCAGAGTGAAAACGTCAACACCGAGAGTAGTTGTTGATGTAAACAGTCTCCTCCACAGTCATGGGGAACGGAATGAATAAGGTAATTTCAATAAAATGAAATGAAAAAAAAAGTTGTGCGTAGAAATGAGCAGAACTGTTTCCTACGTAGTTAGCAGTTTGGCGCAGGAGTGAGTGTTGGGACTGCTGTGTCAGGACAGTTTCTCTAAAAGGTCACAGCTGACATGGCTTGTAGGTCCACTGGAAAAACAATTTGACCCATTCTTTTACTTGAACTATGAACCTTGGCTCAGTGTGTGTGGTTTATCTGCACACTGGGGATCCTGCCTGTGACCCACTATGGACCAAGAAGGCCAAGATTGCAGTTGTTTATCTGCTGCTTTTATTATCTTTACAGTGTTCCAGTAAAACCTCAGATTAGTATGAAGTGTGCGCTTTCACAAAAACCTGTGACACTCACTGTTTAATTACAAGATCATCCAGAGATGCACTAATTGAATGTTCTCTTTCTACATAGGTTATTGATGGTCTCTATTTAGGAAACGTAAGAGGTAAGAATGAGATAATATTCCTAATATTTCTTCATATTCATATCTAAATATTTCTGTTATTTTCTATTTCAGTTACAACACTGTTATAGTATGTTATGCTTATTTATGCAATGAATCTGTCAAAAGCAAATCCCCTCTATTCAGAAGTGATAATTTTCTTCTTCATTTGTTGTGGCATACACACTCGTTTCATATCCGGCAGTGCTATTGGGGTAGTAGATATGTGGTTGGGCTCTTCAGACAGAATGGAAAAGGGTGTATATATACAATATATGGACAAAAGTGTTAGGACCTACCTCTTTATTATTGAATTCAGGTGGTTAAACCACACCCATTGGCACAGGTGTATAAAATCAAACACCATGCAGTCAGGTTCACAAACATTTGTGAAAGGAAAGATTCGTTATGAATTCGAGCATGGTACTGTAAGCATGCCACCTCTGCAATAAGTCGGTTTGTGGAAATTTCTTCCCTGGTAGATATTACTCAATCAACTGTAAGTGGAATTATTGCAAAGTGGAAGCGCTTGGGAACAACAGTAACTTAGCCACAAAGTGGTAGACCTCATAAAGTAACAGATCGGGGTCGCTGAGTGCTGAGGCACACAGTGGGTCAAAGTCGCCAGTGCTCTGTTGACTCACTAACTGCAGAGTTCCAAACATCCTCCTACATTAACCTCAGTACAAAACCTGTGGTTAGTTCTAGTGAAGGGAACTATTAATGCTTCAGCTTACCAAGACTCCCACTTTGTGGGAACAGTTTGGGGAAAGCCCACTTTTTGTTCCAGCATGACTGTGCCCTAGTACATAAAGGAAGGTCCATAAAGTGGTTGGGTGAGTTTGGTGTTAAAGAAGTTGACTGACTCGCATAGAGCCTTGACCTCAACCCCACTGAACACCTTTGGGGTGAACAAGATAAGAGAATGCGAGTTAGGCTTTTCATCCAATATCAGCGACTGACCTCACAAATGCTGTTCTGGATAAATGGGCAAAAATTCCCATAGACACATTCAAAGTCTTCCCAGAGGAGTGGAAGCTGATATTGCTGCAAAGGAAGGACCAACTCCATATTGATGCCTATGGATTTAGAATGGGATATCATACAATTTTCTGTGAGTGTAATGGCCAGGGTGTCCAAATACACTTTTGTCCAAATAGTGTATATAATGCATTTGATTGTGATATTTTGATTTATTGTTTGTGGGTTAACTAATGTTTAAATATA
>JBBPDA010000021.1:7002461-7019314 GCA_037974385.1 Arnoldichthys spilopterus | reverse complement strand
TATATAAATAATGTGTGTGTATATGTATAGTTTTAAAGTTATTGTCATTTTATGCAATAATTATTTATTTTTGCCTCAGAATGAACAGTGTAGGTTGGAAATTGTCATCCAAAACTTTGTGACTAGTGACCGTAACTATTTATAGTCTTTACTCAGATTGCCATGTTTTCTGATGCTACTCAACTACAAATATACCTAAGGAAAACATCTTTCATTCCCCACCCATGATGTGATTGCTTGACAAATTACATTATAGTTCTATTACAAAATGTCTCATGTATGTTACATAAACAAAGTTTATTTTAAAAAATACAAAAATTACAAATATATTTTGTCTTTGTCATCCCCGGAAGAGTATTGTGAGATCCATCTTCAAGGCTAAATAAAAAGCAAGTCGGTTCCTCTTCTATTCATGTCTCCATCTACAACACTGTCGGGTGTATTTATGTCATGTAACCACCTGCTGTCCAAGCGTTGAATGGCAGCCAGTCTTTGAGTGACACCTAACAGCTGTCTTTAATGATGGTGGACGAATGTTGTGCCCAGTGAGGTTCATTTCGCAGCTTGATGAACAGGATAAACAGCTCTAAATGTAACTCGGTGCAGAGAGAACTGTTTTACAGGCCTGTCAAGCAAATTAGTGCACTTTCAGTCTTATGCTGCATTGTCAAAAAATGAGTTTCTATTAAAAAAAAACAATGTAAAGCTTACTGGTGACAGTGTTGTCATTGAATGTTTCTGTCCACAGACTCTGAGAACAGAGAAAGTCTGTCCCAGAATGGGATTACCCACATCCTCTCTGTGTACAACAATGCCAAGCCTGTGTTGGAGGTAAAGCTTATGTCCTTTCTTGGCCCCCATACGAGTGGGGAGATTGGGAGTTTAGAGCTAAATTATGCATTTCCACTTTTCCAAAGTTTTCCAAATAAGATTTAACATAGGGATGGTTAATCAAACTGATTTTCCTTTTAATCTGATACCATGTAACGCTAAGGCTAATAGCCAACACCCATAACAATATGAATTCTTTTATACATGTCCTTGTGAGTGGAATAGGGCAACATAGTGATTCTGCTGTGAAAACACTGAATGCATATTTTAGCATCTTTGTGCAATTATTAAATAAGATGTCACATAAACAGAGTGTTTTTGTCATCTTGTGTGTGTGTGTGTGTATGAGGAGCAGTCAGAAAAGTAGTTTCTGCAGATTCATTTGCTATTATATACTTTAAGTTTTTTTCCTTCAAATTAAAGTTTTGTAACCACAAATATTCAGGAAATTGTTTAGAAGAAATATTTCATATCATTTTCAGGTGTCAGGATCAGACATATCAATACTTTTACATCAGTTTGCCCACATCCTACGGTAGTAAGAAAATCATAGAAATTGGGCGCTTTATGTTTTGTTCAGCCATGAATGTGAGAAGAAGAATGTAGATGGTAGCAGTATATGTGCTGAAAGTCACCAGACATGCTGGACAAATCTGCTTTTTTGTAAACAATATCTTGTATGCATAGTGATTTCTTTTTTATGTCTATATTTCCAAATGGTGACTGTAATGTTTGGGCCAGAAGGGAATTATGCAATGAATGGAAAGAGACAGTAACAAAAATGAATACAAGAGTTAAGCTGAGCTTTAAGGTCCAATTCCATACAATGTCTTGTACTTTGTTCCACTAAGATCAATGTATAATGTTTGTGTATACCACATAATAATCATAATTCATTGTTAAATGATCATTTCCAGCCTATTTTATTCCTGCTGCCAATGGTAATATGTACATGCAGTGGAGTTTGTGACATTACAAAAACAAGTAACTCAAAAGTGTAGTTTCTCTGTATGGATTGGATGTATGAAACTATGTTGAAAATCCCCATTAAACTCATTTGTATTCTGAGGAAAAGCAAGGTAAACATATTTCCCTAACATGGGCACTTTAAATCTGGTTTACATGACTCAGAACGCATGCAGTACTCTACAAATATGAACAGTTTGTTTGCTTGTGCAACATAAAACAGCATATTGGGAAAATCACTATACCATAGGCCTTCATAAGAAAACTTGTTAAGAGCATTAAAATGGGCAGTGGTGGCCTAGTGTTTAGGACGCTGCCTTTGGGACCTGAAGGTCACAGGTTTGAGTCCCAGCCTGGGCACTACTGAGGTACCCTTGAGCAAGGTACCATCCCACTACACTGCTCCCCAGGCGCTGTTGGTAGCTGCCCGCTGCTCCACGTGTACACATGTGATGGGTTAAATGCAGAGGTCACATTTCATTGTAGTGCTTGAGTGTGTTCACAATGACAGTCACTTTCACTTTAAAGCATTGACCACATGGTGGCAGTAATGTCAAATAACCAAATTCCCCCAATTTCTACCTTGTACAGTTGAATGAGATTCAGTGTTAATACCAAAGTGACAAATATCAAACTTTCTGTGTGTGCATACTGAATGAAATCCAGATTACAATTATAACTGCATAGCATCCCCTTAAAGAACCCACAGCTAGTGTGTGTGTGTGTGTGTGGGGGGGGGTGTCTCCAGATGACTCAGTATTTTGTATATTCTATGTCTTACTTTTAAAATATAATTTTAACTATGTTTCCAATTGTTTTCCTCTTTCAGGATATGACCTACCTTTGCATCCAGGCAGCAGATGCCTCTAATCAGAATTTGTGAGTGATGCAAGCACACACACACTCTTATCAGCATGCTCACACACCCTGACAAGAGTTTACTCAACATTATCACCAGTCCCATAAGTGTGTCATAGATTAGCAGAGACCACAGTCAGGATGACCGCTCACTCATTGCCTGGTCCTACATGAACAGTAATGTACACAGAACTGTTCACATAGCTAGAGTTAAAAACAGAAACATGAGAATTCCTTGAAAAGCCACATTTATATCAGCTGTAGCTGGACCATTTTACTAAAGGAGAACAATCCTATTGCTTCCTCAAAACTTAGAGTCTGCTCTTATTTATCATATCCTTAAAGTTGACTCACAGGATATGACATTTGATTTGATGAAGATGGTGGATGGTAGCACAAACTGTCATGCTTTTGTCCACTGTCTGTTTTTTCTTCTTTGTGGATAAGGTCAAGCCCAACACATCAACTCGTATTATATACACTGAAAATGCTTTCCATTCATTTTATAATTTTATATGTTTCTACATAAAAATAAAATAATTATGTGCATGACCACATTGGCACTGTGTGGTGTACTGGCTTTTAACACAAGTGAAATAACATAAGCTGCTAACCTAAGCCCTTTCCCCATTGGCATTGCAAAATTGTCCAAACTGCAAATGTAGAAAATTCTGAAAAAAATATCCACTCTGTATAAAAATAACCTGCTTATACCCAGTGGTATTGTTACATCACAGCTGTAATTTGTAAATCTTGGCTGTTTCTGTTAGGGTCACATTCATGTCCTGTTTTGGCTGTGTATAGGATGTCACTGCACATTTTGCATGTGTCAGTGTCTGTGTGTGCGCTCTTGAGAGTATGCAGTATGCATGTTTTTTTTTCTGGATGTGTGATCTCTCAGTGCAGAGGTGAGGTGAGAATTATACCAAACCACTTTAATACTCATGCACTGGGTTTCTTTACTTTATGGGGCTGTTGCTTTTCTTTGCTTCATGTAACACATTGTTTTGTATTAGCACAAAAGTTAAACAAACAAGCATCAGTACATTTTAAGGTGCAGTAATGGAGATGTATTTTGTCTTCGCAAAAACTGCAAATGATTGAGATTTCTGGTATGACTGTAGATCACTTCTTCTGCTTTCTGGGAAATGTGTTAATATAGTAAGTGTACATAATGCTTCCCAGTTCCCACCCACTTTGCTCACATTTTTGTGTATTCTATTGTCCAACACACCTCATTCAGTTAACTAATAGGCAATATTAACTAAGAAGGCTAACATGTTCCTCCTTTGCTCAGTCAGGTGTAATAAATAATAAAATATACAGTTTTGGATTCAGTTGTTATTTCAGGTGTCCCACAGGGGACAGTGTTGGGACCCGTGTTATTCCTTACATTTAAATTGTCTAATATTTTTTTGACGCCCTACTTTAATTTGATTGCTGTGCTGATTACACTTATCGGAAAACCAAATCTGCAGCTCACAATATCTCAGCCTACTAATTGCCTTGATATCTAAGTGGAGGCCAAAATTATTAGCCCCCCAGGAATTATGGAACATTTTCCTAAACTTCTTCCCAGTGTTTGTATCATTGATGAAACTTGATTATGATCAAACATTCACCAGTAATATTTAGTAGTTTTTGGTACATTTTGTAATATAAAATACATTTTTAGGCTTGCTTTATATCAAATATAGTAAGAAATGGGGTGGTCAAAAATATTAGCCCCATGTGAATGTTTGCTTTCAAAACACCTTCTGTAATTAACCAATCAGCTTTGCAGTCAATTGGCTGCAGCACCTGCAGTCAATTGGCTTCCTAACAACATTCAATCAGCATAAAAAGACTCTGAGGAACATGAACACATGAGAGGGACGACTGTTACTCACCATGCCAAAGACAAAGGAAATCAGTCTGGAGCTCGGAAAGAAGATAGTAGAGGCTCATGATAAGGGGGAGGGCTACACTACCATTTTACATATATATATATATATGTATGTGTGTGTGGTTTTGTTTTTTGTTTTTGCTAATTTAATTAGAATAGCAAAAGGCTACCCTTCTGTATTGTCTTTTTAAAATGGAATTTGCACAACTGTAATTTGATTCCCTTAATAAGTATCTTACACACATACATTTCTGTGTCTAATAACGTACATTGGTAGATGGGTATCACAATCCAGTTCCCTGAATTAGCTTGTTGCTTGTTCGCTAACTAGTATATACATCTCCAGGGTCTACTTCTCTATGTGTTCTGTTAGATTTTCTTTCTCTAATCTGCTGGTTGTCTTGCTCATAAAGCACCATACAGTGGTCTATTATGTTTTAGCTCATTGGGCCTCAGCCATGGAATCAACTCCTTGACTCCTTTAATTAGGAAAGAATTTTCTGTGTTGTGTATTTAATAACAGATTTAATAATAGTAATATTAACCCATCATTATTTATATAGCATCCTTAATACAAGATATGTTGCTTAATGTGCTTTATAGCAATTTTCAAATATTATAGAAAACAAAAGAAATAAGATTAAAATGGAATGAAAAGGACAAAATACCAAATTAATCAAATTCTTGTTAAAATAAAAAATGTAAATCTCAGAACGTATAGTCCCACTGATGTGGAGGCATATATTGGATTTTTACAGAAACAAATGCTGTCATCAAGGTGTCGTCTTTTCTTTCCAAAGTCCATGGTTATTTCAGCAAGACTTTCACTTGCCAAACTGCTACAATTAGTATCCTCAGTTCCTAAATTATTGAAAGGTGTTTTTTAAAATAAAGGTGGCAAACTGTGGTAAACATGCCTCTGTCCCAAATAGTTTTTGAGTCAATTGCAGTTATGAAATGTAGTATTTACAAAACATATTTTAGTTGGTCAGTAAAGACAATGGAAATCTTTTCTTTATACTTTTATCAGTTAAGGGTTTAACAGAATAAACAAATCACAGATTCTTGTTTTTATTGTACATTACAGACTGTCCCAACGTTTCTGGAAACAGGGTTTTGTATGTATGTGCTTACTTGCATCTAAATCGCATCTCTAGAGCATTCACACATTAAATATTGTACACTTAACAGAGATGTGTTTTTTGTAACATTTGCAAGTTATAGGCATTTCTGTTGTGCCATTAGATCATATTTGATTGTCAAAAGACAAAAATCTTCTCTGTTAATTGTAAAGTATTTAATGTTTGAATGATGTACAGATGCATTTTAATCTTTCCAATTTGCAAAAACTAAAATGCATCTCTTTAGACATTCATTGTGAAAAGTGATGCCACCAGAACAGACACTGAAACATATTGATGTGATATTCTTTTTCTAAAATTTCTATGCTTTAAAATGAGCTGAAGCACTTTTATTTAAGATGCAAATCTAAAAGTAAGCTACCATGCTCAAACTACTTAAAAACTCTATCACCCGACTGGAAAGAATACACAGCATAATGACATGACAGTGTGTTGTTTCAGGTTCGATATGTAACAGGACTGGATCAGATTAATTATTTTTCCCGTCCAATATCTCAGCTGCTCAATACTGCTACATACTGGTACTATTATAGCTTCCTCTAACATGTATGAGTTATGTACTGATGTTTCACTTTCAACACAGTGAGTGTGCATGCTGAGTGTCAATAGAAAACCTGAAGTGAACTGAAGCAGCAGGAATAAAGGAGGGTAAATGAGATTCCTCAAGGTACCTGTGGCATCATTTGAATTTTAGTTACACTACTCAGCAGAAGCTTAGTCTATCACAAAATACATTTAAAGCTACTTGAAAGCTTGAAAGCATTTTTAAAAGTTTAAAGAAATCCTGTGTCTAGATTTGTTGTACCATTTGTGATTTGTTGAAGCAGTAACATGCCGTAGATGCCTGTTTGAGGAAAGGCACCTCACGATTCAGGATGATTTGGGATAGTGGTGTATGACTGTTGGGAGGGTTACTGGGGGGCTTTGGCTCACTGTTGCAATCCAGCAGGAGGAAGGAAGCAAGCAAGCAATGGCCACCAAACCTATTAAAAACCTTTCTGTCACAATCCTGCTGCTTTAAAAAATAAGGATAACTGCCAGTGTCCTATTTCATCACCCTCCTTATGGCATTTCTGAAGCTAATGATTGTGTACATGTGTTCTCACATAAGTACATACTTTATAAACATTGCTGTGACTGAGATGCGTGAGTAGGAGCTCACTTAAATAGTTTTTGTATTTATGTAAATGAAATACATTGTCATTGAGGAATGTATATGTGTCACCACTACAGTATTGGTGCTGCATAATGCATAGTTCTGTGAATCCTCACTATCAGAGGTTTAGAAGATTTGGGGGAAAGTTAGTTCTTTAGCAGTCATGGTAGAGGGCCCAAAGGACATTTGGGATTGGCTGGTTGTGTCATGAGAAACTCTTCCTTCCTCATTGATTGTTTCTTATTCATCAAATGCATAGGGACTTCTTTTTTTTTTTATGAAGAGGTCCATTCAATTTTAGAAAGAAATTTGCAAAGGTTTTGTGTTAAAATTCCTTAAAGTAACTGGCAAAGTAACTACTGATAATTATTTAAAATGCCTATGATTTGTTATGTTACATAGAAATTGCACATGTAATATTTTCATGTGGTTTTGTTGTGTTTTGGGATTCAGTGGCTATTTAAAAGAAAATCTGTACTTTTACCAAGAACTCAGGAAATAAGAATGTGCTGATGGTGTCAGTTAAAGGAGTAAAATGGCCAGCATGTGTCATTTTAAAGCGGTTTTGTTGAGCTTGATTGGGAAATCACACTTTTAAAGCAAATCTGCACATGGGGTTAGAGTGTTGCAATGGTGATAGATTTCTCAACAATACCTGAAAAAGCGAGAGTTTTCACATTTGTGTTCACTGCAAGCACCATGCTAAATGATACCACTTCACTAAATGTCTGTTATTTATATAGGCTTACTTTATAGCCCAATGCATATAACACTGGGGAAAAACTGGCATCAGAACTTATTCAATGAACGATACCTGAATATATGTTTATCTCACAATCTACAGTATTGTGCAAAATACAGAGACCATGTTTTCGGTTTTTAATCCTCAGTCAAAATGACAGTACATTTTCAGCATCAAGAAAAAAATTCAAAAAGAAAAAAACACATTTAACAGAAAATTGTATAGAAACCTCAACAGCCAAATATATTTTCCAGTATTTATTGTGCCCACCCATTGCTTAGCTTGAGGATAATTTATAGAATATTTCCTTTTAGGTTTTCTGTGCTTCTTGTAAACACTTTTGAAGGATATTCTTATAAGTTGGTTGCATTTTCTTGTTCTTAAGATGCAATATAATCCTAATTATAAACTTAGACTCCTTAGTCATCACCTTTTTTTTTTTTTTTTTTTTTTTTGTCTCAGATTTCCAGTTTCAATGCTCTCACACTTTTTCTTCTTTTTTTGTTTATTTCCTTTTTTCTGTGAGTCTTCCTTTCAGACCAACAGTTTTGAGTTGTTCGCTCACAGTGGAAGGATGAATAGAATCACCTGTGGATTATTTTTTCAGATCTGGAGAAAGTTTTAGTAGTCTGCTAAGCTTTGCACAGTTGTTTAGTTCCAATTTCTCTCCAATCATTTAATCATTTTTTGAAATTCAGCTTTGGAAATTCATGGTTTTTTTTTTTTTTTTTACTTATAAAATCACACACTTTATGTGAGTGTGGATTGTCCAGCTAATGTCCTCCATAACTCTCCTTTAGACATTGTAGGTGTACATGAGGAAGAAATGTGTTGTGAAGTGTTAGCGCCTCTTTGAAGGGAGGCATAATGTCAGTGATATGTTTTGGAGCAGTTTTTGTTAAGAGGACATCTGTATCTGGTTGATTTTAAGGTGGAGTTAAAGTGTCAGTAGAGGGCACAGAAGTAGAGTGGACAAGTCTTATGCATAGTTGCTATTAAGTATGTAAGTCTTTTTTATTTCTAACACTAAAAATTATTTTAATCACTTTGGCTGGAAAATAAATAAACATAGGGGTACTTGGACTTTTGCACAAATGTGTGATTGTGTAAAGATAAAGCAGAAATCTGTATTGCAAAGCTTCTGTGTAGTGTAGTGTACTGCAGTGGTGGCCGCGTGGTTAGTGGTCCCATTGCCCTTGGCAAAGGTACCATCCAGCTACACTGCTCCCCGGGTGCTGTTGATAGCTGCCCACTGCTCCACGTGTGCACGTGTGATGGGTTAAATGCAGAGGTCACATTTCGTTTTGGTGCTTAAGTGAAAGTGACTATTTGTCACTGTGAACACACTCATGTAAAGAATCTTAAGGTAAAGGATAATTATTGGATACGTTTTCCTTTTTGAAGAAGGATACAAATAGTTTAGCTAGTGAAAGCTACAGAATGTTTTGTATTTTCATTAAAAACGTCTTTTTTTCAGGTTGCAACATTTTAAAGAGTGTATTCGTTTTATCCATGAGTGCCGGCTGAATGGAGGAGCCTGTTTGGTTCATTGGTGAGTAATTACATTTTTACTAAGTTAATTTTTGGGTTAAAAACTACATAGAAGAATTTTTGCACTATTTTGTCATTGGAATATAAACACTCATTTAGAGTAATATGTAGTTGTGCATTGTAGAACATTTTGTTATATTTGATTTAAAGCTGTGATGATAGGAAAGATGAGCTACAATGTCTACATCATAAATACTGGCATTACTTGCTATCCAAAAGGACCAGTGAAGCTACAATCTTATATGAAGAACATAGTGGTTAATTTATTTATTTTATTTTTTTTTTTTGGGGGGGGGGGTGCAAACAATTGCAACATCTCAGGCATCAGGCTGAGTTTGTAATAACTTTCTGCAAATGAGCTTTTAGAGGCATAAAATGCTTTGGATGTTCACCTATGAATAATTCTGACTTGCTTAATTCCTGTAAAATGCTTATTTTCAAATAAATGTACTTTATTTACATTTTAATGAAGTAATCAGGCATAATAATAAAAATCAAGTAGATTTAACTAGTCCAAACAGACTCATGAACAAAACTGATCACTTATTTTTTTATAAGATTAATTATCTAACTTGGCTACAATGACCTACGGTTAAGGGTCATGATTAACAGTTGTGCAATATAAAAACACATGAACATGCAATAGGACAAACACTTGTACTGTAAGTGTGACTTAATACTGGCCTACTCAGGGGCACACCTGGTCTTTTAAGTTCATTTAAAGGGAAGTTTACTGGAAGACTGTATGTTTTTGCCCCACTCTATTTTTTTTTCTAACTATTGCGTAATTCTTTACCTGTTAATACACGGTCCTGTCTAGACAGAAAAATGAAAGAGTCAGCTGTCAAGATTTGTTCTGTTTTGTTTTGTTTTTTTTATTATCTGCTAACATCTTTGCTTGATCCATTTCAGCTTAGCTGGAGTGTCCCGCAGTACTACAATGGTAGTGGCCTACCTGATGACTGTCACAAACTATGGCTGGGAGGAATGTCTGTCTGCAGTTAAGGCTGTGCGCTCCTTTGTAGGCCCTAACTATGGATTCCAGCAGCAACTGCAGCAGTTTCAGATGACTCAGGTCTTAGAGGTACATGCCCTAATCAATGTATATTGCATCTGCAATAAAATCACACATGGTTCTTATCTTAAATATTTCTTTAATTATGTGACAGGTGATGTAAACTACTTTTTAAAATGATTTATTTTTGAAAATTACATTTAACACACTGTAGAAAAGCCAGCTGAGAAATTTTTAGAAGAACTGCATGACTGCAGTTTGATCTGTCCAGTAGATATTACCACTCCAGAAAAAATTACCAGCATGCCTGCAGCTAACCATTACATACCTAAAGGAACTTAAAGAAACTTAACATTAAAACTTGGGCACATTTAAGATGGACTGAGGTGAGGTAGAAAGCTGTTCTGTGGTTTAACAAATCATAAAATGAAACATTTTCTTGGAAATCATGGCCATCAGGCCAAAGATGAGCGGTACCATCTGCCTTGTTATTTAATGCTGAATTGTATATACAGGTTTTGGCACAACATATAGTATCTTTTTCAGGGAAGGCCTATTTCAGCAAGACATGCCAAACTGCATTCTGCACATATTAAAACAACAAGGCTCCACAATAGAAGAGTTGTGGTGCTAAAGTAGCCTGTCTGCAATCCAGACCTGTCACCCTTTGAAATGAGATCATAAAATGTTGAGCTAAAATTCTCTATCGATCAAGAATGGAACAGTGTTTCACTTTCAGAACTTTAGCAGTCGTTCTTCTCAGTTCTCAAACATTTAAAGAGTGTTGTTATAAGAAGAGGTGATGCAACAGGGGTAAACATGTCCCATTCCCAACATTTTTGGATGGGATACTGGCATCAAATCTAAATGAGGATATATTTTCCAAATAACAAGTTTCTCAGTTTCAATATTTGGTATGTTGCCCATGTTTTATTTTCAATTAAATATGACTATACATGATTTTTAATTATGTTGCTTTTAATTACATTCACACCATCCCAACTGTTTGGAAATGTGGTTGTATTACATAACCTTATAAAACAATTGTAGGCAGACCTTCCTTTGGTTTCCTCTACAGTGTATCTCATCCCTGACTAACTTTTGATGATGCAATCATCAAAACGATCTAAAACATAGAGACATTCCTCATGCATTTTCAGTCATGGTCTTGACCTCATTTAAAGCAGATTATGTTATTTAAAACCTGAAATTCTAATGTTAAATTAGTGAACAAGCTGAAATAGGATTTTATATTAACACAGCACTGAACTTTACAAGGAATTTTTTGGGGGAAGATATACACAATTTCACCCAAAAGGTGGCATAAAGTTAGGTTCTTTGTTTTTACACCAGAGCCACAAGGCTAATGTAGCTGCCTAAAGACTTTGTGTGACAGACATCTAATAATTTGTAAATTTCATTGTTTCAGTGTAAAACTAAAGAAGCTTAAGACACCAACATTTGGGGTTACTGAGAACTGTGTATGTTTAATTTTGTGCTGAATAATTCCTTTAAACTGAATTGAAGGGCCAAGGCTGTGATCATTTGCACACTGACATTTTCAGGGGGTCTTGAGTGTGCATGTATATGACAGTTCACACAGTGCCTTGGTGAAGGTGTGATGAAGGTTTTCCTGTGTTTGGGGCTCAGTTTGCTCTTTGCACAGCTGCCGTGTGACAATCTGTGCTTGCGCCTGAGAGCTAAGCGCTGCAGGGGAGGTGCACAGGGTTGTGGACTCACTTGAGTGAGTAAGGGGAACTCAGGGGGACTTGCTGAAATTGCATTAGCAATGTGTGGTACATCACGTGTATGTCATTACTGCTGGAAGCTTGCAACATTTAACTTTTCTGTTTGAAATATGGTTTTGGGTCTTATTAAATGCTTAGGCATGGATACAGCTATGAATTTAAGGAACTGAAGGCTGGTAAAGGGGATTTACTTCTTTACAGTTTTTCCCACGTTTTCTCCACATGTTTAAAACTCAATGCAAAATATTATCAGCAAGCAGCTATAGTAGTCTGCAAGCTTGAAAACAAATACTTTACTTGCCAGGTGGAATGCTTTTCTTATATTAGCTCACACATTTCCTTGGAACTGGGCCTGTAGTTACTTCTGAGTCATGTTTCCAATCAGTGCTAACTTGCCTGTCCAGACACACTACTTTTGTTCTTAGCTTGTGTGAGGCCAAGTGGGCGTTAAGGTAAGAACATCATCTACAGTCTTTTACAGGCTGTATATAGTGCAGTTATTTTTATTTTTGTCAATCAGATATATAATATTTTCAAAGCAAAATATTATTTAAAATAACTGTCAATTACCAGAATTACTCAAATTTTATACCAGTAAAATTGACTTACTATGGAAACAGTAGAGTTTAGAATGGGGAAATGACATAAGGTGTGTTCCAAGTCATCCAACTAGAACTTGCAGGACTCATTATACATAACTTACTATTCAAAGGTTTGTTGTTGTCTGAATCAGTTGCCATATTAAACATTGTTATTTTATTTAAGAACTTATACAGTGTAGACTAAAATGCTATAAGTGTGATACCACATGATATTTTTAGATTGTTTATAGTAAATATTAATCAAATGTATTTGAGAACCATAAAGTCGTTAAATTATAATGAATAGAGTTTGTAGAAAAATAACATTCATAACTTTCCCAATATCTACAAAATGGTGCAAGACCTTGTTCTTGTCTTGCATCACAGCAGAAATTGGAAAGGAAGTCAGAGTTGCCAAGATGGCTGCAGAGACTCCTATACATAATTTTCTGTCTCCTTCAAGTCAATCATAATGTCATGGCCCAGATCCAGATATTGTAATTTCATTGTATTGTCAGATCTGTGGCAGTTCCCTTCCCTAGTGAATAACATACTGTAACTGTGTTTATATTTCTGGATGAGTTATCTATGAGTAGCTTTATTTGCCATGTTTGCAAGGCATTCCGAGTGTAAATTTTATTACAACTTCATTCTCAGGGTTCTACAGCTTTCTCGGTCATTAAACAATCCTCTAAAACTCTGTTTATCACTCTGGATACATCTAACTTTTTTTTTACACATGCCTAATTTTCAGTTGAAAGCTGTGAAGTTGTAAAGTAGTAGAACCATAGTAGAATAACTCAAGGCATATACCTGCAATGATTTTTTATTTTATTGAAAAAACTTCTGAAGACCCATGTGAACAATGGATTTTAGAACTATGGAGATGACTAATGCGTTCACCTTCCATCAATCAACTTTCTTTCTTTGTTGATGAACAGTATTACCATAGCTAGCCTTTCAACTCTAAGGCAGTCATACAACTGCAGATTTGAACACTCAGCACAAAATGAAGAATGGTGACTTGTGAAAGTGCTCTGTATTAAATGTCAGTACTTGTTTACTATCTCCACATTCTCGGTGTGAGAGTTCTAACTTCTTGCTCAAGGTAGTTGGAGAGGAACTGAAACAAAGTGTCTGTCCGCCTCTGGACCATAAATGACATTCACATGGATATCCTTTTAACTGATTTACCTTTATTTAGCGGTGTGTCATACCCTGCATCATGGCTGATTTCTCTGGTTTGATTCTAAGAGGAATAAACCACTGCTGCACCGAATCTGTCTTATTAAAATACAGTAAAGAATAATTGGTTTAAATTAAAATATACACTTTGTAATAAGTTTTTTTTCATTTCATCCTCTCCATGGATTTTGAGGATTGTGTGATCTTGTGTTTAAAGTGAGAGTGACTCTGTCATTGTGAACACACGCAAGCACCACAACGAAATGTGACTTCTGCATTTAATCCATCACACGTACACAAGTGGAGCAGCGGGCAGCTATCAACAGCGCCCGGGGAGCAGTGTAGTGGGACGGTACCTTGCTCAAGAGTACCTCAGTGGTGCCCGGGTCGGGACTCGAACCTGCGAATGTAACAAAGCTAGTGGTCATCCGACCAGTATCTTTCACCATTTCAGTTATTTTCTGCTTTATGAGAACTTATTATTTTACAACAAACTATATATTTATTGTCGTATGATTGTGACTTTGAGACTGAAGGGGATTTTTGTGTAGTTATTTTTGCATCATCTATGATTTATGCTGCCCTCTTTAGTTACATCAACAGCAATGAGTGAGCCAGCTCTAGGGGCTGTTATGCACACCCAAGACATTGCCTCCACGTGTCTGCCCATATTGGTCCACATACTTAGCCCTCTATCACTAAGTTCATAAAACTGTCATTTTAAGCTACCGTTTCAACCATGTATGTTGATCATGGTTTATGAGGTGGTCAGTGATTTCATGTCTTGTAATTTCTCTGTCATTAACCACAGTCTTTTTCAGTGACCTTCAGAGTTTTAATAATATTATCGTATGTAATTGTATGGCAGCTGAGCTCCTATAGAGTGAAAGCCATTTCCCCTGAAGCCAAAAAAATTTTGACCACCTATGAGACCTGATTCTGTGGTCTGAGGATGTGCTAAAATGCACACTGTTCCACAGATGGCTTTTTGTAGGCATGATATTGGTCTGCAGAATGTTCAACCAGCACAGCTCAACAGCCACTTTTCTACTTTACATTACCCTAAATGTTTTCAAGTTATGTTTTATGTGGCAACAGAGTCTTGCTATAGTCTGTATAAAACAAATAATTAAATGAACAATGGGTTTTGCAGTTCTGCAGTAAATTAGTTTTTTATTGTCACTGGAGGCAGATATAGTGGTAAGTTTTAGCTTAGCACAGGCCTATTTGACTGCAATTTTAATGACCGTATAAAACAGTGTGCAAACAATAAATTATAATTTTATAGTCATGTGAAATAAGAAGTTTGAATGAAGAAAATGTAAATACATTTATATGCATATTAATATAAATATTCAAATATACATATAAAGGTGATTTAAACGTCACCAAATGACATAGAATAAATAAACATAAAACAGTCACATGGAAAAAGTAAATACCTCCTTACGTATATCAGTACATAAAATTAATCATGTCAAGTCAGGTTTATATATTAGGCACATTTAAAAGCCACATGAGTTGCACCAAAGTGCTGTAGAATAATAAACATTTAAAAATTTTAATTTTACCATAAATAAAAAAGAAGTTAAAATTGCATCAAATTTGTTTATTAAAAGAAACATCAAAACATAAACCAAATGCGAGTGAGTAAGAAAGATTTAAGAGATTTAAGAATATTTAAAAGTTGCAATATTGATTGATGTCCTAATATCTAGTGGAAGGGAATTCCTACGTTTGGGAGTAGTAACAAAAAAGGCTTGATCTCCTCTTTAGTTGTGATCAAGGGACAGGGAGGAGCAGCTGATCCGATTATCTAGGGGAGGGTCTTGTCAACTAGGGATGAAAAAGATATGTATTTGTGGGGCTTGTCCATGTAACACCTTGACAACAAACAATAAATGGCAACCAGTGCACATCAGCCAGCACAAGAGAAATATAGTCTCTCTTTGTACCTTCTTCTCTTCTTTGTGTTTAATGTTTGTGATTAGGTATCATCAATTACAACCTTCTGCATTACTATTTTTTGATTGTTTGCTGATTCAAATTGCACATTAAGCAGGTTAAAGGAAACCCATCTGTTGTCAGAGGGGTCACAGGCATGATCCCAATATATGCAAACACTACTGTATTTCATTCAGTTTAGTAGTCCTTTAATTAAAATAATTAAAAGTCAATAGATATGAACTGTCACTGAATTAATTCTTTTATTAAATAGACCCTTTACAGTTGTCCTTACATTGCATATAGTTTGAAATCAGAGCACACAGTCCCAACATTCTGCAATAATGCATTCTAAACTTTGCAGTTGTGTAAAAGATGTTGAGATTAAAGTTTAGACAGAAAAAATGAATGGAGAAGAACATTCTTGATTCCATACTTGTTTTTGAAATTGTTAGGTGTTTGTATTTGTTCGGATTATGTGCTCTGTTTAGAGATATTTTAAATGTGAAAGAGCGGGAAAAGTGTAGTAGCATAAAAAAGTGCAAGTCTTGGATGTTGTCATCTGCGTGACTGAATTACTTCCCGGACGGGAAGGAATGCCTGCTTGGAAAGTGACGGGAAGTTATTCCTCCCACTCAATCCTACCTTACTCCCACTGCAGGGCTCCGAGACAGGGGATTCCCACTTCGTCCCTGTGTGCCCATCCTTCATCCCTTCCCAATTCAAATGGCCTGGTTTTTATAACCCTTAGTATATGCTTATGAACAGTGAAAAGTTTGATTGTTAGTTAATAAGATGTAACAATTTTCAGGAGGAGAGGAGAGCACAACTGGATGAACCAGTTTGTAGAGTTACTCTGTCAGAATAGGCCACTGTAAGAATAGAACATTGCTAAGACCATACATAACCTAGTACACAGCAATGGATTTAAAAGAGAGTACTTTTACTGTGTCCCTGTCACATCTGTGTTAAATTAGAGTGAGCAAAAAAAATTTGAGAGCTCAACAGTACAGCTTCTGTGGTCAGCTACTGAAGTTAGAGCTTAAGGATTTCATAGGCTAAGATTTAGTGTACTGTCAGGTTGTTTGCCCCACTTGAAAGCATGTATTTTAGTTCTAAACATACATATGTAGATTAGTTTTTTCACTGTAAATGGTCTAAATGATGAAGTAAATAAACATATTATTTATATATATATATATATATATATATATATATATAGTTTCCACATGTACACTTTGCTCCCACG